>JAKSZT010054416.1:21286220-21690238 GCA_026826555.1 Tolypeutes matacus
ATTTTAGGCCCTCTGTTCTAGGAAATAACTGAATTCACACTAGCTATACTTAAAACTGGTCTCAAAGTCTCGATGATCTGCTTTGGAAAACAGCTAGTTACTATCCCCCACTATCTTTGAAAAAAGTTAGGTTTATGAAAGAGGATTCTTGAACATAGATAAAGAGAGACTTTTTATGTTCACCACAGCACTTTTCCAATAAGAGCAAATAAGTTGTATAAATATTACTAAGCCTTACTCATCCTGACAGTGTTCTAGGGGGCTTTTTGTTGAAGATGATCTACTCCAATCTAATGGACATGAATCTGACAGACAGAAGAGTACATTTTGGTCTCATTGAATTTACAACCTATTCAATAAACTAGATAAATTAATGTCTTTCTGGAGAGGATCAAAATGTCTCCAAACATGGAGACATTCACCTATTAAAATTCAGTTAGCAGAAAGAACAACTGGAAACTTAAAAGCTAAAGGATAAACCAACATACATATGAATACAAAGACACACAGAGTTCAAGATACATTTGCCCAATGAACCATAAAATACAGCCTAGCAGGGATTTCTGAATAAAGTGAAGACTGAAAGAAGCCCAGCACCTATAGAGGCCCTTAATAGATTTGAGTTTACACAAACATGTTTTAAGCATTACTTAAAAGAAACCACAAAAACAAAGGGACTAGAGACAAATGGTTTTCTATTTAGAAAGGTCTTTTTAAAATAAAAGATAAATTTGAGTAATATTTTAAACATAAAACCTCCTTAATTTAATGGAAACCAGGAAGAGACAATTCTAGTTGGAGAGAATTTCTTTCTTCTTAAAATTTACATGTCATCCATCCTCCCATTCATTTATTAGTCAGTCTGTCATTTGTTCATTTCTTCACTTCACCTCTTCACGCTTTCAGGTCTCCTTGCCTAAGGAATCTAAAATTGCTGACAGTGATGAGATTCTCACTTATTATTATTGACCACTAAGGAAACACAAAATGTTTGGTTATTTACAAGCTGTGTGACCTTAAACAAGTTACTTAAGTTCTTGAGAGCCTGTTATTTTTGTTTCTGCAACCAGAATTGTAATACTTCTTTTTTTGATTCTTGGTAGTAGACATCCTACACATTCTATGAATGTAATTTCCCCTTAATGAAGTGGAACATAGGGGAGAAACACAGCAAATATTTATTTGGGTATTTTGTTTTGTTTTGCAAACTTGATATCAATATGCCAAATCCTAGATATTTCTAAATTCAAAATGTCCGAGAAGAAATTAATCCCCCACCCAAAGAAATTTCTTTTTTTGTTGGTGGTGCCATTTTTTTCTCATTAGTTAAAGCACACATGTCTCTTATCCTTTTTACAACCCAATACGTCCAAAGAACATCACAGGCCTACTGTTTTTTCCTTTGTGGCATCTTCCTTATCCTCTCTTTCCCACTGCCTCATTCTCTTGTGTCTGGATCATTGCATTGGTTTGTTATATAGTTTTCCTGCTTCTATATCTTATATTCAATCTAGTCTCGACAGTGTAGTGGTTAATCAGACTAGCTTTTGAACATGGGTTTGACAACTCCAACCCCTTATAGATATATGAACTTGGGCAAGTTATTTCAACTCAAATAACTCCCATTTCATTATCTGGAAAATGGGGATGGCAAAACTATTTCACATATGTTCTTTTGAAGATTCAGTGATATAGTAGTTGTAAAATACTCATGGTACCCAGTATAGAGTAAGCACTATATAAATGTTAGCTGTTATCACTTTATTCATTGTGCAATTAATCTTATTAAAGCATATTTTATCATGGCATTCCCCTCCCAAAAATTCAGAATGCTTTCCCAATGCCAACAAGTTAAATTCCAGAGCAGAATGTTCATAGTGGCTCTTGACTTAACTGAAGAACAGGAAATCCAGAATTTCCTTAGAGTATTGCCCTGACCTTAAGCAACCATGTCAACTAATACAGCAAAGGAAGTTAATATTTGGACCCAAATGGAGGAGGAACAGAGGAGATAGGTTAAGAGCATGTCACAACAAGCTTGGAGGTTCCATGAGCCAGAAATCCTCTCCATTTCTAGTCGACACTGTGTCACCTTTGCCTTTATTTGACCATTCCTTAAACTTCTGAATTTCTCAGTTCTAGATCCACCAATTTCTTCCCCTTATCACAATCTGTATGTGGTAGTTTGTTATACTTCCCTTAGTTCTGAAGGAATTGAGAAAAATTACAAAAATATGTACAGCAGGAAAAAATAAATACATTATACCATGTTAAATAAAATATATATATATATTTTAATGAAACCAAAGGAACCCTCCTAAAATCTGCAGTGTTATATCAACCAATTTTCCCTATGTATGTATGTTTAAATAAGGCCCTATATAATGCATCTATCTATCTATCTATCTATCATCTATCTATCTCTATCATCTATCAATCATCTATCATCTGTGTCTCTAAATCTGTATCTATCTGTATAAAAATTAGGGCAACTGAGTCATAGGGTGGGGCTGGAGATTAAATCAGTTTATGATATCTGATAATGAACTGTTAATTACTGATACTTTCAGGTGCTCATGGTTCTAAAAAGTGAGGCTTTACTAAACTTGGAAAATTTTAAGGAAAAAGCTGACACTTTATTTCCAAAATAAGCTTTTAAATTGTTCAAGAAAAAATTAAATGACTTTGAATAACCAAAGACAAAGTGAGAAGGACTGTGGTTATAGTGAAGAAGACTTCTGGAGGATTCACACAAATCTAGATATATGGAAAACCTACATCCCAGTGTTGCAGAAGTAAAATATATGATGAAGTTCAAAACAGATTGGCTGAAATTTAGAATGTAGGTTTATTTTCAAGAAAGTGATACAAATGTATTTGTCAATATGAAAATTCAAGTGAACGATATCTTTGCCACCCTCTGGTATGATAAAAAAAATTTTGAGGAACAGAGAAAAACTGTTTCAAATAGTCTCTTATGTGTGGGTTGACCATGTGTCCTGTTTTGCCTTGGACAATCATCCAGGTTTTTATGTGTTGCCCTGCTGTGCTAGTAGTACCCCCTTTCACTCTTAAAATTATACTAATATAAATGATAAATTATATATATATTTGTCCTGTCTACGCACAATTAAATGAACATTTTCTATGTTGACTGATTAAAATGCCTGATTTGCAAAAGTAGACCTGTAATTGAAGCTATCTGTTCCAGTTGGAAACAAACCTATTTACCTTTTAAATCAGTGGTGCTTCTAGAAGGTGTGGAGGCTTCCCAACTTTGTCAAAATGACCTTTGGGTAGGTCTAGGGCTTCTGGCAGGAACACAGGGCAACTGGGAACATGAGGTCAAACAAAAGTCCACTTGACCTAAGGAATTAATCTCATGCAAGTTTCCTTGACAAATTGTAGAGAGACCAATAAATTCAGAGATCACAAGCCAACTGTGAAGATTAATCAAACCCTTAGGTTAATTCTGCTGATTCTGCTGCCAAATTTTCCATGAAAAGAAGTCTTTCCAAGTCCTTATAAGTTTAATCTCTTTCCCATTTACGTGCTGTCTAGAAAAGCACTAGAGACTTCTAGGAGGTAAAGGTCTTACAGGCAGTCAGCAGAGTCCAAGACTTTAGTGGAATATTGCCAACTTGCATACATTGTGGGAAACCATCCTTGGCTCTTTAGATAGATGTCTCCAGCTATCACTCTAGTTTGTGCCACAAGTTCTTCTCTGTGATTTTTTCATGAGATAATTAACATGAAATTGCATTAGAAAACCATTAAAATGGAAAATAAAGGTAGGTTTTTTTTTTAGTCAAGGTTTCAAGCAAATTTAGGGGAACACCATCCTTACTTTTTTCTCAGACCTCATGTATACCTTAATGAATGAGATAATATAAATGATTATATGAGATGATATGTGAGAGAACATTGTTTGCAAAGAGGTTGTACAAATGGAAGGCATTATTCTGGTTAAAATTTCACATATCTGGATCCTCCAGATTCCTTAGGGTACTCAGCCCAGGATAGTAGTGGTGTTGAGAGCACAATTGCCACTAGACCAGCTGGAACCCAAGAGATGAACTACACTGTCCTGCACTTCAAGTAAGTGGTGGGAGGTGGGGCAAGTGTTGTTGCAAGGTTAATGCATTCACTTCTCCCTCTTTCTCAAACTTGTTTTGGCAGTCAGGCCAGCCAAACAACTTCATCTAGAGAAGGTTGGGAAGGGGAGAGAATGGGGGTGGGTCAGAAGTAAAGCCTTGTCCTATTGACCTAGCTTTTTAAACAGAATTTCAAGTTGACTCAGGTTGTACTTGTCTTTTCTTATTTGAGTTCAACATTCATGCATCTAACACACTGAACTCCTTGTTCCTGAAGTCCAAGAGGCAAATGAAAGGTGGAAAAAAATCAATAGAGAAAAATGAAGGTGAAGCTGAAAGAAAGCCAGAAAAGAAGCAAGAGAAAAGAGGGAAAATATGGAAGTGAAAATCACTATTGGACAAAGAGCTTAATTGTTCTGGGTTTCAGCTTCTTCTGTAACATAAGGATAATAATAATAAATACCTTTTCAAAAGTTGGGAGGATTCTAAAGATAGAGTATATAAAGGACATGACACAATGTTTGGCACATTGCTGGTGATCAAGAAATGTTATCTGTTACCGTCATTATAAAAGAGAAACTAAAGAAAGGGCAATAAGAGTATAAGGATAATAAGAACAAAAATAGTCACATCTGCATCAGTCTATCTTTGGCCAAAGATAGCTCCAATTTTTTTTATGAGAAACAAACCATAATTTCTGCCTTTGCTGAAGTGATCTGATTCTTGCCTTTTGGTCACCGTCCTTGGTGCTTATAAGCCAAGTATGCAGTGATTGTGTCTAGAATGGTTTCTTCTGGACCCAGTTAAGAAGTGGTGATTCCTGTGTGTGTGGCCATAGGTCTTTTATCATCTTTGATTTACTTTTCAATAAAAATGAAATGATTCATCAAATAACTCAGGGCAGTTTGCAATGGAAATAATTAGAAAGTATCCAGAGATGTCTCATGGGGTTGGACAGTTCTCACTGAAGAGTCACGCCCTGAGTCTCAAGAGCTGCTTGGTGCCAAGTCTCAACAGCTGCCACCTGGGTTCTGGATTCAGCCGGTTTGATTTTGGATGGTGTAAGAAGCAGTAACTAGAAAAATACAGATTGTAAAAGGCTTTGAGAAGCCCTTTTCAATTATAGGTATGGTGTTTTCAAAATTACCTTGTTTTCAGTGAGCTCAGTTCCACCCAGAGGAGAGAAATGATATTGGTAAAGCTCTGCATTACAGAAATAAGGAAAGGAAGGAAGCTGATGACTTTATCTTTACTCTGGGGTTCAGTGTGTATATGAAGTAGAGTCATCTAGTCATAAGCTCAGCCATGACTTATCCAAGACACACCAGGTCTTCCTTTCTAGTGCATTTCTGAGGGGCCTTCTCTGGTCTTTTGAATTCCTGTTTCTACTGCCCCTGAGAGGAATTCTATGCCCCATTTAGTTACAATCTTCATCACAATATAGCAATAGCAACAGATGCAAGTGGTGTCTAGGACATTCTCCCTGTTAACCAAGGAAAAAAGTTGGTAGTTGGGAATATGGTTTTCATATACCTGGCAATGTTAAATTTTACCTGAGCCCTGCGACCCTGGAAAACATGAAAAGTTGTGAACTATCCCAACTTTTAGATTCCCAAAAATGGCTTACTGCAAAGAAACCCTCTTCCCATATGACATAGATAAGCCTCAGGTTAGGCACTGTCCCTCCAAATTCTCAATTCTTTTCCTCATAAATTATTAGCTGAACTGCTTGATCCCACTGATCACCTGCAACAAAATGCTTGTTCACAAAACTTTGGTTAAACTCTCCTTCCTCCAGAGCCCTGAACTTTAAGGGAATCTCCTCCAAAATAGGATGCTTCAGTGGAAAATATTCTCATATCTACTATCTGATCATGCCAGCTTTTCATCCCACTTCCCAATGGAGAAGCCCACATTGCGATGAACTGAGACCACTTGCCAATGGCAATGTGAGTGAACCACATTGAAGGTGGATCCTCCAGTCCTGCTCAAGTCTCTCAGATAACTTCAGCCCTGGCTGACAGCTTGGCAGCACCCTCATGAGATCCCCTGAGCCAGAAGCTCCCAGCTCTGATCTTCAGAAACTGAAGTTAATAAATGTTTGTTGCTGTAAGTTGCTACATTTTGGTGTCATTTGTTATGCAGCAATCATAATACAATGATCCATGGTCCCTAGCTTCCATAAGTTTGCAGTGTAGTTGAAGAAGCAGGTTACATTTACACAAAAACATAAACTATGAAAGGCTCTAAATGTTCTATCATATGAACAGGACTGCTCTATAGTAGAAATCTAGAGGATTACATCCACAGCATGTCTTTGTAAATTGAGCACAGTGAAGCTGTAGAATTCAGAGCCTGTGTAGCTGTAAAGAATGGTGAAAGATCTATATCTATATCTATATCTATATCTATATCTATATCTATATCTATCTAATCTATATCTATATCTATATCTATATCCATATCCATATCCATATCCATATCCATATCCATATCCATATCCATATCCATATCACATCCACATCCACATCTATATCCACATCCACATAGATATCTATCTTTGTCTCTATCTCTATTATATCTATCTCTATCATCTCTATTTCTGTCTCTGTCTCTTTCTCTATCTCTATTTCTAGGAATTCACACTTGTGAGGAAAATGTAAAGTAAGAAATAAAAGTATAAGAGCTTAAAGAACTGGCAGGATTTGGGTAGACAGATCATTCAAGAAAGTTTGTGTAAGATCTATTCAAGGTATAATAAATAGATTGATTTATTTTAATAAGTACAAGACATATTAAAGGTAAATAGAGTTGTTTAAATAGCAGAGGGTCCATAAAGAGAAGTAACTAAAATGAAATTAGAAATTTGGATTGGAGTATACCCAGTTATTTTTCTAGGTAATGGTACATAATTGATTATTTAAATGAGGTTTTATTTAAGTCTGTTGGTAGTGGTGCACCTTGGATGGTTTGAATAAAGATGGTTAGAATTGAAGGGAATATATATTGGATAATAATAAAAGTACTGGAATATTAATTAAGACATTATAGTAATAGTCCAAAAGTGAAATACTAAGAGATTAAACATTATAGGAAGAACGAAAATTAAGGAGTGGATTTTAGTGACATTGTCAAAGGAAAATGTCTATCCATTGGCAACTTATCAGATATAGGGATTGAGGAAGAAGGAAGAATAAAATTTTATTTAACATATTTTTTATTTGGGAAACTGGTATTAAATTTATCACTGGTGAAAATAAGGAATTCAACAGAGATGAAAATTATGAGGTCATAGGGGATATTTGGATATTTCATTTCATACATGATCCATTTGAATTACCTTTTTGGAAACATCCAGGAGAAAGTTGTAGACATAGTTCTGGAGTTTGACAGAAAAGAGAAGTCTCAAGATATATCCTTGGAAAATCATCCTTACAGTCATGAGATGTCTGAGGAAGCCAATGATGGAAATAGGATATTAACCCGGACCTTCAAATTACACATTGGGATTGCATGTAACATTCTACCAAAGCAGCCAGTTATTCATAATAAAAATTTCAATTGAAGTAGTTGAGTTATTGTTGTGCAAGCTTACTTTTCTAAGCTTTAATGTTAACATTTTTCTTGCCATTTTTAATTGCCATATATTGTGTTTTCTTTGAACTGTAAAACCAATAGTCTCCCAATTATAATTGTATGAAATGATCCACCCCTTGCCAAACTTGATGGTCGAGAGGTTGAAAACCGTATTCAAACTGGAACATCTGAGATTCCTTTTCAGGAATTTAGAATTGGGACTTAGAACCTGACCTATGTTGGCAGCCATTTTCTTCCACATGAACTTAGAAGCTCAGATATCTAGGAGAGTGAGTGAATGAGTGAGAAAGGAATAGAGAAACAGAGGAAGAGAGGTAGAGAGGTTCCATTAAGTACCCCTAAAATTTTGTAACAAATTATTAATTGCCCCTTATTACTGAAGCTAGTAATAAGTAGAAATTTTCTGCAACCAAAAAAATCCAACTGTCACACCATTTATGATTTTACAGTTTAGGCAATGAACATTAAAATTGATTTGAACTTTGCCTATTGCATATTATAATAAGATCTTAATGGCAAAGCATCTAATCTTTTGCAATTTAATGATTTTCTTTTTCCAAAATTGAACAACTTTCCAGAGAAATGGCACAAGTAATAAACAACATCTGTCTAAGTCATGTTATTGGTTATTTGTGTGAAAATTTGTCTCATTACTCACACAAGAATTTTTTTTACCCTTTGGAAAAGAGTAATCTACGATTTCCTGTAAGTAAAAGACCCTGGGAAAATTGTTCATTCTAATCTAAGTTGTTTTCACACCATTAATTTTCACATTTATTATTGCCCTTATAAGCCAGAAAAATCTGAACTGGTTTAAAGCTTTAGAATAATTTTGACTTAAAAAAGTTTCAATAGCAATTTACATAAAAAAGACTATTATACTTCCTTAAGTCATTTACAAGATATACATAAAGGTTTTAAGATAATGTACCTATAAGGTTTGAAAAACTATAACATGCCCTATAAACATAATGTATCATCATTATTAAGTTAAATAGGAAGATTTTATTTTACTATATGGTTAATTAGACTGATTCATACAAAAACTAAGAAATCCAGCAATACCACTTTTTTTATTTTCCCAGCAGGGAATCACCAGCAGTGATTTGGATGATTTTGTATTCCAGAACACATGAGGTCTTTTCACCATGGGTTTTTTTCCTTTTGTTTCTTGGGAAAAAGTATCTGGTTTAGTGACGTCTAGCGTAGAGATTGTTTTTCAGAATATTTTAGCTCATCTTTTAAGTCACTGACCTCACATCTGAAAATTGCAAACAGCTCATGCTATTTGTTCTTTGGAGCGCTCTTGTTCACTGAAGCACTCCAGTGTCTACCTCTAGGCTATCTGTCCTGGTGCAAATTATTTATCTTTTTATCTCAGGGAACTTTAAAGGATTTTAAATATATATCAGATATCAAAAATACTGATTTTGCAGAAATAATTGTGTTAGTCTTTAAATGAAAAATCTAAGTTTGTATTTCAGCTTCTATCTCTTCTAAATTTTCTTTTTGTAGCTATTCTTTATTGTGTTTGTCACATCTAGTATTAATGATTTCTTATGGTAACCAGTGATGATTCTATTGGCTTATTTCATGCTTGATTTTCATTCTTTACAAAGAACAAAGGGATTAGCCAATTCTAGGCAAGGATAGTAGCTTTGGAAGCATTAGCTACTTACCTGGAACTTGATATCCAGTGGTGAGAATTGGCAGGGGGGATATACTGGGATTGTGGGGAAGAATATGTTTGTGTGGGTTAAAATGATAATGACATTGCTGCAAAAATATTATAATATTAACTGTTAACTATGTGGACTATAATATTAACTATAGTCCATAAGTTACATTAGTTGAAATCCCCCCCATGTATCACAATATACTTAATACCTTGTAATAGAATAACATTCTTGTATTTGTTCTCTTAACCACAATCCTCATCCACCACTGAAATCACTATGTTATACAGTCCCTAGATTATCCTTTAGCTTCCTTTCAGTTGACATTTACATCCCTAGATGACCTCTTTCAGCCACAATCACATTTATAAATCAGCAACAAGGCATGGGAATGTACAACACAGTGAACCCTGTGGTGGATGATGGACTATGGTTAATAGCACAAATATGAGAATATTCTTTCATGAACTATAACAAATATATAATACTAATACACGGTGTTAATAATAGGGTGTTTTGCAGGAAACATACACCAAATGTAAGATATGGACTATAGTTAGCAGTAATATTCTGATGTTCTTTCACCATTTGTAACAAATGTTCCACAACAATGCAAGGTGTTAGTAGTAATGTATGAAAATCCTGTATGGTATGCAAGATTATTTTGTAAACTCACTTCTCTAAAAAAATTTGTTTTAAATTATAATGACATAAAGGTAAGATAAGGCAGAGAGGATGGTGGGGTGGGTAGGTTTGTAAAAGGAATGAGTGTACATACACATGCACTGGATAAGTGTTTTTCACCTTAGATGGTGTGATTGTGCAAAGAATTGGGAGAGTACCTCTATGTGGTAGAGACTGTTGGTGTTCACCTATATCCTTTCCTTCCTGGAACACAGCTGAACATATTTCCTAACCCCTCTTGCATTTAGGGATGATCATGTAACTGAGTTCTGATCAAAAGGCTTCTACTTCTGATCATAACTTACACCATGAGAGCTTCCACACTCATCTCTTTCTCAGTACACACTGCTAGAAGTGAAGTATTTTGAGGGCCTAAGGTGATGCCACCACAGGTTGGAAAGAGCCAGATTCTTGGAGGGGAGCTATGTTGTACTTTGCAGAAGCAAGAAATAAACTTATATTAAGTCATTGAGACCCAGGGTTTGTGTTTGTTACAGTATTATTAATTACCTTGACTAATGTATGGCATCTCTTCGCTTCTGATTTTTTCTTTGATATCATTAAGGTAAGGGAATAAAGAAATCAATACAGAAGCAAGAAAATACTACTCAGGGAGATGATATTCATTGGGGACAGGAGAAAAGAGATGGCATTGGGCATAGAGAGCCTCAAAAGATAGGAAACACTTTGTGGGTGTACTAACCTAGTTTTAGAACTGATCAGGACACTTCTAAATGTGCTTCCATTTGTGTAAAATTTGTGGCCACATATTTTTGACAATTATAATTAAAGAACATGCCAGCATCTATTTTATATAAATGAAACACAATAAATTAAGTTTGTTGGAAAATATAAAAGAGGAAAAATCAGATATCAAATTTCAAGTTCTTAAATATTTTTAAAAAGATATTAAAAAAATGTTGAAGTATATTAATGTGTATTTCAAAATACTATGGGGAGAAATAAGAGCGCCCTAAAGCCCTGAGCTTGCTGAGTGGAGGAATGCGATGCTGATGGGCCCTGTATGTGGAGAATGTTAGGACTGTGTGCAATTAAATATGGAACATTCTGGGCCTGGGAGCCCAGAGAAAGTGGCCAGAGAGGATTGAATTTTCCCTTTGCCTTTTACTACCTAAATGTAGTCACTTAGAAGTTAGTCTCTATTAAACAAAGGAAAAATTTAGTGATTGGATTTGGAACAGTTACAGAGCACTGGAAGCTAAAGTTTCTTTGGAAATAAAGTGTAGTTTCTTTCTGAAACGTGGAATAAATCTTAAAGTCTGAAATAATATCCCAAATAATCACTCTTCCAAGAATGATTCCTTTGAGACCATCAAAATCTTTAAAATATGCTAACATTGAGGCACCATTGATTGGGATAAAAGCTCTCCTGCTCCTTCTATAAACTTCTGGTGTAAGACCTTTCCTTTGGCTTGGAGCTTCCTCCTTCTTTTCCAGGCCAAATCAGAGACTTCCTTAGGCTGAGAAATAAGCTTGAGAGTTTATGAATAGTGATCCCACAGGCTCTAACACACACAGCTCCAGTGGACCTGAGGCTTACGGTGTCCTGCTCCTTGCGGTTGCCTAATATCATTTATAAAGCAGATTACACAAGTGCAGGGAGCCCAAGGTCCTCAGACTCTACAAATTTCATCAAGTACAATTGTTTGACTAGAAATCGACTGAGCCAAAAGAATAGGTGCATCAAATAGTACCCAACATTTAAATAATTTCCAACAAACTATACATTTTCTTCTGATTTCAAAGGTAGCACATGTCATCTGTAGAAAACTTGAAAAAATACAGAATACATATATGTGTGTATTAATGTATTTGTAAACATATATATGTATATTTATATTCTAAATATAAACATAATATATAATATATATTATTTCAATATATTTTTACAATGTGATAAATAGGTACATAAAATAAATAATATATAAATATATAACATAGCATAGATATATATATTTATTATATTATATATGAATATATACATATATTTATAATTTATTATACATATTTGTTACCTATAAACTTTGGATTATATATCTCATTTAATCCCTAATATTTTTAAGAAACATTAAAAATATTCTCTTTCAAGTTCGTTCACAAGAGCTTCCTTCTTATATTTATTTCATCCTCCAAAAAATTGGCACCATGGAAGAATATTTATACTCTGTAAACTTCTAATCTTACAACTGTTACATTTTTATTGAAAATAAATGATATTCTCTTTGAAATAAAGCTTTAAAGTTATTAAAGCTCAAACTATGAATTGAAACTCATCATCATCAAAAGGAGGCTTATTAAAATGTTTTATCACATGTGCTTCTTTGCATGTCATGAGCATATGCCGTGCCCCAGAGGTCATTGTGTCAGCCATATTTTAAAATACCTACCTGATTTGATAATGAATTTAATAATTTTGGTCATTGTCTATGAATATTTTATAGATCTTTAAGGTTCAGTTATTGCCAGAGGTGAATCAATGGTTTCTCTGCTTTTCCCATAATGAAAATGATAAATAGTAAACCATTTTAATGGTTTCCTATTTCACTGTAAACCTTGGCACTTTCAAAATCTATTTATAAAGAACATTCACATAAGTCACTTGTAAGTATGTGATGACATGCTGAGCTTAATTTTTACTTTGCCTTGAAGCAGGCGGAGGGTGAGCAATTCCTTTTCCTGCTTCTAGTTATACAGTTTAGTCCTAAAGCAGAAAGCAACCATTGTTTATTCCAAAGGCCGTGCAGGGCCTTGGGTTGTAGAGACTATACAACATGACACTCAGAACCAAGTTGATGAAATGCATGAAATTTATTCTATTTCCAATTGGCATTCATCCATGCTGAAGGGCTATGTTTCACCACTATGCTTAGGAAAAGGTGTGGATGCTGAGAGAAGTACAAATCACTGAAGTTAAAAGCCTTGTCATCTTTAGAGAGTTTCTGAATTGCGGTCACAGTTTTATTTATTGCTAGCTAAATCCTGTGAAGAATTGCTCTTCTCTAAGGAGAAAAAAACTGGTCAAATAATGTAAATGCTCGAAAATGAAAGAACCTGATAGCTCGAGATGGACAACATTGTATTCCAGAAATGGTATTTGAGCAAAGCAAAAACATCCACTGTATTCTTCCTATAGACTTCTATAGTTTGGATGAGATGGGAGCATAAAATGTCAAGTACAGTAGCCAGAAACCAAGAAAATTATATAGCAGAGTGTGTTTTGTTGATAGAAAATATAAATTACTCTCTTTGAACCAATTAAGCAGTATCTGTTTGAGTTTGCTTCCATGGAATCATGGCATGATAAATTTAATGGAATTTCAGAAAATGTTCAGTGTTTGCAAAGGAAGTTCCCAGAGTATTCCTTTAATGAATAATTCTGACTCTTGGTAAGATCATCTTTAAGTAAACTAGCAGACATTAATCTAAGATTGTAATACAGGGAAGCGGCTGTGGCTCAATCAGTAGGGCTCCCGTTTACCATATGGGAGGCCCCGGGTTCGGTTCCCGGGGCCTCCTGGTGAAGGCAAGCCCGCCCGCACGGCGTGGTTAGCTGACCCAGCGAGCACAAACAGCAAGGGGGGGATAAATGAATAAATAAATAAAATCTTTAAAAAAAAAAAAAAAAGATTGTAATACAATTTTCAATCTCATAAAAACTCTTTTGTGTTTGAGATTTGTCAAGTATTTTATAGCTTATACCCTTGACTCCCTGGCTGAAATATTTGAATTGCAAAAACAAACAAACAAAAAACAAAAAGCAAAAACCATTTCTTCTTTCATCTTTGAGGCTTGTTTAATTCCTACTTTATTTCTAATAACTGCATCTATATGTGACCCTTCAAAATATAATTTCTCAACTTGAGTAGAATCCATTTATTATTAGCTGTTAATATTGGAACCATTATGAAAATCCATGATATGTGCCATACATTTCTCTTTAGTTGTGGAGTCCAGGATTGGTTGTATTTATTTGTATAATTTCCTTTGTTTCATACCCAAGAAGTGAATTTCCTCTGCAGGGGTTCCTAGTTATCAGTAGTCATAGTCTACCAGTCTGAATTTCAAAGAAAACCAAGCACCATATAAAGCAAATAGTTTTTGAGCCCATTGTAAATCAATTGTTTGGACTTAACCCCTAAAAACTACTTCAGACTACTTATAATTTTTAGGTTTTGTTTTATTTCCACTACAGAGAGAGAGAGAGTGGAGTACACGGGATGGGTGGAGGGTAGACAGAGGGGGAAAGGTGACAAAATCCTTTGAGCTCTGACTGGGAAGAACAAATGGTTCATCCCATTCTGCTTGTTGCCTCTATCTTATATCAAAATAATTCAGCGACTTGCAGAAAAAAACTTTCTTCTGCCTTTGCTACAAATCCAAACTGCACTGAGAACACGTACCATCGACTGTCTCTCTACTTCGCCTATGATTAACATGTATTTACTTTGTTGGTGAAAATCCTAGAGGGCAGGAAATACCAACTGCTCTCCACCCTTCTTAAGGTAGGAACAAGCTGATATTTATTAGATGATTTTCTAAATACATTGAATGTATAACCCGTATTTCAATACTTGCTGGGCAGGAGATGGGAGGAAATCATGTGAAACAAAAATAATCTGATATTTCCAGCTCAAAAGTGGAAGAGCTGTGTATAGAAAATAATACTGTGAGGTGAGAAGAATATGCCAGTAATTTTGGCTCTTTACTAATGCTCTGACTGGGGTCATCCCTCGGAAATGAGACTCCCCCACTTTCTAATATCCCCAAGCACCTGATAAATGACTGCAGGTGTTGGCATGGGGATGCGCTGAAGAGGGAAGGAGAGAGATTTTCATTCTGTGCTGTTGATATCCAAACTCATGTTCTCTGAGGACAGAGGACCATACCTTCCGTGAATATTTTAATGTGACAGAATTCTCTAGGAGTGCCTCTACTTCAGTAGCTGTTTCAATTTCAACGTCAACATCTCTGGGCTAAAGAGTAGTTGAACTTTTTAGAATTGATATTAGTCCTAACCAATACCTGAGTAATAAGATAAAAACAGAAGGAGGAACATTTTCTTCATCACACCACATGCTCTCTCTGGCTCTGTCTTGTCACTCACTAATCCATCCTATTGCGCCTGAGTTCACATGTCATATCCAGCAACTAAATTGTTATCATGTGGAGACTTGGGCCCTAGGGAGACTAGGCTAAGCATCTCCCATCTTAAGTTTTTGATATCCCCTTTATCCCTCTGATGAGGAGACAGATATACTTCATATTAATAAAAGTTAAACTTTTCTCAAAATCCTTATTTATTATCAGATTTCCCCACAACAGAATGGAAAATATGATATACTTTATTTGGAAATAAGATTTTAATATAATTTTTTCAAAAAGTCTTACTTATACAAAATAAATGCTTCAGTGTGAAGAAAAGGGGAAAAGTAAATAAGAAGAAAAAAGGTAAAGATCAAAAATTTTCTTTGTTATCGTGAGCACTCTTTCAAGAGAGGTTTTGTAAGATTTAAAAAAAAAAATGCTTTTTTTCTCTTTCAAAACAGTCCATACTGTTCTAAATTATAGAGCTCTTAAATACCTGAACCAAAGATACCTTCAAATAAAATCAGTTCATCTTTTTGTTTATCCTTCCAATCTGACAATTTGGCATTTTCTCTGAAGTCCACATTGGCAACTTGTGATTTTGAGTATTTTATCCAACGTGTTGTTTGTCCTTTTCAGAGAGAAGGTCTACTTTTCTGCAGTTTAGTCTTTATCTTGGTGATTGGAAAGAAGCAATGACCTTTGGGTTGTCTAGAGAAATCACAATGTGGCAGAATATGGGAAGGTCTTGACTATTACCAGTAATTAGTTCCTAACTGCATGGAATAGAGGCGTTGCTCAGTTACGAAGATGATAGTGTGTTGTTCTGAACTGTGGACACTGTCAATTAATCTGACATTCATTGCTTTCTTACCTTCAGAGGACATTTAGCTTATTCACTTGGTTTACTAACATCAGAAATTACATGTTCTCAAGGTTTGAATGATATGATGCAGACTGTTATTTCCAATGTATTTAACACAGCCATAATGCATCAACCATGAAATGACAAATGTGGATTTCTTTGATTTCCTACTGTGGAACCAAATAAGTAGGAGAGGGAGATTTGTAGATTACAACCCTTTGGTTACAAAATATTCATGCATATGTAATTTTCCACCCAAAGCCTTTATGACTACCAGGTCATGGAATAGTAATGAGATATGAAGAATACATATCTCCTCTTGTCTGTTTCCCCTTGGTTTGGCATCACACACACACACACACACACACACACCCCTACCACCACCACCACACACATATACACAGCCATCCTTAAAGAATCATCTAGTTTGAAACTTGATAGAGAGATTATGTCAAAACGGAATTAACAATGTTTTCATAGGTCTTCAGTGGCTTTCAAGACTCCTTGGATAACTAGGAAGCAGAATGAATTACAGCTATAGCTTAACAAATTATGCCTTTGAAATGAAAGCTTTGTTTAGTAATGTGAGGATAACATGGCATCTGGTTTGTTCAGTAATTATTATGCATTTTAAAGACATCCTGATTTTTTAAAACATCTGTAGTTAAATCTATAAAAGATCAAGAAAAAAATGATACTCTAAATTCGATAGAAGGATAAAGATAATGTTTTTTAAGGGGAAAGTACTGATTTACTATATAATACTTGTGAATTATTTGATAGTGTACAACCGTCAAGAACAGAATCATGATGCCACAGAGAGTTCTTAAGCACCTGGGATCAAGATGGTTCTCTTTACAGTTTGTGTTAGTGTTCTTACCCACTCTTTCAAGTTTTTCATTAAATGATTGATGTGCAATGTGCAAAGGTCTTCAAAATGATTTTGATGGATGTTGGAAGGATATAAACCATGGGGCAAGATGATGGGCAGTTTCATAAACTTCATGAATCATTTCAAAATATCTTTTAATCATGCATTGTAAACTGTAATTGGAAAGTGTTATTATTACCATGATTTTCTTGGTTTTCTTGCTCTGGATTCGAAGAACTAATCTTGGTCTCTCTCTCTCTCTCTCTCTCTCTCTCTCTCTCTCACACACACACACACACACACACATTAAAATAAACATTAAACCACACACTTGAGTACATAGAAATATGATGTTGGAATGATTTGCATTTGTCTCTTTCCTCCATTAGTGTTACTAAACAAATGCTTTCAATACATTCCTTAATTAAAAAAAAATAAAATTTGTGATTTTGCTCATAAATTCCTAAAGACTTATCAAAGACCAAAAGTACAGTTTGATCCTACTTTCTCATAGATAAAGGAACTCAAGTTTCAGCAGGATCATAAGTTTGCCCACAGGACTGAAATATTATTTCATGTAATGAAAAGTGCTAGAAATTTCCTTTATGTACACCAGTTTTAGAGACTTCAGTGCCAATGCTGGTGCTCAAAGCACAGGGAAAGTTGTTAGACCCAGCTGCTGAGTCCACCATAGGGACCAGACTGGGAGCTGAACTGAAGCCTCCTGGAAAACTAATTCTCAAGGACCATTTATGACAACAGTATTTGATAACCACATAGGAAGCAGGTGTTATTCTCTGTTTACTTTTTATCCTGAAATTTTATAAGCTACTTTAATATAAAATGTTTATTAACCATAAATCAATGATACTAAAGCATTAATATTTAAATATTAGTTTTTAAAAATTATATTCTTTGTTAATCCCTTTTTCCTCCATTGTAGTTAACTCCCAATTATGGTGGTCACAGAACTCATCAAAGTAATTTAAATAGTTACAGACTACAAGAAAAATAAGGGTTTTTTTCTTTAGGAATATTTCCTTAGGACTATTGTGTATGTATTCATTGTATGTGCTAAATGGCAGGTGTTATAGCTTGATAAAGTATCTGGGTTTTTTTAAATTTTTGTAAAGGTGAGTTTGGGTCTCCACTAGAGTACTGAAAATATTTTTATGGGGTAAAAGAGTAAGTGAGGGGACGGATGTGGCTCAGATGGTTGGGCGTCCGTCTCCCATATGGAAGGACCTGGGTTCGATCCCCAGGACCTCCTGGTAAAAAAAAAAAAAAAAAGAGTAAGTGAGATGAATTGAATAAGAATAAAATCAATGTTCTGATTAAATCAACAAGAATATCACCACTCTGAATTGTAGTTTATTTGACCAATCAGTCAAAAAAGCCTAGAAGATATTTAAGATAATGGAAGAGTTTCCTAGCATCAGTCACTTGGTCCAATCTTTAAATGCTACGCATGGACCTGTGACCTAAATCCTACTAAAGCAGCACTGGGGAGGCTGGATCCATGCCAGTAACGAGAAGTTCACACAGAACCGAGGAAGGCTTTTGGTGCCTTTTCTGAAGTGTTCAAGCCAAGGTCAGGCTGTATGGGGGAAATCCACTTTGGAGTCTAGCCCCTTTGAGATAATCAGCACCACTTACTTATCTGATTGAGAACTTCTCCCAAATAGATCTACCCAGAGGTTAAATTCAGGAAGGATCTTAAGTGCTGGTAAACACATGGTAAAATTGTCCCAGAGCTCCATTCCTGAATGGAATTTTCTGCTTTTCCCAGGCATACCCCCATTATGTGTCTAAATTTCTCTGGTTGGATTTGGAGACAAGGACATGATTGATTAAACTGTAAAATGTCCCAAGATTGAAACCAAAAATGTACCAAGATTGAAAGTTCCAGAGTGAAATTCTTTCTGTGTTTTGCTTACTAAGCTTTTAATTTGCATTGTATCTTGTATCTTGTTAGTAGGAATTTCACCAGCTCCACAGCCTCCCATCCCCTAATTGCTAATCCTTCTGCACTTGCACTCAAATTTAGGAAATATTCTTTCTTTAACATTCCATAAAAACAACATTTGAAAAATAAATACCCAAAACAAAAGGAAAAATAAATACAAACAAAACAAAACAAAAAATAGAACAAAACCCAAACAAACCCAGAAGCAGAGATATTTTCCAGGGAAATGGTAGGTGCCCCTTGACAGAGGAAAGAAAATGAAAGAAAAGAAATTAAGCTCACTGAAAGACAAAAAACACACTTGATGTGTTATAGTCCCAGTCTTTCAGTTTTCATTTCAGAGCATCTGATTTGATTTGTTTCTTCCTATGTTGTACTATATTTCCCTGACAGATGTCCCATTTTAATTTACATTGGGAGGAAACAGGATGGCAAAATATTGCTGCTATTGGAATATGAAGCTTATTTGTTTTAGCACTGTGGCTTTTGGAAACCTTGGTTTTTTGCTTCCAATACTTAAAAGAGTCATCCTGAACAGTGGCAGGGGGTTCTTTTGATCTCTTGAGTTATCAAGACAGCATTGAGGATAGCAATAGAAATTCAATAATCTGAAGGAATATAGGTGTCCATTATTGGTCCTGTTTTTTTTTGCCAGGTTTTCCTAAATTCTGACAGCACGTAGAAATTAAAATAGCTATCAACAATTACCTTCGTAATTACCTCTGCTAAAAAAGTTACCAATGATTGACCTGTGGATTTCACACAATGAAATCTCCTATTTCTATAATCATTACGTAAGCCCAAATTTGTTAAAACCCATTAACAATTTTAGAATGCTTATAAATTTCAAAATTTTCTCTTTAATTTTTTTCATCAATTGCTTCTATCCTGTCTTGGAATAGACTACAGTGCAATGCTGTAGGTTGGGACAACTAACTTATTTGTTACTCCAGGTAAATTCAGTCTTATTAGCACCATTTCTAAAGTTCCTAAAAAGGATTTTAACTCCACCAAAGACACAGCCTGAATTTTTTTATGCTTTTAGATTCTGTCATGCAGCTTTTGTTTTCTACCTGCAATGACAATCCAAAAATCAAAAGTCCATATAGGTGGGAGGGAATGGAGCAGGGGGAGGACTCACAGGATGAGGAGTGGAAAGAAAGAGGCATTTTATAATTTATAGCAATAAATGACAGCACCGCAAGTTTTGTAAAAATGTAAAACCATGCTTAGCAGTGATGAAAGATCACTTGGAATGTTTTACATATGGCTCTTAGAGATATTATTAACAGAACAAAATTTTCTTTTGGACAGATAATTTTTTTATTTTAATTTTTTCTTGGGATGATACTGATTTTCTCAAAATATTTAAGAATTCCAAAATTAAAAGGTCAAAAAGGCTTCCTCAGGACAAACTTGTTCTGTTCCCAGTGATTTTTCTGGAACCATAGTCAATGAAATCATCATGAACGCAACAGTGATTTCTCATTCCAAGATGAAGAAAGACTGAAAAATCCAAACCAAGACATATTTCTCCAAAACAAATTCTGTACTGTTCCGAATGATACTCTTTTTAGCTGTGCTAAAATACTTGATGGAGTTATTTTTAACTGAGGACAGAACGCTCATTCTGGATAATGTTCTGATCCTTTATTTTATAATGAGCAGAAATATATTTTGATGAAAGACTATGCTAACTGTAGTACCCCCATCAACACTCTGAAGCATAATTATAAAAAATAAATAAATTTTATGGTTTCAGGAATCAACATCTTCTAGATGCATTGCAGTCTTCTATCTGCTTCACAGATAGCAATGCTTGAAACAGGGTGCCTTACAATATCTAGATACGGTTTGGAAGGCCAAAGTGGCCAGTTGAATGACTGAGAGCTATCCTCAGGAGACCATGGCTGATGTCACAAAATGACCTATCTCCATTTCCACCCCAGCCCTGTAATCTAGTAGAAAGGCCCTTTTCCCCCAACTTGGGATGGCAGGTTGGCCTTCTCTTGGATAAGAGTATTGTACTCTTAACATCACCAACTGGTCAAATTCTAGAAATCCCTGGGAAATGTGCTTAAAATGCAAATGTCTGGGTTCACTGTCTGAGGTTCTTCCCATCCTTTTATTTCCTACAATCTAAAGGTTTTAGAAATTACATTTTAAAGCTTTGTTTACGTCAGTTAAGACTTAGGTAAAAAAGATCATGTACATGGATGGGAATGAGTGTCAAACAGTATGTGTTACTAGTCATGCCTTAGTTTCCAAACAAGAGCTCTGAGCAGTTAGTATTCTTCATTTAGAGTCAATAAGTCTAAGATGAGACTTAACATAAATCATTACATGTCTCTTACCTAGTTTTAATTATCTGTAGAGGAAGCATATGATTTGAAAGTTATTTTTTTTTTTCTTGCAAGTATTAAATTGATTGTCATGATTTCTTAAAAACTTTGAAAAGCAGAAATACATTCAAGCATACATAGATTCATTTTTAACTTTTTTGCCCATGCACAACATTTCCTCATAAATTATGAGTCTGGTTGATATCAAATGGATTCTATTGTTTTTATTGATTGCTAATATTACTTTAATTAAACATGTTAACCATGCAGGATGATCATAAACAACTAAGAGTCTTGGAATATGTACATCCTATCAACCAATATAAATTGGTGCCACCTTTCATTATAGCTGTGAATTTTCAGGTTGTACAAAGATAAGCAAGTTATATTCCAAACACAACAATCACTTCTGAGTTAGCCATCCAGTACAATTCATAGATTCCTATTACATGGCTGCATGTACTTACAGAGTTTTAGCACAAAAGCCAAGACAAATATGAACATATTCTCATTCTAATGGTTACTGAGAAGCTAGAGGTGGGTGTCAGCTATGGGTATCCTCCTGAGTTCTACAATCTGGGAATCAGACAAAGTGCCTCCCTCCTGGCTGCCTTGACCAGATTCATTATCACTGACACTGAGACCAGCACCTGCAACAGAAAAAGAATAAACACAAAACTCCAAGTGGTTAGTGAATTCTTAAAGGTCAAATTACATTAAGCCATAACCTAGACATTTTAATATTAGTAAAAAATGAGCTCTACATTTAGAATAAATACTATTAAAACCAAACAATTATCAAACTATACTTTAGTTTCCCTTTAGTGTGTTTTCTTTAAGTAGAAATTAATTTCTAAAGACGCAGATTTGAGTTCTCAATTTTTTTTGTTTCCACGTGGTAGAAAAGTATAGTCTACTCCCAAAAGCAGCATTTATCCATCAGGAGTTTTATCACAATACACAATCGGGCAGGTTATTAGAATTTTTCAGCAGGGGTGTGGTGTATACAGTTAGAAAACATACAAGCCCTAACCCACACGCACTAGTGGGCCCACGGGCTGAGACTCAGTGTTGGGCAGTGAGCTGAGAAGAAATGTAGGCATGTGAGAACATCCTGGTGCTATATCAGTGCCCTGAAGGCCTTGGCTCTGAAAGATTCAGATTTAATCATGAGATAACAGTAATTATGTAACACAAGGCCAAAACAGATCCACACAGGAATCCCTCAAAGCTAGCTGTTATTAACTGCATACAGTGCCCAGAACCTCTGTTTTGAGGAAGCTCCTCTATCCATTGCTTTTTTCACAACTCAGAATAACTCAGAAAACATTAAAACCATTCTAGAGAAATACCTTGTTCTTTCCCTCTCTAACATGTGGAACACAAACTTTCACGCTGTTTCTCTCTCTCTCTCTCTCTCTCTCTCACACTCACACACACACACACACACACACACTCAAGAAAAAAAGAAAGAAAGAAAAACAACAACAATGGCGATGTGGTCACAGGGTGTGCTGGTTTGAACCTCTAGCAATTTCAGTTCCCGGCTCCTCCTCCTCTGCTGGGCCCTAAACTCTGCAAACGAAAAGGAAAGTGAAAAACCAGCTGCCTGGACAGCTGAGACTTTCCTTTCTGACTGCAAAATAGGATAGGTGATTGTGCAGAATTGACAGCTATGGGAAGATGTGAATTTGCTTCCTCTAAGCCTCTCTGGAGATGGAAGCAGGAGCTCAGGAATGACCTCCTTCTAGCCAAATCCAGTGGCTCCTTCTGAGTCCCTATCCTTCGTACTCTCTTTTAAAGGCTGCTGTCGAAATCCAACTTCCTTCTTCCTTTGCTTCTATGACATTGCACTTGCCCGTTTCATCCTCAGATCTGCTGGCTTCTTCCAAGCTCTTCTGCTTTCTCCTTTCCCTCCTTCTGCCTAACCACCAGAGGCCTGCTCTTCAGCCCTGTTTCAAGATCTGACCCTTGCATACTCGCTAGCCTATCGCCTCACTAGCATTTCTGAGCTCAGGACACAAAGCTGCTTGTCATTGCCTTTTCATACCATGTTATTAGGCTGGCACTTCTGCTTCGGATGCTCTCCTCATTCCCCACCTCCTTCATCTGGCTGCCTCCACTCTTCCTATAAATATCAACTCACCCATCACCACTGCTATCTGAGGAAGCATCTTTTTAAGTTTCTGACTCCCCCACTGGATTATGTCTTTCATATCTTTGTATTTCCTAGCTCATAGGATAGTGTTCAGTACACTGTGGGTGTTCAGGAAATCTTTGTTGAATATATTAAAAAAACTGTACCCTGATCCTAGTTCTTAAAAATGCCTCATCCATCTTTATTGTCTGTTCTGTTCCTCTGGTCCATTTTGCATTTGACCATCCTCTCCTTATCAAGAACAAACATCAGTTCCTAGTGCCAATTGTATCAAGTCTGAAACCTTCTGCTTTTGCTTTTAAGATACTCCATAATCTGGCTCTACTCTTCGAAATAGATGTAATTTCAATCTTTCCCCATTTGAGAATTTTCTCTCAAACTGAGTAAGGCTCTCCACTCATTCTGAGTATTCCATTTTAATTCCAGCCTGACTGCCTTCCCGCCAATCCCTCAAGGTCCATTTCCACACCCTTTCACAAATGCTTCTTTCACCATTTCTATAAAGCAGAGACTTTGAGGATATAATATTTGATAAACACACACACAAAGTCCCAGTTTATACCTGACAAAATCATTAGTAACACCCTCTTTTTGCTCTCAAATTGTGCTGTTTTAGATGATAAATTATATGGTAACCCTATATATAAAATGTATATGCAGCTTATGAAGCAAAACAATTAACAAATACCTATAACTCTTTTTCTAAGTTAAGAACTAGAATATCACCAAGGATAATGTTTTTAAAAAATTCAGTTAGTTGCCAAAAGCTCATACATTTAACATAAAAAAAATCAGATTTCTGGTTTATTTTGAAAAATTGAGAGGTGACTGGGCAACATTGGGCCTGCATGTCTGCATGGCCAAAAAAAACAACAACAGTGAAAATAGGCACTAGGAACTATCCTCCAGTTTGCCACTATTTTCACTCTTAAATCATTTATGGTATTTGCCTGGCCTCTGAAGGTAAACTTCAAATCTACCACCATGGCTTAAAATGGACTTCTCCGCCCAGGTAAGCACAGAAGCAGGGTAGCTATCTGACTTGGAAGAACCTCAGTGGAGAGTTAAGACAGTGGCCACTCACAGAGGTGAAGGTGACTGAGACCCTGAGGCCTGTTGCAGCTTGATTGGGGTGAGTAGGAGCCAAAGGGCTGAGTAACAAAGTTGCCCAAAGGGATCAACTAGGGAGAAACAGGGAGGATCCCATAGTTAGCATCAGGGAGGAGTGGGGCTAACCAATCCAACGAGTACCAACTCCCACTAATTTCAGTGTCTGGCTGTTCCAAATCCCACTAAGAATACCATAACAAAGCCAGTTTGATGACCACTGTGATAAAACACTAGAAAGACTAATCCTGGGCTGAAAGCATGCTAAGCAGACTGCAAGGGCCCAGAGCAAACTGGCTGCGAAGTTTAATGTGAGATGCAGTTTTACAAGTAAGTGGGTGTAACCAGCTTGTTTAGGAGCCCAAGGCCCTGTGAGAAGTCAGCAAGCTCTAGGTACAGCCTCCTCTTGAGTCACCACATCTACGTGACCCACCTCATCCTCCTTTTCTTCCCAGTGGGAATAAACACATAATATCCAAATGCTAATCCCTCAGTGAGACTCAGAAATGGCACACGTATGACATGTCAGAATTGGGAGCACAACCCAGGTCTGGGCAGAGAATCTCTTTGGAATTTGATCAAGGGTGCTTTGTAGTAAGCATCCTGATTTTCTGACAGGTGTTTCTTGTGCTTAAATTTTAAGCCAAAAATTCAAGAAAAATCCAGCAACTGGGATGATAGTAACTCTCGTCTTTGGAAGACAGAACAAGCAATCACAAAGGAAGTAGAGGTAATAATTTATATTCATCTTGAGCTTCAGCTTTTCTCAATATTTAACATGTATTAATTAGAGAAAGGATGACTATCAGTCCCATTTTACAGATGCAGGGACTGAGCTGAGGATTAGAGGTTTCAGTAACTTGCCCATAACACACAACAGGGAAGTCACAGAATGAAGACATCCATTCTACTTTCTGACCCCAATGTAGGGTGTTTTTTTCTACACCATACTGCCTCTTGAGGTGGCAGCTCTAGTTGTGTCACTTCCGTGTCCTCAGGGCTTCATGTGTTCAACTTTGCCAAAAGAATAAAATTCAAACTCCTTGCACATGGATTCCCACCCCTCCCGCCCCCCTGCCCTCCAAACAATCCATCTTACTTCATAGTCATGGTGCAGTGAATGTTCAGGAATTACAGAATCAGGAAAAATGAACATTTAAATGTGTTTTAAGTATAGCAATAAAGTGAACCCAACATATAACTCTTAGTTTGTTGGACACTGTACTACATAGATAACAGCTAATCCCCATGAAAATTTGCAAGCTATTTATAATACTCTTAGTTTGCCAAAGGACTGTCTATGCAAAGTACCAGAAATCTGCTGGTTTTTATAATGGGGATTTATTTGGGCTAAAAGCTTACTGTTCCAAGGCCATGAAATGTCCAAATCGAAGCATCAGCAGATATGCTTTCTCACCAAAGTCAGCTACTATTGATCCTAGTGCTGTTGCCACATAGTGAAGCAAGATGGTCACCTATCTCTGTGTAGGTTTCTGCCTTCCCCTCCAGAATCTACATCTCTTGGAGCTCAACTGTGAGCAACCAGACAGAGTGCTTTCTCTGTCTGGGTCTCAGATCTTTGAGCCTCTTGGGGACTTCTGTTTTCCTGCAGTCCTCTTTCTCATAAGGCAGAATCAAACATGGCAGCTCCCTTTTCCTTTGTTTCTCTGTCTCTGTTTATCTGTTTATATCAGACCAAGCAAGAGGGCAGAGACTCAGCCTGAGTCATGCCTCACTTAAGTAGTCCAATCAAAAGCCCCAAGTTGATTTTATCAAGTAATCTAATCAAAGGCCCCTCAACTGAGTTTAATGCAATCAAATGGTATCACATCCACAGGAATAGATTAATTTAAAAACATAATCCTTCTCTTTTTGGGATTAATAAAATAATCTCAAGCTGTCACATACTCTTTATTTGATATATGAGGAAATGGAAAGATTAACTCCCTTGCTGAAAGTCACATAGCTAGTAGAATGCAGAGCTGGGTTTCCAACCCAGGGCACTCTGACGCACAAGGACCATTCTTTTTTTATATGGGCTTTTAAAATTGACACAGATATGAAGGTCATATTCCTTTCCTTTTTTATGAAAAAAAATCAAAATCTTTCAAAATTTTACTTTGCCCCTTTGATTCCCACCCACTGTTGTTTAGTACACTGGGTTGCAGAGGTTCTTGATGTTATATAAGTTATTGTGGTTTGTATATGCTGTCTTTGAAAAAGAAATTTATCAATGAGTTCTTTGAGGGGTTACAGTACTTTGGACCTTGATTCTGAATGTTTTCATTTGTGTTCAAGGGCCACTTATTCCTTTTCTTCTTACTGAAAAAGAAATCATGTAGTTTTCCAATAGGGAAATGTTTACTATGACATCTTTGTTGTTGGCCTGAGGTAAGACAAGGAAGCTGAGCGACGGGATAATGGAGAATCAAGTTAGTCTCTCTAGGACAAGCCCCCTGTGAAGAAAGACCCTATTTCTAAGCTTGATATGCTCCAAGCCTGACATTTTTTAGAGTCCTGTAAGGTTTGGATCAACATGAAAATGCCAGTACTCAAGATATTTCTTGTTAAGAATGTAAATATTCCCTGCATACAATTCTCACCATCGATGTAGACTGAGGCTCTGTTCTAGTTAGCTCAGTACCTACTCCTCTTCCTTAAAATGGAGGCTGTCTCAGGATGACTGCTCCTTTTCTCCTACACTTCTGGTTAGGGACATTGATGCCAAATTAGAAAGTTCTATTAAAAACACACACACACACTAATAATAACCATGGCACTACTAATGTAGAACTGTTTTATTTTCCTGTGGAAATGTTGATGTACTTCAAGAACAACTAATTGAAGGACACTATGTCCTATTTTTAGAGTAAAATGTGGATTTCTCATAGAAGGAAAAATACTTGATTAAAAATATTAAAAAGTTCAATAGTGTTTTCTTGTTCTTTTTTTTCTTAAAGAATTCAGTATGGTTAAACATCAGATGGAAAAAGAAGCCCATGGCTGCCTTTAGGGCCAGGGCATTCTATTGTATGACAAACTATTCTAATATACTTGGCTTTTGTTGTTTTAAAATATGAAAAAGGCAATACTGACAAACTGGAATCAAAAACATTGTCTCATTCACTTCACAATTCAATTGTAGCTGTTAAATGTGAGCTTTGGACCTGTCAACAATTTTGCAAAAGCTTGTAAAGCAGTGATGGTGATTTCCAATACTAAAGTTGGCTACCTGGTCTTTCCCTTTTAGAGGTCTAGTCTTTCTCACATTTGAAGCTCTTAATGAAATCAGAGAATGTCTTTGCTAAGAAGTGTCATGTCTCCTGTTTACTCCTTAGGGCAATGGCATTTTGATACTGAATTTCTTTTATTACACCCAAGAAAAGGTATTCTACCTAATAAATTAATGTAAATATTTTACTATGTGCTGGAATACCTCAAAAACATTGCTGATTGAAAGATGATGAGTTCTGAGATTAAAAGTGCACAGGAAATGCTATCAATTGAAAAGCCTACTTAGTCAGTTCCCCTTCCTGAAACCTCTCCCTTCATCTATCCATCCATCCATCCATCCATCCACCCACCCACCCACCCACCCACCTATACAGAACATGAACTGAAGTGCCCTGTACTGTTCTATATGCAGAGTTACAGAGATGAATCCTAGTCTTGCACAACGTAAGCCTTGGCCCAGGACAAGCCCTGATTACTATTTCAACATGTTCATCTGGCCAATATTTCCTGCTTTTAAGTGGAATCTGTGCTTGAATGGGTTGCAATTCCCAGTCTTGCAACCTATCTGCTTATTTGTGAATTACTAACCTCTGTCCAGGCTGTTCTATACTCTCTGACGCATATTTTAATGCAGAAGTTAGGGGAAGGAAAATACATAAGACAAACCTGATGCACAGGTGATGCAGTTGAAGGACTAAAAAAATATCTCTCCACCTGGTCCTACCAACAGTGCCTGAAGTCTCACCATTAAAGGATGCTTTTTTTTCACCTTGAAGGTTTTGGTCCTTAAGAAGTTTCATTAAACTATTAAAACCACAGAAAAGGCTTTTACCTTCCATCTGCATTTATAAAATACTTTATTATGAATGATCCTAAAGCTAAAAAGAGAGGGTTAAAAAGAAAGGCTGTTGCATGCCAAGGACCAATTGAAAAATTTTGTGTTCCTAAGGTCAGCTATGGATCTAAGGAGTGGTGGAAAGCACTTCAGAAAGCCTGGAGCACAAGGAAAAGGCTGTGACTGGCCCATACCAGGGAGGAAATGCTCAGGTATACTGTAGAAATTCTCACCCGAGAATAAGAAAATCTTTGCAAGATATGATTTTTAAGGCAGAAGAGAAAATGGGAGTTTGTTAGTCCAGTTGTTATAGTTAAACTGTGGCTAAGTGATTACATTAAGGTCAGTGGAAAATCTGGGCGTTGACTGCCCCACCTCATAATCTAATGCTAAAATTGCTCCAGGTCAGTGGCTCTGAAATTCTTAAAGCACTAGAAGCAGAAGGCTTCAAATAAGAATTACTTAACCTACAGTACAGGAACTTTTTCCAAGGGGCAAAAGGTCATGTGTCAGGGATATCTTTAAGGATCCAGATTTTTAGCTTTCCTATGCACTCTTTCCCAATCTTCATCTATGTCATAAATGCCTGTGAAGCCTTTGCTCAGTCACCCTTCTCACTCCCATGCATCTTACTACAGTGCAATGCTCCAGGGATTCAAAATTCTGGGATTCCAACTTAAGAGAGAGCCCAAAATATGGGTGTCATCATTAAGAAAATGGGTGAATCTAATAATTGGGCAACATGTCTTTTTGCACCTCAGATGTTTGTTATTTTTTGCTTTTGACAACACTGCAAAGGGACTTTAAAATAGTTATCAATTGATTGATCATTAAATGTGGTAGAGGCCAGTCCCAGCGTGGCCTGACACCATTCCCTGGGACCCTAAATGCATCCTATGCTCAGGATGAGGTGTGCTGGCCTGGTGGGATAAAACAAAATCCCCTGGCAGATAAGGGGACTGCAAGTACATTCCCCCCCTATTTTCCCGAGCATATGTAAATATTCACTGGAGACAGACTGACTCTGGTGGCATGTTTTATGTTGGGGTGGGGATGAAGGTCCTCCACTGCGACAGACAAACAGAGAGGGGTGCTGTGCATGGAACATCTCCCTGTGGTGGCCACAGACTGACCTGCTGGCTATGGGTAACTGATGCCCAGCAATGAAGCTGACCTTGCTCTGTCTCTTCTCATTGTGAGTAAAACATCTCTGCGTCAGAGCTTGTATGAGCTGTGCTTTTGCTGGTAACTCTGACACCTGTACTGGAATGGACTGACATCTCTTTAGGTGTCTCTCCTTCTGATGGACATTAAATAATTTTTGATGATAGCTCTCTATGTGACTATTTTCCTTTGAAAGGAGTCGTATCACTGAACAAAAATTCTTTCTGTGAGGGACTGAAAAATGACCACCAATTCTTTGTAGCATCTCTCATCAAGAAGAGTCCATTTTCCTATCTTTGACTTGCTTTGACCAATAGAAAATATAGAAAGTAACATTGCTCACAAGGTTTTCACTTACTCACTGCCCTGAGGTTACCACGTAAGGAAGCCTGGAGCTAGCCTCCTTAAAGATGAAAGGCCAAGTGGAGATAGCGGCCCAGTTGAGCTAGTACCAATTGCCAGATATGTGAGTGCAGCCTACTTGGACCATCCAATCACTCCAGCTGCCAGACGACCTCAGCTACACAAGTGAGGCCAAGTGAACCGGACAGAAAAACCACCCAGCTAAGTTCAGGCCAAACTGCCATCCTACAGAATTATGAACAACAAAGTGGGTTTTGTTTAGGCCACTAAATTTTGAGGTGATCTATTACAGAGTAATGGATAAATGACATGCTTTCCATTTATCTATTTATACAAACAAGTTTTCTTAGCACTTACATCTTTAAAATAATACTAAAAAAAGAACTAATCCTAACCTCTTTCTTATTAAATTAAGAAATAATATATACCATGGATATATGAATTATTTGGGAAAATAAAACCCAGTCTCACTCTTTTCCTGCTAAGATTCTTTTTTATTTTTGATAACTTTACAAAAATTTAATATTTTTTATTATTTATGTTTTGTTCCACTGTAGGTTAATAATAATGGTAATAACTTAATACAGAAGAAATTTTTGATGCTTTTGGGTCTTATGGTCAAAGAAAAAATTACTTCAATTTATATATATGTTTTCTTAGTAAGAAGTATGAGCAGATGAAGATAAAATGAATTTCAAGCATAAAAATATATTAGTAAGATTCTGTGAAATGTGGAATCGAAATATGAGTTTAAGGAGAAAAGAGAATGCTATAACTTTTTCAAGTAAAACAAAGTCTTGTTCATATATTTTTAAAAAGAATAACAGTGGGTGTCAAATTGTCATTAGACTCCTTTGGATTAATTTGAAAGAATAATTTATAATTCAGTTGAAATTACATTATTTGGTACAGTACTATTTAAACTTATGATGTTTAGTTAAAATGTCTGAAGTGTATTTAGATATATGCAAAGGGCTACATAGCTTTACAAAGTTTTAAGGTTCCAATGCAAAAGATGTAGAAGACCCACTATTCCCAGCACGTGGCTTGGAGAGGCCCTTAGCTAAGGCAGGCCTTGAGATAGATAAAGGTTTCCAAACTCAAATGTCCACAGGGGCCAGAAAGGCTAGTGTAAAGCAGTGAAAAGAGTCTGGAGGGCACTGGACAAACTGAAAAGCTCATGTCCTGTCTAAAGGGCAGCCATTACTCAACTCCGGGCAAATGGTATTAGGCCAGATGTTTCAAGAATTCTGGATTTCTGTGGGATATCTCTAAATTTAAATGTTGGCTCAAAAGAATTTTAAGACATTATGTGGCTCAAACTAAGTACATTGCTGGGCTGAACCTGGCCTATGGGTCAAGTGTAAAATCTGCTGCAGATGTAATAGTATATGGACTGCTCCCTTTGATTTGACAATATTCTTCAATGTAAAATGTCTCAAGGGGTGGTGCTTGATTATTATATCTTTTCTTAAAATACAGGGAAGCAATGTTAGAATCTGTTATTTTGGTCTTTTAAAGTATTTATTTCCTAATGATCTTAGTGAACTCTAAGGAATGCTAGACTATATCTATAAGTAAGCAAGTCATTCCACACATTCCTGAACTGAATGCATTTAATACTTGTTATATATTTAGGACCCAGATCTAATTTGATTATGCTAAAAGAATTCATTTTAGCTTCCAGTGTTATAAGCTACATCAACAACTGACAATATTATTATAGTGCTGGGGACATATTTTACCTTGAGAATGATATATAATGTGAAAGCCCCTTTTCAGTCCTAACACTAACCAGCATTTTATGCAGTTGATCATTCCCTCCTTCATAAATCCCTCTTTTCTCTTCAGTTCTCTTTCTGACCATGCTACAGTTTCCTCTGTGGGATCCTCTTCTATTCACTCTTTAAATTTAGGTATTATCGAGGATTCTCTTCTTGTTTCTCTTCTCTCCCTCCCCTAACTCTTTTCTTTACTTCTCTTCTCTCTCCTTCCACTCTCCCAGATCACACTTATTCATCCCCATTGCTTCGAATATAATCTCTGTGCTACTGCATTTCTAATCATTACCCCCAGCCCTGATCTCTTGCTGAAGACCCAAACTTGAATATTTAGGAGCCTGTTAGACATTTTCACAAGGGTATCCCATCAGGCCTAATGACCAATATGTCCAAATCTGAACTTATTAGTTTCTCCCACCATAAACAAACAACAAACACTCTATTATTTTGGTATTCCAGGAGAAAAACATGAGCTTTTACTGATTTTCTTCTCAGTTCTTCCTCAGCATTCCTCTTGATGTTCATCTTCTCATTTTCACTTCCACTACCCTGATTTGAGGTCTCAACCTCACTCCCTTGGACCACTGTAATAACCTCCCAGCCTTTCTGATTCTTGCCTCTGAATTTATTTTTAATAAGAGTTATTTTGCCTCAAAAACCAGTGGGAAAATGTCATTCCTCACCTCAAAACATCCATGGGCTTACTATGTTCTATAAAAATCCTAACTCTTTTGTGTGGCATCCAAATAGCATTTTTAAAAAATTAATTATTTCCAAACAGCATTTTTTTCTTTATTTTTTTTAAAATTTGTAATTGTTTTATTGTTTTCAAATAGCATTTTAATGTTATACAAAAACATTAGCAAACATCTTGCTCCCCCAAAATGAATCTGTCAACAAACAAGTTCAGGAAACACCAGTTTAAATACAGTAAAATGGGTTTCTTCCCTAAGACTTTCCAAAGCTGCTACATGTTCGTGGGAATTGTGAATATATTTGGCCAGGGAATACTCTTATTGAGGAACAGCCATCAATATTTAAAGGGGAGTGTTTGCTGAACACCAGTTAGGAAACTATAGACAGTTGTTAACAAGATAGTAAGCTACCTTGCAGGTCTTTCTTCTGTTGCCTCACTCCCCACCTCTGCCTCTGCACATTATAGTACTTGCTCTCTTCATATACACCATGCTTCCTTAGGCCTCTGGGCTTTGGCTAAATTCCATTCCCTTCTTCTGGAATGCCCTTTCCTACATCCTTACCTGTTTAAAAACTATACATACTTCAAGGATCAATTGAGATGGATTTTTAAAAATTTTCCTTAATCTTCTCAATAACTAATAGCAATTTCCACTGCTCATTTTACTCTTCCTTATGTCATGCTTCGTCAAATGCCTCTTCCTGTCAACAAACTCAAGTTTCATTTATTCATTCATCCACTCATTCACTATTCAACATTATTTACCAAAGGGTTAACAAGTGCCAGGTTCTGTTTTTGAGTATAGGGATGAGTTCTCATTCATTTTAGTAGCACTTGCCATATTTAACAAAATACTTGAAAGTCAGCATTGCATATTGGCTGAGAGAATGGACTCAGGAGGCAGACTACCTAGATGTGCTTTCTGGCTACCACCATTTCCTTACTATGTGACATTAGGAAAGTTACCTATACCCCTGTAAATGAACATAATAATTCTTCCTACCTCTTAGGCTGCTGTGAAGAATAAATGAATTAATACTTCTAGTTAGAGGGTGCCAGCCATATAGTAAACAGTCAATAAATATTAGATACTACCATGTATTCAGTATATATAAATGCCTAAATGTATCAGGTCAGCACAGGATTTATCACAAAGATGATACTTGGATGTCACAGAATTGAGAATAAAAAAACATCCTGGGAAAAAACCATTCTCTGAAAATTTATGTCTAAAGGCAAATAAGTTAGGATATTGATTGTTCTAGTTTTAGGCCATAAAATATTTTATGGGCAGGGCCTGAAAATCTCATCATGATACTTCTCTATTTAAAACTCTTTTGAGTTTCCTTTTGCCTTTAGGATAAAGTCCAAAGATCTCAACTGCTCTTCCATCATCTGGATTCTGCCAGTGTCACCAATCTCAAGTCTCATCTCACCCTATATGCCCTATCTTGAGACTTAATACTGGTAGTTGAAGGCAGCAGATTGTTCAGTCATTTAAGGAGAATACTTACTTTCCACCTCTGTTTCCTTCCATGAGGAGAAATCTTCCATTACTAGAGTATTATTTTTGGCTTTGTTCCATCTTTTTACTCTAGCTTCTTAATAAGTAGAGTGTCATATCTGATTGGTGAGTAGAAGCAGAGAGCAAGCTTAAGTACCTTAGAAGCTCTTAGGGAATGGCCTGTGTGGTTTAAGGCTTTTATGGACTCCAGAAAAGATCATGCCCTTAGAGCTAATCCATTCCTATAAGTGTAAACGTATTGTAGGTGGGACCTTTTGATTAAATTACTTCGCTAGGGTATGACCCAGGGTGGATCTTAATCCTCTTACTGGAGCCCTTTATAAATAGGATGAATACAGAGAGAGAGAGAAAAACCCATAGAAGCTGAAAGAGAAAGCCACAAAAGCAAGATGTTGAAATCCACAGAACCTGGGAGAGAGGAAGCCACTGAGGCCAGAAGCTTAAAGCAATAGAGGCCCAGAGGAGCAGAGAGAGACCAGAGGAAGCCACCATGTGCCTTGCCATATGCCTTGCCATATAAGAATGCAATCCAGGACCACCAGCAGCCAATCCTCAGGGAGAAAAGCATCACCTGATGAAGCCTTGATCAGGACATTTTCATAGACTCAGAACGGTAAGCTTATAAGTTAATAAATCGCCATTGTAAAACCCAACACATATCAGATATATTGCTTCTGCTAAAACAGCCTGCCAACAGAATGACTCTATCTTGTTCTGCCTCTCTATGCCACATATTTTTCAGGGGCAGGATCTGTCCCATAAGGAGGGGCATGTGGTTTTCCAGCACCAGAGGGTGGGGTGGGTGGGCTAATAAGCCTGCAGGTAAAAACCACATTGTCCCACATCAGGTTGTTCAGTAATATAAGATATTTTGATATCCTGTGCCTATCTCTTAGTTGGTTCTGGAATCAGGTGGGGAACAGGAATATCACCAATGGTGCCCCCCAAACATCATCTCGTGCCTCTGTGCCACTGCTCATACATATCTCCTCTGCCTCCTTCCTGCTCTCCACACTTTGACCACCTAGAAAATACAGAATCATCTTTCAAGACTCAGTTTATCCTTAGCTTCCCATCTGAAGCCTTTCTTAACTGTCTACATCCCTACCTTGAAAATAATTGTATCATCACACTCATCTCTTTATTACCTACTACCTCTCTCCTAAACTATAAGTTCTTTCTGAAAAGGGATGGTGCTTTATTTGTTTTTCTATCCATAGATCTTAAGATCATGCTGTGGAAGATAATTTTTCTATGTGTGTTTTGTGAGCAGAGGGACAGATTTCCTCTGTTCTAAACTATTTTGAAGGATGTTTGTATAGTAAACAGCCTTGAAAGACATAAAGAGAGTCTCCCTCCAGAGCAGAGTGATAGTTTGCTTACTGTCCAGTATAATAATGTTTCTTTTTTTAGCAAAGGTCAGAGAGGTTTGCCTACTGTCCTTTATGAGATAATTGGATTCCCTAAGCTCAGGGCCTTCAGCTATGTTGTAAATTGACTATATGTGTGGCATCCACCAGGGCGACCCCCATAAGACTTGAAGGGAAAAGGGAATCAACATAAACATGAAGCTCATGTTGCTTACTGTGCTGAGAGTAATAAAATCCTTTGTCTCTGACCTACAAGTCTCATGTTTCTGCCAGCAACCATGAAACCATGGCTAACTTATTAGATTGAAATTGGGTAAAATCTCAGACCCTTCATAATTCTTAAAAAGTAACTAGAACATAGGACTCATTCCATTGACATATTAATCTAATCACTTGAAAATAACATCTATTAATATTTTGTTCGAAATTCTATTTCTAGTCTTTAGTGTTTTTCATACATTTGTAGTAAATGTATAAATACCACATACTTATGAATCAAAAGGTATATTACGGCTTCTATGATTATACCTATTCTGTTTTAACCTTTAAAAACAGACAACAGAGGAACTTGAAGGCAGAAGACTTTGATTTGATTTTTCATTCTAACACTCACTAGCTGCAGGATCTGGCCCAGTAACTAGGCATTCTTAGACTCAGATGCCTCTCACATGTGCCTTGCCATGTGGCAGAGAAGCCAAGGATTGTTGACAGCCAGTCTTCGGGAAGAAAGCATCACCTTGATGGTGCATTGATTTGGACATTTTCTAGGCCTAAAACTGTAAGCTACTAAATTCCCATTACTTAAAGCCAAACCATTTCGTGGTATTTGCTTTAAGCCACCCAGGAAACTAAAACAGATTTAGAAGAAGATCCAATGAAATATTGTATGTGTTGGTACTTTGAAAACTAGAGAGCTATATAATGGTTATCATATTGCCCTTAAAAGGTTTTTATTTCAAAGATGTTCCATAAGAAGGTCTCTTTGGCAGGGTAGAAGCAAAACTGCCTCTATGAGATGCCTATCAGATAGTCTTACACTGAATTTTTCTCAGGAGTATCTGGGTGTCCTAGCAAGGGGTCAGGATAGAGATATTTGCATTCAGATAGAGTATGCATTTTTCTTAATAAAAGTTATAAATTATTTTTAGGTTTTGTTTTATTTGCTGCCAAGAACAAAATATCCTAGAATTCAGCTGAGATTAGGAATGGGTCATGAGAATCAGGATGTGCTAACCATGACTGGATTGTACCTCTTCTGGGACTTCTTGGGGAGAAGGTATAACTTGTAGCACAGCAAGAATGCTTACCTCTAATGAGGTTTGTGCGTTCATACATACCAGTTTTTAATGCAAAGATCAAGTCATCAAACTCCTGAGATTCCTCATCAGCTATCAGTGACCCTTGCCCATATCCTCCAGATGAAGGGAATGAGGCTCCATTTTGTGGGCTTGGCTTCAAGTCAGGACTGGCCTGACCGGCTTGTTGGAAGGATGCTCTCTCCCAGTCAGGTGGCACCTTTTTGGGTGTGAAGAAACCGTAATAGGAATGAATATTCACTTTGAAAACTATTTGAACACTTTATCTCGGAATCTCTTTATAAAAACCTGGAATAAAGGCTATTGAACTACTTAAAATTAAGACCTTTAATTTTATGTGTTCCTTATATAGTAATGTCTCTCCATGAGACAATCTAATCTGGTGATTTAAATAATTTACCTATTAGGATTACTTGCAGATTTCTGTGCTGTCTTGTGTGGAAAAGAAAACTCCTGTTTTTGTTTTGATTTCTTAACCCAATGAATTATTTTTTTACATGATTTTTTAGAGCAAACTCTAAAAAATATAAGAACTGGTGAAGAACTTTTCTAATCCTTAGTCAAATATACAACATAGGATTTAAAATATAGTAGAGATCTATAAGGACACGACAAATTGAAAAAAAAGAGTTGTTTCATAACAACATTGCCCCTTTTTAAATCAAGTGATTAAAAATATTTTTATCCTGAAATGATAAAATGTATTCACTTTCTTCTAGGTTACTGGAAAACAACCCCTAATCCTTCCTTTCCCATCCTTTCCTGTCTATGCATGGCTTTTCAGAATTTCTGACCGCCCCTCATTGGCAGCTGGATCAAAGCCAATTCTAAGCCTCTGAGGAATGTAGAGCACATGTTAGGGTATGCCATTGTGCAACATCCAAAATGAATGCTTAAGTAGTGGCTCGGGCCCAGGAAATAGACTATCACAGCTGTTCTCTCCCAATATAAGGTTTTCTGAGAGATTGCGGGGACACCTCATACTGAGAAAAGTGACCTGTGGTCTTTAAAAATAAACTTGAGAGGAGAGGATAAAAACTTTTAAAAATTTCAGTAAGAAGTTGAATATCTAGACCAGCACTGTCCAATAGCACTTTCTGCAATGATAAAAATATTTTATATCTGTGCTTTCCAATAGGCAGCTACTGGAGACATGAGGCTATCAAGGAACAAGTGGCAGTACAATTCTGGAATTGAGCTTAGAAAGTTATTAAATTTTAATTAATTTAAGTTTAAATAGCCACATGTGGCTAATGGTTATCGTATGGGGCAGTTCAGGTTGAGATTTTGCTAGATTGGAAAAACATTCAAAAAGACAAAAATATTTTTTAAAGTTCATTCCTGGGTTGCTACTCTTAAAAATATCCCTGTTTCTATTGATACCAACTGCAATGTTAAAATAATTCAGTTGCTAAAGACATATCCTGATATTTAAATACAGTACTTAATTTGTGATCACTTAATAGCAACCCGACACATATAAGATTGCTCGCTACATTGCTTTGGAGGATAAAAATAATATCTCTATGGGCAAGTATCTGCATCTATCTACAATGCTTATCATCTATCTATTACCTATCTATAAACTGTTTCCTTCTCAGATAGATGTTCCTTGATTTGCTGCCATTTTTCAGTATACAAACACAAATACTGCTCCTCTTGGCTCACTAATACTGAGAAGACTCTTTGAGCTATGTAAGTTATGGTAGCCACTGAAGAAATCATCAGGGACCTGCGTTACCAACTCTTCCCACCCAAATGTCTTCAGGAACATTTTAAAATATGAGGAGTGCTATGGGCAGCCTTACTGACAGGCTAGTGGTAAGGTTACTTCACACACAAATCAAAATGATGGATAGAATGCAGAAAGCAGTGAAAAGTAGATTTTACAGAGGAAATCCTGGCTGGATTTTCTGCTAGTGCTGCCGAAGCACTCTTCTGAACCTTTGTTCTGAAATAATTCCCGGCATTTAAATTAAAAGGAGTTTAGTCTTTTTTTTTTTTTTTTTCCCCACTGAGAGTTTGCTGAGATTGAAGTAGTGCACTGGGATATGTAAAGGAAGAGAGCTAAACAGGTATTTTAAGGAATATAGCATTTAAAAAATAATTTCTTAAGCAAATTCATCACTGCCACAACAAATTAAGAAGATTTTGAAGACAATATCAAATTATGCTCTTTTTTTTGTCTCATTTTCCCGTACAAACTGTTGGACCATATAGTGAACAGGGCAGATAAGAAATAATTAAATAAGTGTGATATCATGGTAAGCAAATCAAATACCATATATCAGAGTATCTCAGAGTAGAAAAAGGATTTAAAAGTCACCTAATATCTTTTATCTTGTACCCTTTATGAGACAGATAGGCTGTCAGTGTGGGGGGTGGGGGGAGAGAGAAAGAGAGAGGGAGAGGAGACAAGGACAGGCACCTCCTCCATAGCACCGATGAGGTTCTGGGTGGATTTGCTGATTTCCCCTCCAGCAGGAGGCATTCCACTCCCGGGTGTGAAGAAGGCAGTGCTGGGCCCTGGGTGTCCGCCATTCATTTCCACTGTGTAGCTGGCCTTCATGGGGCAGCACATCTGGTTGTGTAGAATGAAATAAACGACAAAAACGTAAAGTCCCTGCAAAAGAAAAGAATGCCAACATGTCAAAGGAATTCTAGCTAGAATGGCTGAAGAATAAACACAGGAAAATCAGCACAGCTGATTTTCTGCAAGTGTCTCTAAATTCTTCCCAAAGCTGAGCATTATATGCTAGGAGGTCACTGTACATTTCAGGATGCAATAAAAATGTTAATCAATATCATTTAGGAAAACTGCTCTCTCACTAACAAATCAATTTTTTTTCTTGGTTAAAACATAAGTAACAGTGCAATCTAGCCCATATATTACATGAAAACTGAATTGCAGAAGTATATCCAATTAGGAGTGTAGATTTGTTTTAAAAAGCAAACCTCTTGCTTTCCTAAAAAATTACACTCTTTTTCCATCTATCTCAATTGTTATTTTTTATTAGCAAAGTAGTTACAGCCCACTTTAGCTTTAATTTCAATCCAGTTGTAAATTTCAGGAAGGACAGCAATAACCAAACCTCCTGATTTCATTTATATATCTTACCTATTTATCTGATTTAGAAATAGAATCACTGTGTAGTGATTTTGAGGAATCCTGGGGATTGTTTAATACTCAGCATGCCTTGCTTCCCAGTAAGTGTAACATAAAAACAAAGATATCTTGTGCTTTCTTAAAGCCCTGCTGGCCCTTTAAATTCTTTTGCAACCATGTCAAACTCTTGACAATTGCACTGCTTCCGTGTCACATACAGCAAGTCAAACTTTGTGTTCTAGACACTGCCTACACTGGCTCTCCTTCATAATTTCTACAAGGGATCTACTGTATATTTCTAATGGTGCTTCTATAAAGCTTGGTAATTTTGACCTTTACATTCAGCCAATAAAATACGTTAAATTGTGTCTTTTGTGTCTGTCATTCCTGTTGTTTAAGTTTTGGAAGCAAATAATCTCCTTAGTTACTAAAATACTTAAATTAATACACTAAAATAAAAGCAAGATACACAGCTTACTAAAGAAAAAGAGTTAATGTGAAGATTTTTTCAGAAAACACAAGTATCTTCATTTTGTGAACTTTGTGTTACCCCATAAGTCCTAACATTTCTAGAAGTATAGAAGCAATAAAATACTTGTGGGCTTGAAACTTATAACTGCCGGTATAAATAATCAAAAGTCTATTAAAAAATGGGGTTTAAGAATTATAAGCAACTTTTAATACAAAATGGAATTAAAGGACAGTCTCCATAATATGCATGCTAGCATTTGATCTCTGGAATACTGTTATAAATTAGGCCTTTCTCCCCTTTCTACTGGAATGACCCCTTACCACGTTGGCGCATAGTCTAAATAATCAACCAATATTTTAAAAAATCAGTAGTTTATTTGCTAAAATATTTTTAAATGAAAGTGTTCTAGCTATGATATAAAATTGGTTATAGAATCATTTCCTATTGAATTAGGGTTTTGTGGGTTTTTGGGGAAACAACATTGGTATTCTAAATGATACAGAGTAATATAATTAATTTCACCTGTAGATGACAGGGTGCACATTAGCAGAAACAAATTTTCCTGCAAACACACTTTTGAAAGTTTTCTTGTACAACTTATTTTTCACATGGGTATGACCTAGTTATATTGGCCACAGCAATAGACAAAAACAGGAAAAAACTAAAACTGTCTGCCTAAAAAACTGTGTGAATGTCACTGATTTATTTCATGATTTCTCTAAGGGTTGTGAAGCAATATGGTCAAAGCTAGATCAGGAAACAATAACAATGCTTTGAAATTCATCTCTAAGGACCTATTTGTTAAAACAGTACATTCTCTCTTGTTTGTTTCTATATCTAGCCTTTGGTGCATCAGGAAAGGAACAGCCTGCTGAAAATAACTTGCATGTGAAAACTGCATGTTTTTTTCTTAAAAATGTAGAAATATACAGTAAATACTCTGAAACTTTTAGATGTGCCCCAGGAAACATAATCACTCTTAAATGGAAAGAAAAGAATGTTTAAATGCAGATTGAATGACATTTGCCTGTGCTCAGACCAAGTTGGGCAAATATAGAAAAAGGACCTTCATTATCCAAAGTACTCAACTGTGGAGGTTTCTGACCTCAGAGTAATAACAAGTCCCCAGTCCAATACTGCGTGTTAAATCTCAGGCTCTCCTTTTTATGCTAGTCTGTAAAAGAACTTTAAAAGAGAATCCAGAATCTCTATTTTTCAATGAGATAGTGTTGAATACCCACTGTATGCCCATTTGGCTGCTATCTCTTTAAGTTGCTCACAAATACAATATTCTGCAACATAATAGATTAACTACTTTAGAAGTAGGAGACATATAATCCATCTGTTTTTCCTATTTTTCCCCTTGTGAGGGCTTACAGAGAAAAGAATTCCTTATTACCTTCCATGCATTGCTGTTTTGATTATTTTGTTGGTTCTCCTACCACAATCATGAAAAATGCTTTCAAAGGTCTTTAGTTAGAATGTATCCATATGGACTATACTGAATAAGGTCAATTATGTATTTCTTTCTTTTCTAGTTTTTATTATGGTAACAAATAGACAACATAAAAATTTACCATTTTCAAGTATACAATTTACTGATATTAACTTATTCACAATATTTTGTTACTATTACCACTAACCATTACCAAAACCCTTCCATTGCTCCAAACAAAAACTTTGTACCCATTAAGCATGAACTGGCCATTCCTCACACCCTTACAACCCCCTCCCCCTGGTAAGCACTAATATACTTTTCTTCATTCTTTTTTCTTTCTGCTATTCAGACAGAATAATTTCAATTGTCTTATCTTCAAGTTCATAGATTTATTCTTTTGTTAGCTCCCATCTGCTGTTGGACCCCTTTAGGAAAATTTTAATTTCTGTTATTGTGGTTTTCAGCTCTGTTTGGATCCTTTTTATAATTTCAATCTCTCTATTGATAGTCTCTTTGCTCCTGATATCCTTTAGCTGTCTATGCTTTCCTTTAGCTCTTTGAGCCTATTTAGAATGATTTTTTTAAAAAATCTTTGTCTGGTATGTCCCAGGTCTGGTCCTCTTAATTGATGGTTTCTAATGTTTTAATTCTCTCCTTTGCTTAGGCCATCACTTCCTGTTTCTTTGCATGTTTTGAAATCTTTTGTTGGAATCTGTACATTTTGATATTTTAGAGGTACTACTGCTGTAATTTAGCCTCTGAGGCAGCTGTTCCTTAAGCTTGCATCCAGCTAGTGTTAGACAGAGCTTTCCTTGATGCCAGGAGATAACCAAAGAGAGAGAGAGAGAGAGAGAGAGAGAGAGAGAGAGAGAGAGAGGGAGAGAGGAGAAAAAAAAAAGAACATACCTTTTCCAGTCTTTGTTGATTGACCTGTGAATGTTCTCCTTAGGAGCTTAACCACACAATGAGTTTAGAGAACAGGTCCTGGCCAAAGCGTGTGGATGTTCCTGGTTCTTTCTGCAACTGCATCTTGTATTGGGCATGCACATGTGGTCCCTTCCCCCTGCCCCTTTACATGGATTTGAATGTTCCCCCCTTTCCTTGGAAACAGTTACTTTGCTCCCTCTGGAACTGGGAGCAGGGACCCACACTGAGAATATGGGCCAGTTCTATGCGGAGCCAGTGAAGGGGTGGAGGAAAGGCCAACCAGGCCAACATGAGGTCCTACCACTTTTTTTTTTTAATACATTCTTTTTCTTTTTAAAGATTTATTTATTTATCCCCCCCACCTTCCACTGTTTTGTGCTCACTGTCTGCTCTCTGTGTGTCTGCTTATCTTCTCTTTAGGTGGCATTGGGAACTGATCTGGGGACCTTCCGGCGTGGGAGAGAGGTGCTCAGTCTCTTGTACCACCTCAGCTCCCTGGTCTGCTGTATCTCTTATTGTCTCTCCTTTGTGTCTCTTTTTGTTGCATCATCTTGCTATGCCAGCACTCCTGTGTGGGCCAGCACTCCTGTGTGGGCCAGCTCTCTGCTTGGGCCTGCTCACCACGTGGGCCAGCCTGCCTTTCACCAGGAGGTTCTGGGACTCGAACCCTGGACTTCCTATATGGTAGGCGAGAGTCCAGTCGCTTAAGCCACATCGGTTTCCCCCTATCACTTTTAAAATGCATTTTTGCTGATTTGGTGCTCACCCTGTTACTGTAATTCTTTACCTTTTCTGCAACTTTGAGAAAGATATTTCTGTCAATTCTTGCTGGTAGTTCAAAGTTTCTGTTGAGGGAGGAAGTCCTGAAGCTTCTCATTCCACTCTCTTCATTGAGTCAGGCCTTCATTCCTTTTGTTGGCTAAATAATATACCCTTGTATATATACCACATTTTGTTTATCCATTCATCTGTTGATGGACACTTGGGTTGCTTTTACCTTTGGCTATTGTGAAAAATGCTTCTATAAACAGTGCTATGCAAATATCCGTTTGAGTCCCTGCTTTCAATTATTTTGCGTATATACCTAGAAGTGGGATTATCCAGTTACATAGTAATTCTATACATCACTTTCTGAGGAATTGTCAAACTGTTTTCCACAACAGCTCTACCATTTTACATTCCCACCAACAGTGTACTAAGGTCCTATTTCTCTGCATCTTTGTCAATACTTGTTATTCTTATTTTCCATTTTTAAAGTATAGACATTTAGTGTGTGTTACTTTTGGACAAAGGAAACTTTGGGTCAGAGCTCTTTTTCTGATTAATACTCATATATCAAAAGACAATTTATAAGTCATGCTTCAGCAATCTCATCTCCAGGTGAGATCCCCATTTCTTCAGCCTTTCTTTTTGGGTCTTGTTCTACAGTGCTTCATCTCTGAGATTCTTAAAGTTCTTCATGGTTCTGTTACATTTCAAAGCATGGAGAATTAATCAGTGCTGACACCTACTTATCAGGAGCCAGACTATTTCTGATTAGATAGAAGGAACTGAACATTAATTTTTGTAAAATGACAAGATTTCAAACCCCTTACCATTCTATACCATTGCCTTTGTGAGTTCCTACATTACAAAATTTTCAAAAGTACAAATCAAGTTGAGGCTAGGATTTAAGGATATGGAAGACAGAAGGTGGTCATACCAGTACTGAGATGGAACTAAATAATGTAGAACAGGTTTGGAATCTAAGAATAGTTTTTAAAAAATATTCTAATGAAAAATGGAGAAAAGAATACAGTTGGAATGAGCTTTGAATTAGAAAAAATTGAAATTATAAAAATACTAAACTCTACTGTGATTTAAATCTTATTATAACTGTAAATTCCTTTATTTATTTATTTATTTATTTATTTATTATTTAAGCCAGCTCTCCGCAGTGTGGGCCAGTTCTCCACAGCACGGGCCACTCTCCATGGCCGGGCCAGATCTCTGTGGCACGGGCCAGCTCTCTGTGGCACGAGCCAGCTTCGCCTTCACCAGGAGGAACCAGGAACCGAACCCAGGATCCCCCATGAGCAGACAGGAGCCCAATCACTTGAGCCACATCCGCTTCTGGTAAATACTTTTAAACATATTCTTTCTTCAGCATCCTTTAAACTGCCTTTTGAAAACAATGCCTGCAACATTTAGTATTCAGATAGCTCAGTTAACCACTCTATGGATTAAGCTTAATTATTTGGACAATGGAAGATGACCAAAATATAGCGCTTATGATGATGATAAGGGAAAACTAGACAACCAAGTGCCAATAAAAATAAGAGAGGAGAAGGGCACTTTTCTGTGGGAAGCTAAATTGAATCTCATACATTTTGAAGTGAAAACATATATTTTAAGTACTAGACTGGGGATCAGGAGAAAAGGCAGGGCTAGAGATATTGTGGAAAATAGCTGTTAGTGGTAAAAGCTGAAGCCATATGGGTGTGTGATTTTTTTTAAAGGAAGACTCTGTATAGAGAAAAAAGCTGAGTGTTTAGGATTAAACATAGTTGGGGAATGTGAACAGGAAGAGGAACCAGTGAAGTAAACAAGGAACAATTGACTAGTCAGGTGGGTCAGATAGGAAGATAATCACAACCGTATCAGGGAAGCCAAGAGAAGATTCTGTTCCAGAAGAATGAGGTGGTCCACACATTGTCAAAAAACAGACATCAAGGAGAAGAAGGACTGAAAGGAGGCATTTATTTATTTCAGATGTAATTAAAACCTTTGGGAAAAATAATTACTATAGAGTGGTGAGAATAAACTGAAACATAATATAATATAATATAATATAATATAATATAATATAATATAATATAATATAATATAATATAATAATGATATAATATAATAATAATATAGTATAGTATAATATAATATAATATAATTCATTTTATATATCATAATCCTGTTAAGCAAAAGGTATTCTTAGGTTAGGGGAATAATCTGTCTCATAACATTAGATCAGTCAGTTTGATAGCTACATTTAAAAATAGAATGGGAGTGTTTTATTCCTTCTATCCCATCTGTTCATTCATTATTTTTCTTATTTCTGAACAAAAGACTATATAGCACAAGGTTCAATTCCTTCAAATGAAAAATTGCATCAGGTGTTCTATCAGAAGAAAGATACTGAACACACATTGCACATTTCACATGTTCTCTGATGCAATATAATGTAGGCATGTTTTCCTGTAAATTTTATGTCATTTCTGACACCAAGAACCCTTCTAGAGATGCCAAACTTGTGTCCCTTACTTATTCCTGCCCTACAAGTTGCTGAAGGCAGTTTGGCAGCCATCCTAATACATGTTTCTACTGGGCTTCTAAATCTTTTATATTACTTTTAAGAGGAAAAAAAAAAAAAAACCAATCTATTAACTTTTAAGAAACTAACCATTTCCTCATAATGTGATTAAATATCAAAGATGATCTAAATAACCTTGTTCAGAAATATCCTTGTATGAATCAATTCCAAAACAATGACAGAGTCTGTGCACATTTTTATAGAAATGTGGAATTCAACATACTATCCTTTGTTTCAGGTATAAATTATGCACTGAGGATATAAAAAGAGGTTTATCATCGCAACTGGAAAAACTGACAAATTCTGGGAAGTCTCATAGCAGATAAAGACTCCTTTGAAATATCACACATCTTTGGAACCTGCATTTAAATATTAGAGATAATATAGTATCGAAAGAGAAGTCAAATAATTCTAGGTATTAAGAAACAGAATATATATCATCAAATATTATTTGTTGTACAAATATATAATTTGTAACAAGTACAAAAAAGAGGTTGGGATGACAGAGGGGCATAGGAATAGTGAATTTAAATACTATTGAAGATAAGTTGGTATCAAATCAAATATGACTGATAGATTTAGGATGTTAAATTTTAACCCCATGCCACAAAGAAAATATCTGAAAAATATATTCAGAAAGAAATGAGAAGGGATTAATGGTACAGTACAAAAAAACAAATAAATATGGAAATGAGCATTAACAGAAAAATTGAGGGTCACAAAAGGTATTAATTACAAAGACAAAATAACAAAATGGCAGAAGAAAGTCCTTCATTATTAGTAGTTACTTTAAATGTAAATAAAATAAACTATCCTTTCAATAGACAGAGATTGAAAGAATGGATAAAAAAGTATGACCCAACCATATGTTGTTTACAAGAGATTCACCTTAAATTCAGAGACATAAGTAGATTGAAAGTGAAAGGATGAAAAAACACACCATGCAAGTAGTAACCAAAAGAAAGCTGGGGTAGCTATACAAACATCAGATAAAACAGACTTTATGTCAAAAACAGTTCAAGGGACAAAGGTCATTATATACTGATAAGGGACCAATTCAACAAAAAGACAGAACAATTGTACATACACATGCACTAATGGCAGAGCCCCAAAAGATATGAAGTGAATATTGACAGATTTGAAGGGAGAAATAGACAGTTCTACATTAATAATAGGAGATATCAATGTACCAGTTAAAAATGGATAGAAGAATGGATAGAAGAACAATAAAAAATAAAAGACTTGAAAGATACTCTAAACCAGCTAGACCTAACAGACATATAGAGAACACTTCACCAACAGCAGCAGAATACACAATCTTCTCTAGTGCACATGGAACATTCTCCAAGATAGACCATATGTTAGATCACAAAATCATACAATGTATTTTCTCCATCCATAATAGAATGAAGCTAGCAATCAATAACAGAGTGAGAAGGTGGAAAATTCACAATTATGTGGAAATTTAAGAATGCAGTCTTATACAACCAATAAGTCAAAGAAGAAAGCACAAGGAAATTAGGAAATAACTCAGTGAATGAAAATGAAAACACATACCAAAACTTATGGGATGCAGCAAATGTAGTGCTGAGAGGAAAATATACACTTCACAATGCCTATATTCAAAAAGAAGAAGGATCTCAATCAGAAATCTAACCTCCAAATTGTAAGATCTAGAAAAAGAAGAGCAAAGTAAACCCAAAATGAGCAGAAGGGAGGAAATAACAAAGATTACAACAGGGATAAAAGAAATAGAAAATTTTAAAAAATCAATAATCAACAAAATCAAAGATTGGTTCTTTGAGAGGATCAATAAATTCTACACACCTTTAGCTAGATTGACAAAGGAAAAAGGAGAGAGGACACAAATAACTAAAATCAGAAATGAAAAAGGGGGACCTTACTACAAACTCCACAGAAATAAAAAGGACTATGAGGACACTGTGAAAAACTGCATGACAACAAATTAGATAACCTAGATAAAAATGGACAAATTCCTAGAAACACACAAACTAGCTACACTAACTAAAATGAAACAGAAGATCTCAACAAACCATTAACTAATAAAGAGCTTGAATCAATAATCAAAAATCTCCCAACAAAGAACAGTCCAGCACCAGATGGCTTTACAGATGAATTTTACCAAACATTCCAAGAAGAATTAACATCAATCCTGATCAAACTCTTCCAAAAAACTGAAGAGGAGGGGACACTCCCTAACTCATTCTATGAGGCCAAAATCACCCTCATACTAAAGCCAGATAAATATACCAAAAGAAAAAAAATTACAGACCTATATCCCTTATGAATATAAAAGCAAAAATCCTTAACAAATTACCAGCAAACTGAATCCAACAGCACATTAAAAGAATTGTACAGGGAGAAGATATAGCTCAAGTGGCTGAGCGCCTGCTTCCCATGTATGAGGTCCTGGGTTCGATCCCTTGTACCTCCTGAAAAAAAAATTGTACAGCAGACTAAGTGGGATTTATCCTAGGTATGCAAGGTGGTTCAATATAAGAAAATCAATTAATGTAAGACACCAAATTTACAGATGAAGGGAAAAATCACATGATAATCTCAACTGATGCTTTTGACAAAATACAGCACCTCTTCTAGGTAAAAACACATAGAAACTAGTAATAGAAGGAAATTTCTTCATCATGATAAAGGGCATATATGAAAAACCCACAGCTAACATCATACTCAGTGGTAAAAGACTTAAAGCTTTCCATTTAAGATGAGGAACAAGACAAGGATGCCCACTGTCATCACTGTTATTCAACATAGTACTGAAGTTCTAGCAAGCAATTAGGCAAGAGAAAGAAATAAAAGGCATCCAAATCGGAAAGGAAGAAGTGAAACTTTTCCTATTTGCAGATGACATGATCCTACATACAGAAATTCCTGAAAATTCCATAACAAAGCTCATAGAATTCAGCAAAGTGGCAGGATTCAAGATCAACAAGGAAAAATCAGTAGTGTTTCTATACACTAGTAATGAAAAATCTGAAGAAGAAATCAAGAAAAAAAATTCCATTTACAATAGCAACTAAAAGAATAAAATATATAGGAAAAATCTAACCAAGGGTATAAAGGACCTAAACACAGAAAACTAAAACATTGCTAAAAGAAATCAAAGAAGACATATATAAATGGAAAGTCATTTTGTGAATGGATCAGAAGACTAAATATCATTAAGATGTCAATTCTACCCAAAGCGATTTACAAATTCAATGCAATCCTAATCAAAATCCCAACAGTTTTCTTCACAGAAATAGAAAGCAGGGTAAGGGGCCCTGAACAGCCAAAGCCACCTTGAAAAAGAACCAAGTTGGAAGATTCACACTCCTGGTATTAAAACCTATTGCAAAGCCACAGTAATCAAAATAGCACATTACTGTACAAGGACAAATGTAAAGGCCAATGGAATCAAACTGATAGTTTAGAAATCAACCTTCACATTTATGGCCAACTGATTTTTGAGAAGGGTACCAAAAATGCACTCAATTGGGAAAGAACAGTCTCTTCAACAAATGGTGCTGGGAAAACTGGAAGACTATATACAAAAGAATGAAGGTAGACACCTTCCTCACACCATATTAAAAAATCAACTTGAAATAGATCAAAGATCTAAATATAAAATTAGAACTATAAAACTCCTAGAAGAAAACATAGGGAACTATCTTCAGGACCTTGTGTTAGGCAATGGTTTCTTAGACTTTACAACCAAAGCACAAGCAACAAAAGAAAAAATAGATAAATGAGACATCATCAAAATTAAAAACTTTTGAGCTTCAAAGGACTTTATCATGAAAGTAAAAAGACAAGGGATATTAAACCCTTATCAGAAATCACACATCCAATAAGGGTTTAATATCCAGAATACATAAAGAAATCTCAACAATAAAAAGACCAACAAACCAATTAAAGAATGATCAAAATACTTGAATAGACATTTCTTCAAAGAAATGGTCAGAGTCACATGAAAAGATCCTCGATATCATTAGCTATTAGAGAAACCACTATGAGATTGGTATCACACCAATGCAAAATGTTAATAGGGTGGTATACGGGAACTCTATTTTATGCATGATTTTTCTGTAAATCTACAACTTCTTTAATAAAAAAGCAAAAAAAAGTGCTGTTATTTTGAAATATGTTTTTCTGATGATTAAACAGCTGTTTAATAGAGACAACTCATTTAATACCTTCAGGTCTTAATTTTTTTATCAATGAAATAAGGACAACTAGGATTTCTCTGGGGATGCTCTATAGAATAATTTATTTATTAGCAAAACCCTAAAATTCTATGGATATTTAATTAAAAAAAAAATTAAAAGTAACCCAAGTTTATTGCTCAGATTTTAAAATGCATTGGGAGAAAAAGAAAAGAAAGAGAAGTAAAAAAACAAAATTTATACCAAATGTTAACACTCAGAAAGAACCACTCTATCTTGGATATGAACTTTCTTAAAATTACAATTTCTAGAGACTTTTTTCCCCAACCCATTAATTATGTATGGACATACTTTCATATGTAAGCACTTTTTTGGAATAAGAGCTGAAGGTTAGATTTCAAGTTGAGCAATAGCTAGAGTTACCTCTCATCCTGAATCGCCTGTGACAGTCCTAATTGCTTGGGATTCTTAGTTTAGCCCTTTGTCCCAGAATTTTTTTTTAAAGATTTTATTTATTTATTCATTTATCACCCCCCCCCCCCCCCCCGCTTGCTGCTTGTGCTTGCTGTGTCCATTTGCTGTGCGCTTTTCTGTGTCTGCTTGTCTCTCCTTGTCGGGTCGTCCTGCTGCGTCAGCTCACCGCGCCGGGGCCTCCCATATGGTAAACGGGAGCCCTATCGATTGAGCCACATCCGTTTCCCCAGAATTTTTTTTAAACATCATCCCTTTTCATTCAAGCTCATTGACAATGTAGTATATGGTCAATTTAGTAATTTCTCTCCAAGGGTCCAGCATTGTGGACGCTACCCTATTTGATACAGCAGAGCTATCAGCTTTATCCTCATAAAAAATCTAGATTCAAGCCAGCCAGCCCTCTTAAATGCAGATCACCTGCAATTTGAATTCTATTCTGACCACCTTACCTTCATTCATTCAGTTAATAATAGCTGAGTATCTATGTGGGGTAGTAGACTGTGGGCATGGGCCTGTCTCCAGAGCATTTCATGCCCACTTGTATGGTCCTAACCCTTGGAGCTGTCAGGGATTGTTCTGCTCCTTGAACTTCAGATCATTGTCTGATGGGGAAATCAGTAAAGTGGAAGATGAGCCCAGTGACAGGCCTTCCCTAAATTTGGTGATGCCCTTGCAAGTATTTTATTTTCCTCTAAAATAGTGCTATGACTATTCTCTTAAAGTTTTTTGAGCATCTACTACAAATAAAATGATGTAAAAGATACGATACCTCCTTCAAAGAGCTTACATCAGGTTTACAAATCTGAGGTACAAGTATGAAATCAAGCCCTGTGGCCTAGAGTGCTTGCTAGGTCATGGGCTCCTGCTCTCTAACTTCTCCCTTGACAGACAAATTTAACTTTGCGAGCAGTGGATAAGTTTCATATGTGGGCATGTACCTCTCCTCTTGTGATGGACATCAAAGTGAAAATCAGATTTAATTTCACGTATTTTTTCCAAAGCCAACTGTGTCAGAACTCAGTTATTTCACACATTATACAAGTAGCAAAGGATAAAATTTCTATTAGTGCCTCTTTTAATTACCATGACCTTAAATCGAATTATTTTCCTCAGACTCCACACTCCAGACATACTGAAGCAGGAACTTTCTATCCTCCAAATATGCCATGATTTTCTCAGGTCTGCCCTTTGGACTTTCTCCCCTAGCCTGGCTAGTTCTATACATTAGTTAAGTATCAGCTTCCCTAGGATGTTGAGATGCTTCTTTGGCCACTCCAGTCTTGGTTAGATAACCCAAAGTGATGCACCTGCATCCTTTTACAGTAGTTATTATGTTCTATTTTAGCTGCTAGTTTTCTTGTTGGTCACCCATGTTACTTCTTAAATTTCTTAAAGAAAGACAATTGGATTTCTTCACTTTCATAAGCCCAACACAGAGCCCTGCAAATAGGAAGTTTAGGATTAACATATGCTGAGTTTTAGAATAAGAATAAATTCTATAAGCCTGTATTACCTGAAGCCTAGAAAAATGAGGACAAGGAAAATTTCAGTCTCTTTTTATAAATTCTCTAGTCTGTTCTGACTCTTCAAAGACCTTTACAGACAGAGGCATGAACAGCTTCATGCCTTAAGGTCTCACTTTTAACTAAGAAATGGGTCTTGTACCTAATCTGCTATTTTCTTCATACATCATCCCAGAAATTTGGAAGACTTAAATTGGACTGTGTTTTTTTGTTTGTTTCTTTTTTGGTAGGAACTCTAGTGACTCAGATGCCAAGTATGTAAGGGTATGAGGATATATAATCACAAAATTTTATGGGCAGGTAACTTAGAAGAAAAAAAACCCCTATAGTATGATGAGATGGAAAGCATGGTATGGGAAAGGCTTTAAAAGCTGAACTGTTTTTATTTTTTAAAATATGTGTGTGTATGTGTTTATGTATTTAAACCTTTCACAGTACTCATAAAAGAATGCCACATTTTACCATTTTGAATACAATTTTAATTTAAGTATATGAGACAACAGCTACATTTAAAAGTAAAATTTACTAAAATTATGGAGCCAAACTCAAAATTTTAGTTTCTTTTATATATTTACATAGTTTCAAAAATCTTTCATGCAAAGAATGATTTATACTTTGATTTCAAATTTTACTACCTTTATAAGAGAATGCATATTTTACAAAACTATTCTAATCTATAAAGTTATTTTTAGAGCAAATTAAAATATGGGATTTATAAGACATAGAAATGAAATCCTCATATTCTCTGAAGATTTAATCTTAAAAATGTAAGGAAACATTGTAGGTTTGTATGAGGAAGTGTTTGTACAATTAACTTTAAGCATTTTATTTACCTGTTTTTGGTGAAAAATAGTGACTCTGTGTATTTCACCTGAAGGCAAAAAGATGATTGTGATCTTTTAATATGATTTGCCATTGATAACAAAGTCTGGACTATAGGGAAACAGCAGGCCATATATATATATATATATATTTTTTTTTTTTTTTTAAAGATTTATTTTATTTGTTTATTTCTCTCCCTTCACTCCCCCATTGTTTGCACTCACTGCCTGCTCTCTGTGTCTGTTAGTTGTGTGCTCTCTGTGTCTACTTGTCTTCTTTTTTAGTAGGCACTTGGAACTGAACCCAGGACCTCCCATTTGGTAGGCAGGTGCCCAACTGCTTGCGCTTAACCACTTTTTCTATGGTAAATTAGACATTTATCTCTCTAGTTTACATAGTGTTTCGTCTTACCTACACTTTTTACACATATATATGTGAAATTAATAGGCTAGAATATTAGTAATTGAGTCTTTCTCATTTTAATAAATCTTTAATATATGAGGTTTAAGTCAGTGGCACATTGAGCATTTTATTTTTTATTTTTCTAAGGTTAGCTCCACTTTAAGAAAGGGTCATACTCTTGGTGCTACAAGAAGAGTTATTGCCTAATTGAAAAGGATGTACTTACTTTTATTAAGTTGTATAATTGGGGTAACCTCTATATAAAAACCTGACAAATTAAGTGCTGAATTAAAAACATGCTTATGGTGGTTAGTTTTATGTGTCAACCTAGCTAGGCTTTAGCACTCAGTTCTTTAATCAAAAGTAATCTAGATGGGGGGCCAAGATGGTGTTAGTGTAGGAGGGCGCACACTGCAAGCTCCCAGAGCAAGGCGGATTGTGGACGGGGTCCTGCCCGGGGGGGTCTGTGCTGTGCACGCGTGGAGTGAGAAACTTGGGACATCTATCTGTGCGGATCGGCGGAGTGGACCGAATGGTGGAGATTCGTGAGTTTTGAGGCTGCCGGTGGAGGTTGGCACAGGCGGCTGAGCCCCGCGGTTAGGGGAAAAAAAATAAAATTAAATAAAGCGGCCATTTGGAGCCGCGGGTGGGGCGAAAGAGTTTTATTTTCTGGGGATCTGGCTGCCTGGCGCCCCTTGGGCCTTGTGTGAACAGAGCAAACGAGCTGATCAGCGCCCAGTGAACCGGAGGGGGGACTTTGGTCAGGAGGCGAGGCTGGTTTTCCTAGCCACCCAGGGATAGGACCGGGCTGCTGCGGAGCCAGGAGGAGGGGACACTTCCCAAAAAAGGGAGGGTTCGGTTGGAAGACAGGGAAGGGTATTTTATATTTTTGGACATTGATCTGGCTGCCTGCACCGCCCCATAGCTTTGGGGAGCAGATGGGCTGACCTGTAGCGCCATTGGGCTGAGAGCAGACGCGAATCTGCACTCAAACTGATTTACTGAGCAGCCCAGTGACGCTGGAGCTCGGCGCCAGAAGGGGCGGAATCCGCCATCTTTAGCACTCCTCACTGACTAACATCAGAGCTTCAGCTAACCTGGGGAGTCCGGAAAGTGGGATGTGCTTGATTAATTTCCACGGGCCCAGCTAGGGTCCTTTCTGTAAGGGGGTTGGTCTAGAGGAGAAATTATTTTGGGTCCTGCATTTGGCTAAAAAAAAAAAAAGTGAGGTCACCTCAACAAATGAAAAATAAATTCTTTTTAATTTAGTTTAATAGCTAAAAGCTGCTTCAGACCTGCATATAGAACCCTGTGGGGAAATTCATTGATAAACACAAGTAGGCAGGAAGGATCCACGTGGACCCTAGGGGAATCATTGACCCCCCTTAGCTCTGTTTGACTGCTTGCCTGTGTGGATCTTTGGTTTCTCTCTGTTACTTTCTGGTCTATTGCTATTATTCCCGTTTTCCTCCCCCCTTCCTTTTTCCTTTTATTATTTTTTTTTTAATAGGTGCTGCCAGCTGGTCGCTTCTTTGCTGGGCTTCTTATTCAGTAATTTCCCACTCTCTGTATATACTGATTCTGTATTACAAACTATCGCTTATCCTTCCTGCATCTTTCTGCCTTCTGTTTTCTGTTGTGGCTCTTAGAGACAACATTTTTTCATAGGCCCACAACTTAAGGGTGTCAATTTCTATCCCATCTACTTTGTTTTCTTCTTCTTTTTTCTTTTTTTTAATTAGTATTAACTTTTTCCTTTCAGACCTTTCTCTACTATTTCTCTCCCTCCTCATAATTCTAGCCTTCTAAATCACTACATATATATATTCCTCCATTTGTTTTCCCAGTCCATTGTAGGAACTCCATATTTTTTCCTAGTACTCTACGCTGCCTACTCAAGTTAAATATTCATCTCATTAAGTCTCATTTTGCCCCTCTTCTAACTTTTATCAATATTTCTATTATCCTTCTGCCTTCCTTACATCTTTTGATTCTTCTGGCCCTAACCTTTTGCCTTCAAGGGAACATAGAAAGAAGCAAGGAAATAAAATAAGAAGAAAAACTGCCAAAGAGAAAACTTAACTCACACGCAGAACCAACAGCTAAATAAAATTCTAGAGCATAGAGAAAAGCTAATCAACTGAACAAACCCATCAAGATAATATGATGACCAGAGGGCAACAGAAAAATACAAATGACTCTGAGAAACTGGAAAACATGGACCAGTCCAGTGCACAAAATAAAAACCAGGAAGCAATGCAGTACATCGAACAACTAATCAAAGCTATCCAAACAAATATCATGGACCAACTTAAAGAACTGAAGGAAGAGATTAAGGATATAAAGAAGACACTGGGAGAACATACTGAAGAAATAGCTAACACACCTAAAAAGGTAATGGATATGATGGTGAACAAAGACACCAGTCAAGAAATGAAAAAGACGCTGGACTCACATGGCAGCAGAATTGAACAGGCAGAGGAAAGAATTAGTGATATGGAAGACAATACAGTTGAAATCAAAGAGATTGTAGAAAAGATAGACAAAAAGAGAGAAAAAATTCAGTATGGTCTCAGGGAATTAACCGATAATGCAAGACGCACAAACATACGCATTATGGGCATCCCAGAAAGAGAAGAGAAGAGAAAGGGAACAGAAGGAGTGTTGAAGGAAGTTATGGCTGAAAACTTCCCAACTCTATTGAGAGAGATGGATGTGCGGATCCAGGAAGCACAGCGCACCCCAAATAGTATAAATCCCAACAGGCCAACTCCAAGACATATACTTGTCAAATTGTCCAATGCTCAAGACAAAGAGAAAATACTCAAGGCAGCAAGGGAAAAGAGAACCATCACATACAAGGGAAGCACAATAAGATTAAGTGCTGATTTCTCAGCTGAAACCATGGAGGCAAGAAGACAGTGGTATGACATTGTCAAAACACTAAAAGAAAAAAACTTCCAGCCACGAATTCTCTATCCAGCAAAATTGGCATTCAAAAATGATGGAGAGTTCAAAATATTCACAGATAAACAGCAATTAAGAGAATATGTCAAGAAGAAAGCAGCACTTCAAGAAATACTAAAGGAATCTCTACAAGTTGAAAGGAAAAAACAAAGGAGAGAGAGTTGGAGGAGAGTTTAAAAACAACTGAAAACTCAAAAAAAGAAACAAAACAACATATGACATACATTAACCGAAAGAAAAAATGACTGAAGTAAGAAATTCGTTACGAGTAATAACACTGAATGTTAATGGATTAAATTCACCAATCAAAACACACAGATTGGCAGAATGGATAAGAAAATAGGATCCATCTATATGCTGTCTACAAGAAACCCACCTTCGGCCCAGGGATTCAATGAGGCTGAAAGTGAATGGCTGGAAAACCATTTTACAAGCTAACAATAGCCAAAAAAGGGCAGGAGTAGCTATTCTAATATCAGACAAAATAGACTTTAAATGCAAAACTATTGTAAGAGACAAAGATGGACACTACATATTAGTAAAAGGAGTAATCTCTCAAGAAGAGAGAACAATCATCAACATTTATGCACCTAATCGAGGTGCCTCAAAATACGTGCGGCAAACTCTGGAAAAACTAAGAGGAGAAATAAATTCCTCTACAATTATAGCAGGGGACTTCAACACACCACTATCATCATTAGACAGAACATCTAGGCAGAGAATTAATAAAGAAACTAAGGCACTCAACAATACATTAGAAGATTTGGACTTAATAGACATATACAGAACACTACACCCAAATACAGCGGGATTTACATTCTTCTCGAGTGCACATGGAACATACTCCAAAATAGACCACATGCTAGGCCCCAAAACAACACTCAATGAATTCAGAAAGATTGAGATTATACAAAGTAATTTCTCTGACCACAACGGAATGAAGTTGGAAATCAATAAGGGCCAGAGAAACAGGTTAGGCACAAGGATATGGAAGTTAAACAACACACTCTTAGACAAACAGTGGGTCAAAGAGGAAATTTCAAAAGAAATCAGTAACTACCTTGAAACTAATGAAAACAACAACACAACATATCAAAACCTATGGGATGCAGTGAAAGCAGTCCTGAGAGGGAAGTTCATAGCCATAAATTCATATATTAAAAAAGAAGAAAGAGCTAAAATTGAAGACCTAACTGCACACTTGGAGGAATTGGAAAAACAACAACAAACTAAACCTAAAGGAAGTGGAAAACAGGAAATAACCAAGATTAGAGCAGAACTAAATGAAATAGAGAATAAGAAAGCACTGGAAACAATAAACAAAACCAAAAGCTGGTTCTTCGAGAATATCAACAAAATTGACAAACCCTTAGCCAGACTAACAAAGAAAAAGAGAGAACAGATGCAAATACATAAAATAAGGAATGAGCAAGGTGATATCACTACTGACCCCACAGAAATAAAGAGTATCATAAGAGGATACTTTGAAAAATTATATGCCAACAAGAATGACAATTTAGAGGAAATGGACAAGTTTCTAGAAACCCACAAACAGCTGACATTGATGAAAGAAGAAATAGATGAACTCAAGAGCCCAATTACAAGTAAAGAGATAGACTCAGCCATTAAAAACCTCCCAACTAAGAAGAGTCCAGGACCAGATGGCTTCACAGCTGAATTCTACCAAACATTCCGGAAAGACCTAACACCTATTCTACTTAAGCTCTTCCAAAAAATAGAAGTAGAAGGAATATTACCTAACTTGTTCTATGATGCCAACATTACCCTAATACCAAAACCAAATAAGATACCACAAGAAAGGAAAATTACAGACCAATTTCTCTAATGAACCTAGATGCTAAAATCCTTAACAAAATACTTGCTAATCGCATTCAACAACATATCAAAAGGATTATACACCATGACCAAGTGGGTTTCATCCCAGGTATGCAAGGATGGTTCAATATAAGAAAATCAATCAATGTAATACACCACATAAACAAACTGAAAGAAAAAAATCACATGATCATCTCTATAGATGCCGAAAAGCATTTGACAAAATACAGCACTCTTTCCTCATAAAAACACTACAAAAGATAGGAATAGACGGAAACTTTCTGAAAATGATAAAGGGTATATATGAAAAACCCAAAGCTAACATCATTTTCAACGGTGAAATCCTAAAAGCCTTCCCTCTGAGATCGGGAACAAGACAAGGATGCCCACTATCACCACTCCTATTTAACATTGTCTTAGAAGTACTTGCACGAGCACTGAGACAAGAAAAGGACATAAAAGGCATCCAGATTGGAAAAGAAGAAGTAAAAATTTCATTATTTGCAGATGACATGATCCTATACATAGAAAGCCCTGAGAAATCGACAACAAGGCTTCTAGAACTAATAAAGGAGTTCAGTAATGTTGCAGGCTATAAGATCAACACTCAAAAATCAGTAGCATTTCTGTACACCAATAACCAGCAAACTGAGGAGGAAATCAGGAAAAAAATACCATTTACAATAGTAAACAAAAGAATCAAATACCTTGGAATAAATTTAACTAAAGAGGTAAAGGACTTATATTCAGAAAACTACACAACACTGTTAAAGGAAATCAAAGAAGACTTAAATAAATGGAAAAATATTCCCTGTTCATGGATGGGAAGACTAAACATCATCAAGATGTCTATCCTACCCAAACTAATCTACAGATTTAATGCATTCCCAATAAAAGTCAACACTATATTTTTTAAGGAACTGGAAAAACTAACCACAAAATATATTTGGAGAGGCAAGAGGCCCCGAATTGCCAAAGATATATTGAAAAAGAAAAATGAAGTTGGAGGTATCACATTACGTGACTTTAAAACATACTACAAAGCTACAGTGATCAAAACTGCATGGTATTGACACAAGGATAGACCTACTGACCAATGGAATCGGATTGAGAGTTCTGATATAGATCCTCGCATATACAGTCATCTGATATTTGACAAGGCCACGAAGCCCACTCAGTTGGGAGAGAGTGGCCTCTTTAACAAGTGGTGCTTGGAGAACTGGATATCCATATCCAAAAGAATGAGAGAAGAATACCATCTCACACCTTATACAAAAATCAACTCAAGATGGATCAAAGATCTAAATATAAGAGCGAAAACCATAAAAACCTTGGAAGATAATGTAGGGAAGCATCTACAGGACCTTGTAATAGGAAATGGTTTCATGAACTTCACAGCCAAAGCACGAGCAGCAAGAGAAAAATTGATAAATGGGATCTCCTCAAAATTAAAAACTTCTGCACCTCTAAGGATGTTATTAAGAAAATAAAAAGGCAACCTACCCAATGGGAAAAAATATTCGGCAACCATATATCTGATAGGAGCCTAATATCCTGCATATATAAAGAAATCCTACACCTCGAAAATAAAAGGACAAACAACCCATATAAAAAATGAGCAAGTGACCTGAAAAGACACTTCTCCTAGGAAGAAATACAAATGGCTAAAAAGCACATGAAAAAATGCTCAACATCACTTGCTATCAGGGAAATGCAAATCAAAACTACAATGAGATACCATCATACACCCATCAGAATGGCAGCTATTAAAAAAACAGGAGACACTAAATGTTGGAGAAGATGTGGAGGAATAGGAACCCTCATCCACTGCTGGTGGGACTGCGGTATGGTCCAGCCACTGTGGAGGACAGTTTGGCGGTTTCTCAGAAAACTAGCAATAGATCTACCGTATGATCCAGCAATTCCACTGCTGGGTATATACCCAGAAGAACTGAAAACAAAAATACAAACAGATATATGCACACCAATGTTCATAGCGGCATTGTTCACCATTGCCAAAAGTTGGAATCAGCCCCGGTGCCCATCAACAGACGAATGGATAAGCAAAATGTGGTACATACATACAATGGATTATTACTCAACTGTAAGAAGGAACAAAGTGCTAACACATGGAATAACGTGGATGAATCTTGAAGACCTTATGTTGAGTGAAGCAAGCCAGGCACTGAAGGATGAACAGTATATGACCTCACTGATCTGAACTGAGGAAAGTGAGCAGTCTCTGAGAACCATTGTCTGAAAGATAGGTTAACAAAGGAGAGTAAGAGAAGAGCAGGCTTTGAGCCATCACCCATATGGACATAATCTGTGGTAAAGGTATAGAGTGTGGTTGCATGTTGGGGGATGGGGCAGATGAGTGGTGGTGTTCCTGGGTTTGGTGGTGCAGCACTGGGGGGTGGGTGGATTAGGAAGGGCTGCTTCAAATCCCCAGGGCATGTAACTGTGAATCTTGACATTTCATGGGTTGGGAGAGGGTGGTATCACGGGCCCTGGGGGGCTGGGGAGAAGGGAACAGTCAAGATCTAATGGGTTGTTTGGTGGTCATGGGGAAGGTTTTTCATTACCTTACAATAATGGACACAGGACATGGTAAATATCATCAAAATTATTAAACTGTATCATCTAAATTGTAAACTATACTGTAAATCACTGACAATGTTTAGTTGTCGTATTTTGCTATCTGCATAACAGTTATAACAATGCTAACAACCAAAAAAAAGGGGGGGGGGAGTTAATATGGGGTGGGGAAGGGAGGGTGGTTTGGTATCTGGGAGTCTCCGGCACTCCGTGTGTGACTTTGCTGTGACCTAAAACTTCTTTGAAAATTAAAAGAAAAATTGGGAGACAATGGGGATTGAGAGGAGGAAGGTGTCATGGCACACCAGACATCCGATAACACAGTGATAAAGGGAAGGAAAAAAGGGAAAAAAGAAAAGAGAAAGGGAAAAAAAATGAATATATATATATATATATATTTTTTAAAGGCATTTCCTTTGCTTTTTTGCCCATTTTTTGAATGTCCCAATCCACTAATTATATTTTATTTTGTTTTGTTCTTTGTTTGATTGTTTTTTTTCCTTCTCTCTTTTTTTTTTTTTCCCCCTGAGTTTCCTTATGTTTGTCTCTTGCATGTAAGCTTATCACACTTGTTTCTTTTTCCTAGTAAGTGTATTTGATTATTTTATGGACTAAATGTTCATGGAGGATTTGGATCACAGAAGGGTTACAATGGGTACTGAGGGGGATTATTGGGGGGGGTGTCTGGGGGGGGTTTCGTGGGGATTGGTTCATCCGAATATACATGAAAGATATACAAAATCATTCAAAGGATCGGGGGATGGGGCATGGTCACGATGGGTGGATAATCACACAATAAATGAGGGAATCTGAATTCCTAGCCTGGAGAGCTCTGCCACAGTCTCCAAGGGAGCAGCAATAGTCCTCTGAGTGTAGGGACAGTGCCTGTCAAAATAGGATGACCCACTGATGTTTTTTTTTTTTTATTGATGACTACCCTTGTGAGTCTTTGCTCTTGTAAATGAGACTTAGCCTGCAGTTGTGGGGTGCCTAAGGGTTGCCACCTGAGAGCCTCCTTGTTGCTCAAATATGGCCTCTCTCTAAGCCAAACTCAGCATATCATTGCATTACCTTCCCCCCAACGTGGGACATGACTCCTGGGGATGAGCCTCCCTGGCAACGAGGGATTAATACCAAGTGCCAACTGGCAACACAACTGGAAAAAGACCTTGAATAAAAGGGGGAAATGGTAAAGACAAATGAGTTCAAGTGGCTAAGAGACTTCAAAGAGAGTCGGGAGGTCATCCCAGAGGTAACTCTTACGCACACCTCAGTAGGAGCTCATAGAACATCTAAGTGCCTATCACCCCACTCAGTGGGGTTCCTGAGAGCTCCGGACACACCCTGGTCCTATATAAGGGGGGATAGCCCCAGAGACTGATGCCTTATCAGTGGGTTCTATTTTGGAATCTGTGCTCCTGAGAGTGACAGAATTAGACTCAAATAAGTCCTCCCTGCACATGGTTCACCAGTCCCTTCTATCCAACTTATATGTGATGCTGGAGTTTTTAGGTATACTTCCAGAGACTGGAGCCTCCCACCTACCTATGTGCCAGGTGTGCATGAAATCTAGGTGGAGCTGCAACTCCTACCCTACAGCTCAATGGACTCATCCAAGTCACCTGGTGAGGAGACAACGATGGGTAATGGCCATCCCAGGGAATGGAGAGGGCCTGCATCTGCAGGCAGGATCATCCCACCCACCATATCCATGGGATATAAGCCCTCTCTCACTTGGAGTTGGAGTGGACATCACCATCCCAGTCCCCTCAGGATTGGGGGAAGAAATATGGACTAGAGTGGACTTGATGGCATTCTCTTGTTCACATATGGTGATTCTAGCAATGCAAGAAATTATAACAATGAGGTGGAGCCAATGGCCACTTGACACTTTTGGGGTAGGGAGGGGATGAGCAGTTGAAATACAGGGGCTTCTTTGGGAGTTGGAGGTTGTCCTGAGTACTCTTGTGGCAACGGATGTAGGCCAATTTAAATCAGCACACACCACTCAGAACTGAGTGGGAGAGAGTGTGGTCTACAGTGTGAACTGTGGTCTATGGTTGGTGGCAAGGCTCCAGGATGTGTAAGTTCATTGAGGGTGGTGGGCCACACTTGTGGGAGATGTTTGTGTGGGATGTGGTGGGAGGTGTGGGAGGTGGGCAACATGGGTATCCCAGTGGGTTCCGTGTAATATTTTGGGTAATCTAAGCACCTCTTAAAATATATGTGTATATATATATAAATAACATTTTTGTAAGCAAATACACATATATGCATATATATTTATATATCATTTTGCAAATGTTTGTATGTATTGTGAGAATTTTGATTTTTACCCATAATAAAAAAATAAAAAAAAAGAATAATTATAATAAATAAACACCAGAAGAAAAAAAAAAAAAAAGTAATCTAGATGTTGCTGTGAAGGTATTTTGTAGGTATGGTTAACATCTACAATAAGTTGACTAAGTAAAGGAGATGACCCTTCATAATATGGGTGGGCCTCATCCAATCAACTGAAAGCCTTAGAGAAAAGATCCGTAAGTTTCCCGGAGAAGAAGATATTTTGCCTTAAGACTGTAGCGTCAAATCCTGCTTGCTTCCAGCTTGCCAGGCTGTCCCCAATGGACTTTGGACTTGCCAGCCTCTGAAATCACATGAGCCAATTTCCTAAAATAAATCTCTTTGTGTGTGTATCCTCTTAGTTCTATTTCTCTGGAGAACCCAGACTGATAAAATATTCATTTGTTGTAATAGTTAATCAGACAAAGTTAGTGGGATTCCAAGAAGTATAAGATACTAAAACTAGCAAGTACAAGAGAGAGGACGAGTAGCTTATATCTCACTGTAGTTCTGTATGTGCCAAGCTCTGTTTTAGGGACTTTGCAAACATTGTCATTCAAACCTTCCAATAACCCTAAGTAGTAGGAATTATCACTCCCATTTACAGACATGGAAAGGAAAATTCAGTACACAATACAAGTACACAGTTCTCCTTAGTAGGCATGGAAGCCTGAGTGTGAAATGGCTGGAAGCACAGGTGCTTGTGGTCAAAGAGTAGAATGTTAGCGTTTATATTTGGGCAGTGAACTAGTTCAGGGTAATGGCAAATTCAAGGGTGGGGCCAGGGATGTGGGTGGCTGGGGAGGGCCGTGGGCTGCGAGGCCAGGGTGTAGGATGGGTCTTCTACAGATATGGAGGTCACCAGGATGGCCTAAGACACCCCTGATGACCCCCCCTTTTGCTTCTCCCCCCAACCCCAAATCTAACCTATCACCAAATCCAGTCAAATTTATCTCCAAAGTATGTCTTGAGCCTTTAACTTATCTCCAAATCTACTGTTAATATGCTAGTGTCTCAGTATCAATTCACTCTCTACTCCTTACCATCTATCCATAATAGATGTAACTTCACTGCTAATAAGCATTCATTGTAATGCTTACCAATGCTTTTAAGATAAATTTCCAAATCCTTAAAATGACTTATATACCTCTGCATGACCTAGGTTCTACCTACTTTTCCAAGCTCACCTTTGGAACCCTCCTTCACTCTCCTTATCCAGCTACACTCGTCTTATTTCAAGTACCCCTCTCACAGCCTTCACGTAGTCTTTCATCCATCATTCCATGAATGTTTATTACCCAGGTAGCAAGGTCAGACTCAGAACAGGGTGCAGCTCTCTGACTTGCTGTTCCCCCTAACTGGAATAATCTCCTAGGAGGTAAAGTCCCTTTTGGGCCTAGTACAATTTACTCAGCCTCTGATCACACTCCTCAGGATCTTCCAAATTAGATGACATTATTCTGTTTATCCTTCATAACACCCTATACTTTTCTTCTGTGGAACTTATCACAGTTTGTTATACTATCAACACATTTTGTGTGCTGCCTTGGCATCCATCTTACTTTGGCTAAGACACTTGCCTCAACGCTGACCTTTGCCTGCATCTGCGGCCACCAAGCACACCACCCACACAACTCCCCAAACCCATAACTGGCCCCAAATGATAAGGAAACCACCCTCCTGCCCTCGGACCCTTAGTCCCTTCCCCTTTTCTTGTGTGTTTTCTTTGAACTAACCAATCCTTGACTCCCATAGGAAACCTACTAATTCCATCCCTGAACCGCAGTGGAGGCACAAGACCACCAGGTCTCTCTTGCTCTGCTTGAGTGCTCACCACCTGCTAGCTGAGCTACCCGAGCCCGTCGTGCTTCCTGTAGACCCCTTGTGGAACCTCCCCATGCCTTCTCTCTCTGGGACCTGTGACAAATTATCTTTTCTTATCCTTAATGGGCTTGGTTTCCCATTGTGTTGCACCTGATCTCCATCTGGACCTAAACTTAAAATCAAACTTTAATTTGAACAGTGACAACTTGGTATGATTATTTGATTAAAATCTGCCTCCCACAGTAGAATGTGGGCTTTGTGAGCTTATGCATACTATTTGAGACTATTCCCATTTTGTTCTCCATTGTACTTTCAGGTAACTTAGTAAATGCCTTTGAATTGGTAAATGATGAGATGAACTACCTTTTGAAATCTTTTCAGAAATAACCTAAAATATGACTTGTAAATGTATTGGTAATGTAGATAACAAAAAAAAAAATCAAACATCAGTAATTTCAAAGGGCCTTCTTATTAAAGCCACATTGATCTAGGAAGGAAATAGCTCAAATAAACAACTTATTCTATAATGATAAAATATTCAGGAAACCAACGACAAATGGTCATTTAATTAGTCAGCAAAAGAGACAACATTGTCAGAGTTTCTTTATCACTAACTAGTGACCTAGATGTTTTTTTTCTTGAAGTACTATCCCAATTTTTTATTTTAAGTTTCACCAGGCCCAATCTCCCCTCAAGTGTAGAGAAAGGCACGTTATCAGATAGCTTCAGCTTAAAGGAAATATTCCTTTCAGCATTTTTTTTTCCTGTTTAACTTTGCACTTGCTAAAGAATTTGGATTATCTCTCGGTCCAACTTCCTACCACCAATCCCAGTTCAAAATCATGTTGGTAAAATGTTGTAAAAAGTACACAGATCTGTATCCAGGAGAACCAGATCCTAGTGTCAGCTCAGCCATTACATAGTGCTGAAAACTCAGGATCTTGATTTCCTCATCTGCAAATTCAAGATGTGCTGTGGATGGATTATATCAAATAAAGTTTGATTTTTTAAATAGTTCCGAACCTACTTGCAGAACTTAGATTTTTGTCTCTTCTTGGGATTTATCTTCATGAAGTTTAAACAAATTTACTTTCTGTAGACAACTGGTTCATTTCCTCAAGCCAGGCATAAATTCCATTGTAAATGAATACATCATGAATACTTGAATAGCGAATCAGTTTTCTGGAGCCTGGTCAAAATTGAGTTTTTGATCCTGCAAAGCTAAGGATCAAACCTTGATCTATGAGATATAAGCATCCTCTAAAATACACTGAGAGAAACAAACAAACAATATCACATCCTTCCTATCATTAAAATACTGGTGAATCTAATAAGGGCAAGTGACTATAGGATTCACAGGCAGGGAAGAATTCTACTTCTTTCCAAAATGCTTTCTAATTTAGCCTGGCTGATGGCTTGCATGTCAGAGAATGTTAATGGGGGAAAAATTAAGAAATAGATCTCTAATAATGACTTTTGCTCTTCTTGGTCCATAATCACAATTATATGTCTTAGAAAAAAAAGAGCACTGCTAGTAAATGTCAACCATATTTGTTTATAAAGAAAGGAAATGAATTCCAGAGTTAGTTCTAACCCATAAATGCAACAAGTAAAACATTCTACATATATCTGTCTAAATAATTTTGATCTTAAAACACCCACAACAGTCTGCATCAGCTTCTTGGCCCAGAGAAAATTAAATATTTTAAACCCAGGCTTTTCCTATTTTAGGCTGATTACCGTTTTTCCTCATCTATACTATGGCTTCTGGTTTTCATTACAGAAATCTTGTTTCATTTTTCCAACATTAAAGAATCCTTGCCTCACTGTTTTTATAATAATCCTCTAGGAACTTTAAGGGAGCATTTATTTCTCAGTGAAACCTGTCCTTTCAGATTTGCCTCAGACTGAACAATGGTGATGATTCAAGTGTTAAGTATTGTGAATACAGGACAGACCATCTGGATTAGTGTGGTCATTATCAGCTTGGTGCAAAATCAGCAGAATGAGCCTTCATGTCTGTATTAGTCAGCCAAAGGGATGCTGATGTGAAGTACCAGAAAACTGTTGGCTTTTGTAAAAGGTATTTATTTGGGGTAAAAGCTTACAGTTACAAGGCCCTGAAGAGTCCAACTTAAGGTACCAGAAGAGGTACTTTCTCACCCAAAGTCTGTTACCACGTGTTGAAGCAAGATGGTGGGTGATGTCTGGGAGGGTTCAGGCTTCCTCTCTCTTAATGCTCCGTAGGCCCAGTTTTTTCTGATCTCAGCTGTAGGCTGGAGGGCTCATTTCTTTTTTTTTTTTTGTTTTTGTTTTTTTTTTTTTACTTAAGAAAATTATATTTCACTGACCAAAACTGAGAAATGTTTGAACTTCAATGAATATTGTGAACAATATAACAAGTTTTGGAGGGCTCATTTCTTTCCGGGCCTTCTTAGCTGCTCAGGGCTCTGGTCTCTTCAGCTGCAAACTATCAGGCGAATGGCTCATCTCTCTCCTGGGTCCCAGGATCAAGTTCTATCCTCTGCTGTATCTATAGAACTCTCTCTATTCCCATGTATCTTCTTCCGTGTTCTTGATTGAGTGTCCATTTATATAGCCCACCAAGGGGGTGGGGACTCAAACCTGAGTTCCCCTAATGATGTGGTAGAATCAAAGCCCTAATCTTGATTTAATCAATTAAATGTAAAGCCTTTGAATTTAAATCAAATTCCAGAGGAACAGACCAGTTTACAAACATAATCAATATCTCTTCTAGGAATTCAAAAATAATATCAAACTGCCACAATGTCTTTACCGTCTTTTCCAGGGGGTATGTGGGGATGGGATGGGGTGGTCATTTAATCATAATAATAAAAGTCAATATGTTGGAAAGGTACAGTAAGCATTTCATTATTCTTATATATTCAAGTATTCATTCATGGATCTATTCATCCATTCAACAGTTACTGAGCACATGCATTGTTAAGGTTTGGAACACACAGATATAATAACCCAGAGTACCTATTAAGTAGCTAGCATGACAGCAAAAGACAAAATAATTATATTACAGTATGATAAATGCTGTGATCAGGAAAAGAAAGCATGTTGCACGAGCTCAAAGGAAATATATCTAAGGGTAGTTGAGGCCTTAGCAGAGAAGACTCCATGCAAGATTGGACTTCTAAAAATACAAGTAAAAAAGACAGGGAGCAGATGGGGGGCGGGGTAAGGAGAGTGGGAGATGGTCTTCCAGGAAGTCCCAGAGATAAGATATAAAATATAACTTAGTAAGGAAAGTTAAATAAATGCAAATCATATTGCTTAGGGAAGAGAAGGCTTAATCTTGGCTTTTAAATCATCTCCCAATACACAATGAAACTATATGGATGCATTTGTTTGTAGTTACTCATCTCAGGTGGCTTTTATATATTACCTTGCCTAAAGGAATGTGTCAAAATGTTCGTAAGACTTTGTTGATGTTGTTGTTGTTTTTCTTTATTAGAGAAGTTATGGATTTACAGAACAATCATATAAACTACAGTATTTCCATTCCCACTCCAACAACAACACCTTGCATTGGTGTGGAACATTTGATAAAATTGATGATAACACATTTTAATAATTGCACTATTAGTTAAAGTCCATGGTTTAACTTTGGGTTCACTGTATGTGTACTGTAGTTCCATGCACTTGAAAAAATTTTTTATTATCATACATACACAATCTAACATTTCCTCTTTTAACCATATTAAGATATATTTTTCTGTGCTGTTAATTGCATTCACAATGTGGTACTACCATCACCACTACCCATTACCAAAATAATTCCATCATTCCAAATAGGAACCCTGTACATTTTAAGCCTCAACTTCCCATTCTCTATCTCCACCCCATGCCCTGGTAACCTGTATTTTAGATTCTGACTCTATAAGTTAGCTTATTCTAATTGTTACAAATCAGTGAAATCATTTAATATTTGTCCTTTTGTGTCTAGTTTATTTCAATCAACATGGCGTCTTCAAGGTTCATGCAGGTTGTCACATGTATCAGGACTTCATTCCTATTTATGGCTGAATTATATTTCATTGTGTGCGTATAACATATTTTGTTTATCTATTCATTGCTTAATAGCCCCTTTGGTTGCTTGCATCCTTTGGCAGTTGTGAATAATGCAGCTATGGACATTGGTGTGCAAATATCTGTTCGAGTACCTGCTTTCAATTCTTTTGAGTATATACCTAGTAGTGGGATTACTGGGTCATATGGTACTTCTACAGTTAGCTTTCTGAGGAACTTCCAAAATGTCTTCCACATCGGCTGCACCATTTTACGCTGCCACCAGAATGAATAAGTGTTCCTATTTCTCTGCATCTTCTCTAACACGTGTTATTTTCCATTTTTTAAAATAGCAGCCATTCCAATGGGTGTGAAATGGTATCTCGTTGTGGTTTTGAGTTGCATTTCTCTGATGGCTAATGATGTTGAGCATCTTTTCATATGCTTTATGGCCATTTGTATATATTCTTTAGAGAGATGTCTGTTGAAGTCTTTTGCTCATGCTTTTAAATTGGGTTGTTTGTCTTTATGTTGTTAAATTGAAGGATTTCTTTATATATTGTAGATATTAAACCTTTAACAGGTATGGAATTTCCAAATATTTTCTCCCATTGTGTAGGTTCTCAGTTTATTTTCATGATAGTCTTTTAATGCACAAATGCTTTTAATTTTGGTGAGGTCAATTTATCTATTTTTTCTTTTGCTGCTTGTTGCTTGCCTAACACAAGGTCCTGAAGATGTTTCCATACATTTTCTTTGAGGAGTTTAACCCCTTAAATTAAGGTTTTTGATCTATTTTGAGCTGACTTTTGGCATGAGGTAGCAGTCTTCCTCTGAACCATATATGAGATCTCTATATCTGTTAGTGGCACAAGATATAGTTCTCTATTAGGGTTCAATGAATGATGTTTTTGTTTGTTTGTTTTGGATTTAGTCCCCTTATCTTCTCATTATATCCAATCTGAGTCATGGATCAGACTACTAACTATATGCTGATGATTCTAAAATCTGAATCTCCACTCCACACTTTTCTTCATAGCCAACTGCTTTTTGGTGTTTACACTACAGGGAGCTCAAACTCTAAGTACAAAATAAAACTTCATCTCTAAATCTCCATCTCTTGGCCTTCTGATTTCTATATCTCAGTGTACAGCCCCACTATCCATGATCTCCTTAACTTAGAAAACCATGTATCTTCTTGAACTACTTCTAACCCACTTTGCATACCATATGTTCATTAACACCTATAGATGCTATAGCTTTATTATCACTGAATATTAATATCACTGAAATTGTGCTCCTTCCCCAGACTTACTCCTACCTCACAAATTCATCTCTCTCTCTAGTCTCATGCTACTCTCGTCTCTTCTCTCTTGCTGGTTCCTAGCTTCACCCTAGATCCAGCTATATTGTATTGCTTCCTTTCTCCTGAAAAACAGAACACAACAAACCTTTGGACATGTTGCCTGGACTTCCTGGAAGACCATCGCCCACTCTCCTTTCCTCCCTCCTGCAACCTGCTGCCTGGCTTTTGTACATGCTTTTTCAAAAACTTACTTAGAAGTCAACTTTTACAAGGAGTCTCTTTGATAAATCATGAATATTAAACCCTTAACAGGTATGTGATTGCCAAATATTTTCTCCCATTGAGTCAGCTGCTTTTGACAAAGTCCTTTGGGATGCAAAAGTCTTTAATTTTGAGGAGGTCCCATTTATCTATTTTTTCTTTTGTTGCTTATGCTTTGGGAGTAAGGTTTAAGAAATTATTGCCTATCATAAGATCTTAAAGATGTTTTCTTACATTTTCTTCTAGGAGTTTTATGGTAGTTGTTTTTATATTTAAGTCCTTGATCCATTTTGGGTTAATTTTTGTATAAGGTGTGAGATAGGGGTCTTCCTTCTTTCTTTTGGATATGGCTATCCAGTTTTCCCAGCACAATTTGTTGACTAGACTCTTCTGGCCCAGCTGGGAGGGCTTGACTGCCTTGTCAAAAATCACTTGAGTGGAGATGTGAGGGTCTATTTCTGAGTTCCCTGAATTCCCAATTAGGTTCCATTGGTCAATGCATCTGTCTTTATGCCAGTATCATGCTGTTTTTACCACTGTAGCTAGGTAATATGTTTTAAAGTCCAGAAGTGGAAGCCCTCCAACTTCTTTTTTAAGATCTTTTTGGCTATTCATGGGCACTTACCCTTCCAAATAAATTTGATAATTGGTTTTTCCACTTCTGCAAAAAAGGCTGTTGGGATTTTTATTGGGATTGTTTTGAATCTGTAAATCAATCTGGGTAAAATTGACATAATGATATTTACTCTTCCAATCCATGAACACAGAATGTCCTTCCATTTATTTACGTCTTCTTCAGTTTCTTTATGTCTTTGGTTAAGTTTATTCCTAAATATTTTATTCTTTTAGTTGTTATTATAAATGGAATTTTTTTCTGATTTTCTCCTCAGATTGGACATCAGTAATGTATAGAAATGTTATTGATTTTTGTGTATTAATCTTGTATTTCACCACTTTGCGTCTATTAATTCTAGCAGCTTTATTGTGGATTTTTCAGGATTTTCTAGATATAAGATCATATCATCAGCAAATAGTGAAAGTATTTTACTTCTTCCTTTCCTATTTGGATGCCTTTTATTTCTTTAGCCTAATTGCTCCAGCTAGAAATTCTAGCACAATAGTGAATAATAGTGGTGACAGTGGGCATCCTTGTTTTGTTCCTGATCTCAGTGGGAAAGCTTTCAGTCTTTGAGTACAATGCTAGCTGTAGGGTTTTCATATATGCACTTTACCATATTGAGAAAGCTTCCTTCTATTCCTATCTTTTGGAATGTTTTTATCAAGAAAGGATGCTGTATTTTGCAAATGCCTTTTCTGTATCATTTGAGATAATCATTTTTTCTCTTTCATTTTGTTAATGTGGTGTATTACATCATTGATTTTCTTATGTTTAAATCTTGGAATGTTTGGTAGCATTCCCCTGTGAAGCCATCTAGTCCTGGACTTTTCTTTGTTGGGAGGTCTTTGGCTACTGATTCAATCACTTTATTAGAAATTTGATTGTTGAGCTCTGCTAGCCCTTCTTGAGTCAATATGGGTAGTTTGTGTGTTTATAAGGATTTGTCAGTTTCATATAGGTTATCTAATTTATTGGCACAAAGTTGTTCATAAGACTTTTTTTTTACTTCATTTGTAAATCTAGGGCCTTATAATTAGTTTATTATATTCTGGATATTAGAAAACTAATTAAATAGTGAATGTTGACCAATTCCAGAGTTTTTATATAAGGAAAAATGATGTTTCCCTGATTTTATAGCTTTCTAGATATTGAAATTGACTCTTTTATAAGGAAACTACTGAGACCTTGAAACAATAAAATCATAGAAGTCTAAAGCTCTAAAAAACATTTTAGAGACAATGTACTCTGGTGTTCCTAAACTTTCACGTTTCACATAACACCTACATGACTGTTGGAATATTTACATACTGCCTATACTATTACTTTCTAAATATTTGTCTTCAAATGCTTCCCATTTTCTCACTTTTATTTAAAAAGAAAATTGTTTATCACAGCCATAACTATGAAGGCAGTATCACTTGCTGTTAATGGAAGATAAAGACGAAAATAAAAACATATCCATTGAAGTTGAAAAAAAAAAATATATATATATATATATATATGTAACACCTAAAATCTTCTCACATACTGTGATGGTTAAGCTAATGTGTCAATTCGGCAAGGTAATTGTACCCAGTTGTTTGGTCAAGCAAGCACTGGGCTAATTGTAATACAAGAACATTTATGGGTTTTAGTTATCAGTGAGTTTATTGCATAGATGGCTGATTATATCTGCATCAAGCAGGGAGATTGCCCTTAGCAATGAGTGACGCTTTATCCCATCAGTTGAATGCCTTAAAAGGGGAAGTGATTTCAGCATTCAGAGAGAATTTCCAAGCTTGTCTTTGGACAGTCAACATCTCCCTGACACTCTTCAAGGACTTCATTGGACTTTCATCAGAGCCTCTGGTTTTGCAGCCTGCCTGCAGAACCTGGACTTGTGCATCTCCATGGTCATGTGAGAGCCTCTTATACAATTTAATACTATTTATAGATATCTTCTGTTGATTCTGTTTCCCTACAGAACTCTGACTAATACAAGTACCATCTATGGTATGTGTACCACACTTGAGGAAAATACTGAACTCCTGAATCTCTGGGTTTGTACAGTGATGACAAGGAAATCCTTAGAGTTGAAGTGATTTTGCCAGCATCAGACAACTAGGCTACTTTGCTAGCGCTTATCTTACTAACACTAACAAATTTCTATTCATCACAATGGCTCTTCACACCACATTGTAGGAATAGTGTTTAATATTTACAACAGTTTTGCAAATTTGGTATTATTATAGCCATTTCATTGGTATTAAAACTGATAAAAATAGTTTATCAACTTGCCCAAGTATACAGAGCCAAAGTAGGAGGCCAAGACTGGCTGACTCCAGGGTCTGCACTCTTTCCATTCATTAGACATGACAAGGCCACCTCTAGACTTATTTTTACATTTCAAGGTATTTTTACCCTATTAATAGCTAATGTACTAAATAATACCAATATGAGGAATTATGAAAACCTTGAACAACTTTAAGGCACTGAATGACTCAGTTCAAGGTAAAATTGGCTACAAAATTTCCTTAATTTCTCAACTGATGGAAATAGCTGAGAGTGAAGATGGAAAGGGCAGGAACTGAGGCTTTCTCTAGGATCATGTGCTAAAGTAACCAGTGAAGAAGATCAGACTTAAAAAAAAATCTTCATGTAGCACTTTACTTTCAGTATACAACTAATAGGTAACAGACATTTACTTAAACAGGCCATATGGTTCCAATGACTACACTATAAACCCAAGATAAATATTGTTGATTGTTTAAATTATAGCACTTAGCAGTGTGATTAGATTTTAAACTCTATTGTGGAGTAATACTTTGAGAGGAATTCTGAAGACCTGTAGAGCTAGTATGCTTCTAATGAGTTCAAGAATCAGAGTGACTGCATTTAGGAATGAGTTAACAAGGTTGTTTAGTTTGTGAATCAATAGCACTATGGTCTGTTGATTTTGAAAGCATCCCAAATTTGTATTGTGAAAACAGAAAAGACTTAACATAGTTCAGGCCAAGTACTGATGTCTCCTGTGAAGTTAATTTCCTGATTTCTGACCCAGGATTCAAGCTGTCAGTAAGATCTTGCTTTTGCTTTGTCTACTGTATGCCTACATGGAACTGTTTAGTCAACTGAATAGATATTTTTCTAAGACATAAACTCTTTAAACAGCCCCTTTTGTTATAACAGATCTCTAGTAAGAATATTATCATTTAATGAACATGAAGTCTCAAATGCTTTGTAGAATACCTGCAGAGTAAATTCAAAGGATAATAACAAATAGCCCTGACTGGTGATGGGCTGCTATCCTGGTAACAGCCAGGTCATCTCTAACCTGAGGGAGTTTATAAAGAGTGGAACCATAGCATTCATAGGAAAGTGCAAAGGATCTCTTTGCCCAAGTTGTTGGGAGGTGCAATCTGGTGGTCTGCCATCCTGCTTTAACACACTGACTTTGGTGAGAAAGCAGCCTTGAGTTGGACTCTTTAGGGCCTTGTAACTGTAAGCTTTTACCTCAAATAAATACCCTTTATAAAAGCCAACAAATTTCTGGTACTTCGCATCAGTACCCCTATGGCTGACTAATACAGAATTTGGTACTGAGAGTGGGGTACAGTCTGATGCAATTACCAAAAATGCTGGAACAATTTTATAAATGGGTAAGGGGTATATTTTGAAGGAATTGTGAGGTGCTTGACAGAAAAGGCCTATATTGCTTTGAAGAGACTGTTGATAGGAATATGGACACTAAAGAGACTTTTGATAGGCCTTAGAAGGAAATGATGAAACTATTATTGGAAATTGGAGGAAAAGCAATTCATGTTTTAAAGTTGCAGAGAACTTAGCAAGATTGACTCCTGATGTTATATGGAAGGCAGAATTTGAAAATGGTGAGCCTGGACATTTGGCCGAAGAGCTTTCCAAAGTAAACTTGGAGACTGTGGCCTGGCTTCTCCTTACACCTTATAGCAAAAGGCTAGACAAAAGAGATAAGTGAAGAACTGAGTTGTTGGGCACAAAGAAACCAGAAACTGATTCCAGAAATTCTAAGCCTCTGAAAATCAAGCCCCCAGGTGATAGTGCCCCATTTGAGGAATTAACTAAACTTGGAACTTGTAAGTCAGGGTTGAAAATGCAGTTATCCTGGAAAGACTTGTGGAAAGTTTTACTGTCTGATGGCTTGGACCCCTGCTTCCTGCATGCTAAGCCAACAAGATTTTTGCGAGATTTGTATGAACAAAACCACTGTCAGCCTGGACTAAAAAGGATATGGAGGGGAGAGATGAAAGGGAAAATGTCTTTAAGAAGAAAACCATAGAAAATAAGGTCTGGAATTAAGACATCTTCTTGGGCTAAGAGAGGGACCTCAACCATTGTATGGAGAGGGTAAGTTTGCCCTGGCATTTGAAGAGGGTGGATGTTCCATCCTCCTGTTCAGGGAGAGTTTTGCCACCCCAGGCTAGAGAGAGAGTGGAGCACATTTCCTAAGGGTTAGGGAAAGTGAGGTCACTGCCCCAGTCCTCTGAGAGGGGTGTGCCTATTCCCCATAGGTGGGGAGAGTGTGGCTGACACCCCATTGCTCTGAGAGGGGTGGGCCAATTCCCCATAGTTTAGGGAAGGCCAGTCACCACCTCACTGTTCTGAGAGTCCTGGGCCTGTATGCCAGAAATTAGGGAGAATCTTGCTGCCACCTCACTGTACTAAGGGGGTTGAGACTTTACCCCAGAGATTGGGGAAAGAGTGGCCATTACCCCAATGTTTTTGGAGGGTGAGTTCTGTCGCTTGGTCCCCACCCAGATGCTTGATGAGGGTGGAACCAAGGAAATGGCCGTTATGCAAACCTGTGGAAAGGGGGGGTCCCCATGAGGCTCTGAGTAGAAGAAACCTCATCTTAAGAATGACTCTCAGACTTTGAAATCTAATGGAGTATGCCTTGCAGGTTTTCAGAACTGTTAGGGACCAGTGACGCATGTTTCCCTTCCGAATTCTCCTTATAGTAATGCAAATGTATATACATACTATGTCTGTCTTTTTGTATATTGGATGCAGATAAATTGTTTTGTGGGTTTCACAGGTCTACAGCCAGATGGGACTTTGGCCCATGACAAACTGTATTTCTATAAACTGATTGTGATGTGGTTTTGTACTTAGCATTGCTACTGAAATAAGGTTTTTTGGAATACTGTAATATCATTTTTGGGATTCAGAGTGTAGGGTGTGGCAGTTTGAGATTGTTTATGAATCCTCAAAAAGGGGAAGATTATGTTTGTAAACTAATGTGTTCCTCTGGGTGTGATACCCTTTGAATGCATTAGATTCAGCTGACATGTCTTGATCAAATTACCTAGTAAGAATAGGGCTTTGACTGGGCCCTGAGCCTCAATGGAGTTGCAACACCTACTGTCCAGTTCATTGGGCTCACTCAGGACAACTAACAAGGAGGTGATGATGGACAACCACCATACCAAGGAACCGAGAGAGCCTACATCTGCAAGCAAGAAAGTGCCACCCATTGGCCATATGGGACTGAAGACCCCTCTCAACTAGAGGTGGAGTGGGCATCACCATGTCAAAATCCTCAGGATTGCGGATGAACTATGGACTACAGTGGACTTACAGGTATTCTACTATAGACTTATTGTGATTCTAGCAATGGAAGAACTTATATCATTGATGTGGAAGCAGTGGCCACTGGAGGTTCTGAGGTCAGGGAGAGGGAAAACAGGTATAATACAGGGGCATTTTCAGGACTTGGGAATTGTCCTGAATGACACTGCAATGACAGATACAGACCATTATATACCTTGCCATAATCTACAGAAGAGAGAGAGTGTGTGTAAACTACAATGTAAACTATAATCCATGCCTAGTAGCAATGCTCCAAAATGTGTTCATCAATTGCAATGAATGTACCACACAAATGAAGGATGTTGTTAATGGGGACAAATGTGGGCAGTGTGGGGAGCAGGGCATGTAATAATTCCCTATATTTTTTATGTAAAATTTATGTAATATAAATATCTTTAAAAAAGTAAAAAAAAAAAAAAAAAAAAAAAAAATTAGGGCTTTGATTCAACCATGTTAGTGGGGTGTGACTCAGGGTTGAGTCTCTGCCACCTTGGTGGGCTGATATAAATGGACACTCACTCAAGAAGACACATGGAAGAAGAGAGAGCTCTGTCATGTTTGATCCTGGGGCCCCAGGGAAAGATGAGCCATGTGCCTGATAGTTTTCAGCTGAAGAGAACAGAGCAGATGAGCAGCTGATAAGGCGTGGAAAGAAACAAGCCCTATACCAGACTGATATAGAAAGACCTGAGAGACTGGGCAGAGATGGCCTACCATCTTGCTTCAACACATGGCAACTGACTTTGGTGAGAAAGTATCCTTGAGCCGGACTCTTTAGGGCCTTGTAACTGTCAGCTTTTAGCCCCAAATAAATATCCTTTTTAAAAACAAACAGACTTCTGGTACTTTGCATCAGCACCCCTTTGGCTGACTAATACAACACGTGTTACCTGGTTACCATAACTCTGGAAACGAAAGAACTATAATCTGCAGAACAGATACCTGGTCTCTCTGCAAGACTTTTGCTAGGAAAAACAAACAAACAAACAAAACCTTCATAATATGGGAGTGTTGCTTGCTGACTCTGAGAGAGATACATCCGTGAAAACTCCAGACCTTCCTCCTGTTGCTTCCACCTTTCCCTGATCCCCACCCCTCCCTACAGAAGTGGCCCATAAATGACAGAGCCAAGTTACAGAACAAATCCTGTTTCCAGTTCAATTCTGCTAACATAGATTAAGTCATATCTTGGAATTCTTCCACCGAGAAAACTTACAAGAAGGAAAGCAACTTTTCAAAGCATAGCAAAATAAACATTTGCTCCATGACTTACTGAATTTGGCATGAGGAAAATATGCACTTCCAGTAAACTTAGTGAGCTAACTGAGGCACCGATTTCACCTTCCTCATTGCTCAACGCCGCCAGACTGCTCTGGGAGAGTGACCTCACTTGGACTCCTAAACCAATCACTAAGGTTACATATTTGAGGCAAAGGATGTAACCTTTAATTACTTCAGTTCCTTTAAGTGGGACAACGCTGCTGGCTATCACTACAGTTCTTTGGGGGAAATGTTAGACGATTAAGTATTTCTTTTAATGTAAACATTGCTTTGGTAGTACACACTGGAAAACTGTGAAGCATGTAAATAATTGGAAAATGTCAATTTGGGATGAGGTGCTAACATTTGTTTGTCATTTCAGGAAACTTCCCTAAATTTAGGGGATTCATGGGAGAGGAGCAGAGACATTGGAAATTTCAAATAAGAGTTTTAATGCAGCAAGAATTTACTGAGGACCTTGTGCCAGCCCTGTAATTAAGCTTTATAGGCAGTACAGGCAGTACAAAAGAACAGGGAGAGTGGGTCTTCAGGGAACTGTTTAGGGAACAGCCCCAGGCAGTGTAGGATGAGGCGCTAAATGAATGAAAATCTGGAAAACAACAATATGAGGGCTGGCATCAGAAGAGATTACTGTAAACTAGTGAGGGCATGGGAGGCTTCAAGGAAATGGTATATCTGAAGCTTGATCCTTAAGAAAGGTAAGATTTGAGAACAGTTTTTAAAAGGGGGGAAAGAACTAGAGATGAACATAGCATGGTCAAAGGCAAGAAGATGGGAATGAAATAAAATCCCTCTGTATCATATATGACCATAATCATTATATTTATTCATTCCAGCCAGTATTTCCTAGCAATAGTACTTTCCATACTTGGCTGATCTGATTATCATGAAATCTCTTGCAGAACAAAAAACAGTTAATCAAAATAAATTTAGAGAATTATTTAAGGCTGTTCAACTCTTCTCTTCTTCCCTTTTAAAAAAAGAAAAATAATAAAGCCACTACCCTTTATACTGAGTGCCAGGCCCTGGGCTAAGAACTTAATGTGTGTTGTTTCAATTACTGGTACTTAGGGATGGTCCTGTACCTGAATTCACACTTAGGCCTGTCTGATTCCAAGTCATTAACTCTGCACGGTAATTTACCAAAATTATTGTCTCCTGGATTCCCTCTGGGCTTTAAGGGATTTTCAATGCATTCTCCTGGATCAGGATATTCACCCTAATAACTTGCTTCATGATGTGATGCTCCAGATTATAGCTAGCTTTTACTATTTTTTTAACCTTACTCTTCTAAGAAATATATTAATTCCTTCTTTTTGGGCAAATGGTAGTACATTGCATGACCTACCCATAGTATGATAAAATATGACCTTTGAAAGACCAGTGTTTGCATATCAGGGGAGCAGCCCATACCTTAAAAGATTATCTTGACAAGTCTAGGGAACTTCAATTGCTGTGCTTCTCCACTCCCACAAGATTCAGAGGGAGGCAAATCCCAAGAGTGGAGAAAATCTGCAATCATGCTTGTTCTGCATGTTCTTACAATAACGGATATATGCCATTTTTAATTTTGTCAAAATTTTAAAAGTGTACAGTCCAAAGTGTAAATCATAATGTAAAAACCTTGACCATGGTTAGTAGCAATTCTTCAATATTTGTACATCAATTGTAACAAATGTACCATCTGCATGTAAAATGTTATAAATAGGAGAAAGGGGAAAGGGGGGGAGGTCTTTGGGTATATGGGAATTCCCTCTATTCTGTATGTGACTTTTCTGTAACCTAAAGCTTCTTTGCAGACAAAATGAAAAAAATAAGACACTGGGGGAATATACAGAAGGAAATGTCACTGTACATACAAGACAACAGATTGTACAGCGATGAAAGACAATGTATAAAAATTTTTTTTTATTTCAAATTTTTAAAAAAACTTTAGTATTTTGTTTGTTATTTTTAAAACTATTATTATTTCATTTTCTTATTAATTTTATTTGGTTATTTTGTTGGCTTCATTTTTGGAGAGGTTTTGGATCACAGAAGGGTCACAACTGTGGCAGGGGAGGATCATTGGTGTGGGGTGTTGGTGATGGGGGGATGCATGGAGGGAGTTCACTTGGGGCATGTCTATAAGGCATATGAATGTGTTCAAGTGCTCATGGGGTATTGTCATGGTGGGTGGCGATACAAACAATAATCGAAAGGATATTGAATTCCCATCCTGGGGAGTCTGCTACATTCTCTAATGGGAAAGCATGAATCCCAAGAGTACAGGAAAAGTGCCTAGTGAAGAAGGATGGACCATTGCAATGGGCCCTTGATACTGATGACTGTAGTTATGAACCTTTTCTTTTGAAATTAAAATTTAGCCCAATATTACCTCTTGCTTAAGAGTTACCTCCTGAGGGCCTCCTTGTTACTCAAATGTGGCCTCTCTCTAAACACAACTCAGCATATAAACGTACTACCTTTCACCTGGCATGGGACTTGACTCTCAGGGATGAGCCTCCCTGGCACTGAGGGATTATTACCAAGTGCCAACTAGCAATGCACCTGGAAAAAGACCTTGAACAAAAGGGGGAAAGGGTAAATACAAATGAGTTTTTATGGCTAAGAGATTTCAAAGTGAGTTGGGAGATCACTCCAGAGTTATGCTATGCACGACTCAGCAGGATCTCATTGACTGTCACAGTAAACATTGCCTCAAATAGTGAAGCTCCTGAGGGCTCTAAAGACATCCAGACACTATAGGCAGAGCAGACAGTTCAGGAGTTTGGTGCCCTGCCAGTGGGCCTTACTTTGGAATTAATGCTCCCCAGTGTGACAGAGTTGGACTCATTTATAGTTTTCCTATACATGGCTCTTCTGCCCCTTCTTTTTGAACCGACAGTTAATATTATACTTAACAGGTGTATGTCCAAGAGACTTAAATCTTTGGTCCATCCATGTGCCAGTTGGGTCCTGAATCTCAGCAGAGTTGCAACACCTACTCTACAGTTCATTGAACTCACCCAGGACAACTAACACGGAGATGATGATGGACAATGCCTATTCCAAGAACAGAGAGAGTCTGCAACTACAAGCAAGATAGTCCCATCCATCTGCCCCATGGGATCTAAGACCCCTCTCAATTAGAGGCAGAGTGGGCATCACCATGCAAAAATCCTCCAGAGAAGGGAATGAACAATGGGCTACAGTAGATTTACTATTACAGTAGACTTATTATTATTTTACTATAGAATTATTGTTCTTCTAGCAATGGAAGAACTTCTATCATTGATGTAGAGGCAGTGGCCACTGGAGGTTCTGAGGGAAGGGAGAGAGAAAAATATGTGTAATATGGGAACATTTCAGGACATTGGAATTGTCCTGCATGATGTTGCAATGACAGATACAGGCCATTATATATTTTGTCATAACTTACAAAATTGTGTAGGACAGAGTATAAACTATAATGTAAACTATAATCCATGGTTAGTGACAATTCTTCGATATGTGTTCAACAATTGTAACAAATGTACCACACTAATGAAGGATGTTGGGGCATAAAAAAATGTTTTTTATGTAACATTTATGTAATCTAAGTCTCTTTAAAAATTAAAAAAAAAAAATCTATTTACAAAAAGATTACAGAGAAAAGCAACTTGTTACTTTTCTCTTCTGTCCACTCTCCACTAACTATCCTGAGGCCTCCACTGTCTACTGACAAAGCTGCCAGAACCTGAAGTATCTGAGGGACTGTCTCCAATTAGAGGAAACCTCATGGCTCTCTGTCTTCTCCCTTCTCCTTTGTCTCTCACAAATATGGACACTCTAGCTCTACAGAGTTTTGTTTTGTTTTGTTTTGTTTTTTTGAGGTACCAGGGCCGGGGTTTGAACCCAAGACCTCATATCTGGGAAACCAGTACTCAACTACTGAGCTACACAGGCTCCCCTGGGGTTTTTTTTTTCTTTTCTTTTCATTTGTTTGTTTTTGTTTTTAGGAGGTACCAGGGTCCGCCTTGTATGTGGGAAGCAGGTGCTCAACCACTTGAGCTATATCCCCTTCCTTCTACAGAGTTTTAAACATCACTTTTTAATTGATTTAATTGACTTGATTAAATTATTGCATTAAATAATTAAAATATGTCTTCAGAAATTAATTATAAAAATATTAATCATATAATTTCAAATATAAGAGAGCATTACAGCATACTTTACAGTCACTTATTTTCATGCAGTTTTCATTAACAAACCAATTCATCTAGAATTTGTTTCCTGACCCTATAACTAAAATGCCAAAGTTTGCTAGGAATGTTTTTTTTTTTTTTCTTTTGGAACTTCTATATTTTACAATGACTTTTATTTTTGTTCCATCTGTCATCTTTTCTACTCCATTATGCTAACTTCCAGTGTCTTGACTGGTAGGGGGTTAAAAGTTTTTTTCTTTTTTTTTTTTTTCACAACTGGGACTCTTTTCTGTCTAGATCTTGTCTCTATATATGTCTTCTTTTGCTAGAAAGTAAGTTCCAAGACAGTATGTATTTTTGTCCTATTTTTGCCCGCATGACACCTACTTTGGTAAGTGATGTTAAGCAAGTCGGTTTTAACTTCCTTTTGGTGCAATGGTACCAGACTGGCCAAAAGTTAAAATGAAACCTTACATAATGAATCTAATATAAGCCTCACTCAAGTGTGAGAGAAAAACAAGAAAAACATTTGTTGTGCTTCTGGATAGACAAACTCAAATTTATTGGAAAATATATGCAATAGGAAATTTTAGGATAAAGGCCAAAATGTAGACCAAAAGCTCTAGTCTAAGAGAACATACATTCACTTTATGATACTAATAATGCAATGGAACTCACTAGTGGCTATTCAAAAATAATACATACAAAATAAAAATAAATTCAGAATAAAAATAAATATGTGAGTCAGACAAGGAAGTAAAAGCAACTGAGATAGACAAGGAAGCGTTCCCTTACTTCCCTCTAGATGTGGTCATCCTTTGTCTTCTCAGTGAGACTCCCTGACCACCCTATTTAAAATTGCACCCCACCTGCCAGCCTCACAATCTCTTGAATCTTGCATTTATCACCTTCTTAAGTGCTACATAACCTACTTACTTAAAATGTTTATTTGTATTGTCTGTCTGTCCTTCACCTCCCTACCTAGCTGCTAGAATGTAAAGTTTGTTCATTGATTTATCCAAAGAACATAAAACAGTTCCTGGGATAGAGTAGATTAATTAATTAAAACAAAGTATGGCCCAGGTCTAACTACAGTTAACGCAAAGCTCAGGAAATGGAGTAGTAATTACAAGCCAATTCAGAAAGTGGGGTTTGTAAAACAGAGGTGGTAACATTGAAAATTATAATAATAACATAACAACAAATAACACTTATTGAGTGCTTACTGTGTACCACCACTCTTTTAAATGCTTTAAATATATGATCTCATTCAATTCTCACAACAACCCTGTGAGGTAGGTATCATTATCATTCTTACTTTACTGGTGAGGAAACTGAGGCACAGAGATGTTAAGTAAATTGTGCAAGATCACAGAAGTACGAGAGGCAGAGCTGGGATCTGAATTCCAGGAAGTGTGGTGAAGAGCTTGTGCTTGCTATCCCCACTCTTTAGAAGGGGTATGATCAAGGCAAAGCGTTTTCACATATTCGCTTTCTCTCCAGGAAGAGGCAATGAGGGTAGGATGTCTGGGCGTCCCTCCTTAAAATGACAATATTCCGGGGCAAGAGGCATATCTGAAATCAACACTGTGAAATCTTTAGTGGGGGGATTAGTGGACAGTGAGGTGAGTTCAGCAAAGCAAAAGCGAAAGCAAAAGCAAAAGCAAAAACAAAAGCAAAAACAAAACAAAATAAAACAATACACAGGGTGGTAGGGGAATGGGGGAGCAGGGCAAGAGAAAGAAAAAGACAGGGAAGTTCAGTGGGGTGCTACTAAAAACAAACTTTAGCTAATTCTATTTTGAAAGTGTCATTAATATGTGCTTTATCAGTGTCTACAATAACCAAACCCTGGCCTACAGTTTGCCAGACTACTTTTAGTCCTTGAAGTAGGATTAGAAGGTATCATTCAATAGAAATTTATGCCTTTAAACTAATATTAATACAAAAATATATACCATTTTATTATTTTTACTTTTTTCCAAAAAAGGGTATGCAGTAGTAATGCATTATGATTAGATCCATCAGTGCTAATAAATAACAATGGTTATTAGAAAATAACCTTGAACAAAGAGTGCATTTTCCCTAACCATGCGTGTGCACATGTGTGGGTGTGTATGTGCTCAGTTGTTCACCCTCAGTTACAAAAAGGAGATGACTTTTCTGTTGGAAGAGCAAGTCTGTGGCTACCATTTGGTAAATGCCACTATGAAATGTATTCATTAAAAGAATTTTATTTCCATAGCTATATCCTGTTCAAAAACATCTAAGAGCAGAAAAGCATAAGGAAAAAAATGACACCTCACCCTTCCAATGTGGCAAATTATATTCCACATATACTTCTATGTACACATATAGAGTAATCACAAATAACTGTTGCTGTCAAAACGAATTTTCTCCTTGCTGTTTTTCACTGAAAGGCCCAGAAGGAAGAGGAAAGTCACACATATTCATGACTTTTATGGCAACCGAGTCTCCTTTCAGAGACACCAAAACATTTCTTGACTTAATTTTACTGGTAAATAAAACACTTCTGAAGCTCAGTAACAAGCAAATGGTCCAAAATGGGGGTCTTTTAGTCTTTAAACCATACTGACCTTTAGAGAAGCAAAAAAACATTTGACATTTTGCTGAAAATAAACATAATTTAGCAATTTTTCAACCAATTGCTGCACGCTACAGCTTTAGAGTTGCTCAACTCTTTCCAGACACAAATGTCTTACAGGCATGCTTCATATTCTTTTTAAAATCACAAATAAATAAACAATAATTTTAATTAGAAGGGCCTGCATTTCATATTTAGCTGATGTCATCCTATCCTTTCTGGGAAAATAATCTATTTAAAAAAAAAACCAAACAAATAAACCAGAAATGCCAGACACAGATGACACTGGAGATGCAGAATTTGCTTTTGCCCTAAATGCCATGCTCACTTCTGAACTGCAGCTCAGATAAAGCCAGAAAATGCAGGTCCTGACTTGATGATTCAGACTTCTGGACCAACTCTCACATTGTAAAGAAGAAACACACTCATGAGTTCGGGGGTTGACATTTCCTTTGACTTGCCCCATGTATTCATCTGCTCACTTGGCCTATTCCTCCACTTGGAATAAAAACAGTCTGTTTCTCTATCACAGACACTGGACCACTGGCACTGATTCTATTTTTGGTGAAGATTTCCAATAGCCTGGTATATGGATGGGTGCAGTCATAAAACAAGGTAGGAAGGAGCTCTGAACATTTCCCAGATCTGGTTATTCAGCATCTCCACTTTTGATTTCGATGGCTTGCTTTCTTTTTTAGGGTTGAAAAACGGGAATAAGTAGTGTTCTTCTACATTGCTCAATCCATGCCTCCTTTCTCTCTTCCATCTCCCATAGCATCACACTCCCTTCCACAAAGACACAGCGCACATTATTAAGCACAACTGAGAAGATTCTGGCCTGAGCTATGTATAGCATTTCCTTTCCCCTATATATTGAGGAGAAGTGATTTGTGCTTGCCCTGGGAGCTACAGATCTGAACTCAGCTGAGCACAGTGATTTGTACTAGTCTAGAACAGGTCCAGAATGTCCATTTCCTCCCTCCTCCCCTCTTGGTCAACCATGGACTTGAGTCCAAATGAGGGGATGGATCATCCTGAGACCACCCTGGGAGCTGGAGTTTGTTCCAGGCTATGTTCAGAAAAGGGGTCCAAGAGTTCTAAAAACAACTCTGATTTTTTTTTTTTTTTTTTTTTTTAATGTTCAGTGTAGAAATTCAGAAAGACAAAGCCAGAAAATCCCCCTTCCCGCCCCCATCCATGTGTACTATGAGGGAAGACTTTCCTTTGTTACAAAACCTCTAACGAGTACCTACTAGGAAAGCCAGAGGTTACAAACTGGTGCTCAAACATTGTCTGCCAACAGGTTTTGATTGGCTTGTACAATGTTTAAAGGTTGTCTTTAAATAGTTGCCAATATTAACAAATTAGGAACTTTCAAATAAAAATCTGGTTTCTGGCTTCTCTAGACAAACCTGAAGATCTGGCTGACACTGAATCTGCTTCCTGTCTAGCAAACACCTAACTAGAGCCAAGTAGCTGCTGCCCTCTTTAGACAATGCACACTCATTCTTCACCACAGGCCCCAACTCAGCTGCTTCCAGGCCCTTAAGACATTGGAATTTTGCAACTTCTGGGGCAAGTAAGTACCTAAATGAGTACTTGATTTAAGTACTATGTTCTTGTCAATAGATGTTAGGCAGGATTCAGTTCCTGCTATTCTTTCCCCTTCCCACCCCCATTGCTGCCCTGAGGTTGTAAAGGTAAGAACTATCTTTCTTTTGCAAAAAGGGTCGGAAGGCTAAGTAAAAACAACATGCCATTGCTCTCTGCTGTCCTTATGTCTGCAAATCCAATTGCTGCTTTGGCTGGAAAGGACTTTTACTAGTGAAGAAGATATAGAACTTACACTTCAGCCAAGTGTTTGTCAATATAAAGATATAAAGTCATGCTGAGAAAGAGAGGAAGAATTCTGAGGACCAAAGGAGAAGTAGGTGTGTGTGGTTTGATTTTATTTTTTAATGCTGCCCCAAATGGTAAATATGAGGCAAGGTACCTGAAGTCAAGATAACAAGAGCTCTAAAACTTTTTAATTTAATATATATATATTTTTTACTTTAACAATGGAGACATCATTTAGATTCCATCTTCGGTATAGTTGCCAGCACTTCTTATAAAATAGCAGAGGTGAGCTTCTGGTAACATGAGCATGCAGTAGCCACTGCAGGGCTAGGTGATAAGTTGGTAACACAGAGGCAAAAGACAATTAGGGGCGATTTTCAAAATGCTTCAAGGTCTGCAGCTGTAGGGCTCCAGCCGACTTCACAGCAGTGGTGTAGCTACATTTCTCTCTCTCACACAGCTCTGAAAACATAAGCAACCACCACTTGGCAGACTTCAGGAATCCAGTTGCCTATCTATGATTCTTCAGAGCACCTGCCATTATTAACTGCTACTAGGAATGTCATTGGCACTCTCACATGGCCCAAATTTGGATGTTTCATTATTTCTTTTCACCGTGTTGCGTTATGGTCTGGGAAACTCACCTTGTCTTCTAAAACAAAAGATTTCCCCACTGAACACTCCTAGGTATTGTTTGGTTTCTTAATGCAAGGTGGGTCCTGGTGGGCTGAAGGCTTGCTCTCTCTCAGAGGACGGGTTATACAGAATATCATTAGGCTTGCTAACAGAGCTCTCAGTGTATGATAATGATCGGGAGATAAAAATGAGGGGAACAATGGGATAAAATAGAAAATGATGCTGAAAGGAAAAGAAAAATAAGAAATTCCAGCTGATGAAATAGTGATAGAGTCAAGAAAAAGAAAAGTGCCTGTGTTTTTCAGATGGGTACAAACAGAGTCAAATTCAGAGGGCTTCTCAATGGCACCATTCTCCAGGCTTTAAGGATTAGATAAGGTTCTTTCACTTGAATGGCCCCTTCCACAGCACAAGAAACTAACTGCAAGTGCTCCCGGGAATTCAGTTCAGTAGGTTCTCAGCAGTCTGAGGTGCTGAGGCTGTGAGACGCCTGGAAGATTTATAGGGTTCACGGCCTCTAATGCCAAAAAGACGACACTCTGAGTTACAATTTTATTTTATGTATTTACATATCATTCATTTATGTAAATTCCTTTCATGGTGTTCCAAGCTCATTCTATCAGACTCAAAGCCCGAGGGAGGAGCAAGAGCATTCATGATTAAGGTTCTGTGTTCCAGCAAAATAAACTCCCTGGTGGTTGGCTTTCAACTTGTCTTTGCAGATGGAATCCAAGAGGCCAAAATTAAATATTTGCAATGGTTAAATTATTACAAAAGATTTTTTATTTTATTTATTTTATTTTTATTTTTTATTTTTTTTAACTATTTTAATATACTCTTAATTATATGGCACTTTGGGGGATTGAACCATGCTTCCCACAAAAGACATGTTCAGATCTTAATCTGTGTTCCTGTGGGTATGAAGCCATGTGTAAGTAAAAGCTTTGAGGATGCGATTGTAAGTTAAGGTGCAGACTCATTTGTGAATAGGCCCTTCGAAGATCCTGTTTAGATGAGGCCAAATTGAATCAGGGTGAGCCTTGATCCATATGACTGGAGGCCTTCTGGAGCGGGGTGTTGGACACAGACAGTAAGAACAAGCCTGAAGTGAGTGGAAATGAGAAGAACAGACACAAGGAGACTCAGATTGCCACGTGATGGAGGACTGCCACCACCAGAAAGCCACTGACTCTGGGAGAAAGAATGGCCTTGCTGGCATCGTGATTATGGACTTCTAGCCTCCAAACTGTGAGCCGATAAATTCTTGCTGCTTAAGCCAACCAGTTGTGTGATATTTGCATAGCAGCTCTGACAAACTATGAAAGGCACAAAGGTTTTGCTCATATCACCTCTTCCCCCGACCCCAAGGCATTTTCAATGCTATTTCCTATTATTCTCCTACATAAACTTCATTCCAACCAAAGGTAAATATGTTCTCTTCTAGTTTGAGATCTCTTCTACCATATGTGTGGTAGTTTGAGTCAAATTATGTTCTGAAATTGGTCCATTCCTGTGGGTGTGAACCAGTTGAGAACCTCTGATTAGATTAAATTTGGTTAAGGGCCATTTTATTAGGTTACTCCAGTAAGGCATAGCCTAGGGTGGGCCTTAATCCTCTTACTGGAGTCCTTTATAAGCTGGAATTGGTGGAGGTCACAGAGACAGAGAGAAACCTACAGAAGCTAAAACCAACAGGACCCAGGAGAGAGAAAGCCACAGAGGCAGTGAGGAAGCCACAGGAGCAGAGAGAAATCTGGAGGAAGCCAGAAGCTGAAAGCAATAAGTCCCAGAGGAGGAGGGAGAGCCGCAGCAGACACTTCCATGTGCCTTGCCATGTGAGAGAGGATTCCAGGATTGATGGCAGCCGGTCTCCTGATGAAACCTTTATTTGGACATTTTTCTTAGTCTCAAAACTGTAAGTTTTTGAACTAATAAATCCCCATTGTAAAAGCCAACCCATTTCCAGTATATTGCCTTGGCAGTCTTTTGCAAACTAAAACAGTATGCCTTTGCCCATCTTTTCTTCTACCTGAAGAACTTGAAGAGGTTTTCTCCTTCAGACCCATCCAAATCCTCCATCCTCTGCAGCCCAACTCAAGGACCACATCTTTCCTGAAGCCATCTCTGACTTTTCTAGACCTTGTTACGGACTTTAATTATTATTGTTATTATTGCTGAGAACAATTTCAAATAATGCTAGATGACAACTGCTACCACCACTATAAGGGTAGCTCATATTTTCTGAGCACTCATATAGCTCTACACACTTTCCATTCTTTACATATATTATATTATTCATATTATTCAGTTCTCCCAACAATCCTAATATAGGTTCTACTATTATTGCCATTTATTTAGGGGAAAAATTGAGGCTTAGAGGAATTAAGTAACTTTCCCAATGATACCTATAAGTGATAAACAATTATTGTATTATCCATTTACTGTTTAATTCCAAACATATTGTCTCTTGAATTGCTCTTTAGTTTTGCTTGTCTACCTTGATCATTTATATTTTTTCATTCAACAAATATTTACTGATCATATACTATGGGCCAGGGGATGTTGTAGGAATTAGGAATGCAGTAGTGAACTAAAAAGACAAAATATCCCTGCCCTCATGGAGTTTACAATCTAGTGGGAGAGAGAGATAATGACCAAGGTATTAATGTATAAATATGTTATAAAGTATGTTAGGTATTGATACATTCTAAAGAGAAAGAAGGAAGCAGGAAAAATAATATAAAATATTGGGGGAAGGGTGTTGAAATGTTAGATATAGGAGCCGGGGAAGGCCCTGGTGAGATGGTGAGGTTTGTGTTCAGGTCTGAAGTTGGGGGAAGTAATCATGGAGGAAGAGTCTTTGGAAGGTTTCTAGCTAATGAGTGACATACTTGCCATATGGTTTTAACAGGATCACTCTGGTTACTGGGTTAAAAATAAACTTCAGTGGGCAAAGGCAGAAGCAGAGAACAGGTAGAAGATTCAATTACTGAGTCTATAATATGTCAGGAAGCAACAGGATAGAAATATTGTGTGTTTCCATATACTCAATTCTCCTTAAAAGAAGGCAAGATGTGCATGGGAAAGAAGAACATTATACTTCTTCTGTGGTATAAGATTCTTTCTGTTGCTCAAGAACTGGCTTCTGACATCTTGTAGATCTCAATTATCTCTAGGAATCTGTGGCAGTTTCAGATTATTAAGAGATTATTTTATGAATCCCCAAAAGAGAAATGTTTGTAAACTAATCTATTCCTCTGGGTGTGATACTCTTTGATTGGGGCCTTTGATTAGATTACCTGTTAAGATTGTTGTAGGGCTTTTTATTGGACTGCATCAATGAGGCGGGCCTCTGATATAAATGGACACTCAGACACAGGATGAGAGAGCTCTGCCATTTTTGATCCTGCCGTTTGACAGAAAGACTAAAACAGCAGAGGCCCTGGGGGAGGAATGAGCCATTTGCCTGATAGCTTAAGGCTGAAATTGGGAAGAGACAGGAAGAGTGGATACTGATATAATAGGCCTGGAAAGAAACAAGCCCTATGCCAAGAAAGAGAGGACCACAGGATCTTTTAAGCATAGAGCACTAGGACAGGGTTTCTTAACCAGGGGTCCATGATTTCAGGGGGTCCATGAGCTTGAACTTATTCTTTTTATTTTCTCTGACATCTAACTGAAATCTAGTATTTCCTTCATTAATGAATGTACACAATAAATAAAGTACAATAGTATTCATTTCACCTGACTGGCAAAGGGATCTGTGGAACACAAAAGGTTAAGAACCCCTGTTCTAAGAGGAAAAGGTGAGCCTGGAGGGGAAGGTTGAAACCTGGGTAGTATCAACAGGACCTGACTTTGGTGAGAATGCATCTCTGATGGTGCCTCGGCTTGGACTTTTCATGGCCTTGGAACTGTAAGCTTTTAACCCAAATAAATCCCTTTTATAAATTTCTGGTACTTTGCATTGACAACCCTTTGGCAAACTAATACAGCATCATTCGTTTTAAATAAATGTAGAAACAACCAGGACCAGACATTTTTCTTTGAAGCTTACTAAAGGCTGGCCAAACTGCTATATGACCACCATCCATATTAGGAGGCAATCTGGAGAGATTTGTCAGTCATGAATCATTGCCCAATAAGGAGGGCAGTCCCTTAAGGCAAGTGAGGAATTTCTCATAGCTATGGGGAATACCATGAAAAGGGGTTATGGCCCGTTGTCTGTTGTCTATTCAAGCTGTAAATCTACTGATGTGCTATTGTATCTATCTCAACAAGGCAGAATAGGATCTGTCCTAATGCAGACTGCACACATACCCCACTCCTCAGTCTGGCACTGCAGAATATATTTTCTGTGGGTCTTATGGGCTCTGTGGAGTCCAGGGGCTGGTGCCATAAGGTAGATACTCCATGTGAGAGAACTGCCTGCCAGGTAAGATGACCCTAGAAGCAAGGAGCTCTGAGGTATTACTGAGTTGGAGGGCCAAGCATGCGAACAACATCTAACTCAGCCAATCACCATATCATGGAACTGACCAGTGGGAATATCCCATGGAACCCTATAAGGGACTCATACTTACCTCTTGCTTGCTTACTCACCTCCCAGAGGGAATGGAGACGTATTCAGTCTTAACCAGAAAAGCAGACAACCAACAGCAAGAAAGAGAGGGACAGAGAGGTAGGTAGGTAGGTTCATCAACAAGTTAAAATACATTAGGCCCTGTCCCTTTCTTCCTCCCAACCTCAACATACTGTGAGACTTTATTCTTGAAGTGAATGAGGGAAAAACCTCAGATCAGACCACACTTCCTCCTATCCCACAGCAAAGAGTCAAAATCCTGCTTAAGTTAGTGTTCCTGTGCTGGCTACAGAGGAAGAAGTGAGATTTAAATTGAATTTGAGATTAAAGTTTTAAACTGCACTGAACTTTAACAACTGAATATGACCAAATGCTACATCATCTACCCAAGACATTAATAAGGTATGTGAAAGGGTGATCAGACAGACTTTAGTTGAAAGCTGTGACTGGAGAGAAATAAAACCATTTTAAGCTGATATCTCAATGCACAGAGACTCCTCATTAAACCACGAATATGCATATACTTTTTTCTGTTGCCACAAATCTAAAACTATAAATGAATACATTAGATGCTTAGTTAAAGTAAAATAAAAAATACGGCGCAGTTATTCAAATATCTTAAGTGCAGTGTTAAGGCATGTGATTTTAGTAAAAAGCACAATTGGGGTTTCAAGTATAAAATGTACTCTTCTGTTATTCCTGTGACTGATATTTCATTGTTCTGGGAGACTTATGAAATATCTGATTTTGAGCAAAGAGAAACATAAGAAAGCACCTACTCATCAAGAAAGAAGAGTGATATCCCAGAAGATTACTGAGTGGTTGTTTGCTGGGAAGCCTGAGTTTACTTTCCAGACTAAGCCCTGAATTGCCTGCTGCTACTCTAGAGGCTTGCCTCACCCTCAGGTATCAGTTTTCCAATTTGAAATAAAAGAGTAATAGAGAACATGTGTACTGGTAAAAACTATGAGAAGAATGAATATCAAAAGCAAGGTTTAGTAAAACTTTTTGGTTCCTCACACAAAACATTACTCATTTTTATAAAGTTTTAGAATAGAAAAAGTCCCAAAGTTAGATGGAATATTGCCTGATTCCATTCATTTTATAGATCAAGAAATTCCAGCCTTGTGACTTGGTCAAGGTCATACAATTAATGGCTGTTCTGTGCTTGCTAATTCCTAGTTCAATGCTTAGTTCATGGATCATCATGACCCATAAGTACCCCTAATTTCACAAATGATTCCATACAAGTCTGTTTATATTTGGGTTCTATAGTAATAAACATTTATTTACTTTTATGACAGTGTTCTTCAAAGGATATTTTGGCCCTCAATGAAAAGAATTAGGAAATGCAAAAATTTGAAAAATAAAAATGCATTAATGACTTCACAGGTCAAACTTTTCAGACTTGGTACCTTCATCCTTAAAAAAAAAAGTCATTGATCCAAGATCATTGAGTCAGTATGAATCTGGTAGAATGACAAAAATACATTTGGTTCATTCATATGAATCAAGAATGGCTTAAGGGAAGCAGATGTGGCTCAAGTGGTTGGGCATCCATCTACCATATGGAAGGACCTGGGTTCGTTCCCCAGGACCTCCTGGTAAAATAAAATAAATAAATAAATAAATAAACAAACAAACAAATAAATAAATAAATAATATATATATGGAAGATTAAAAAAAAAAAATAAGAAGAATGGCTTAAGTCACTGTAGGTAATGGAGCAAAAAGGCCATAATATTGTGGGAGATAACATCTCCCATAATCCAGAGGAGCAGAAAACAGAAAAAGTTAGGTAGGAGCTGGTGGCTGCTGCAAATGGAAGAAGGAAATGATAAGACTTAGGGTTACCAATAGAGAGATGTACAGGATCTCTCAAAAGTCTGGATGTAGATTATGAGAACTGTGTGGTCTTTGGAAGACGGAATGTGTAAGAGAAAGAATAAGGCTGGAATGAATTCTATAGATGTGAGGGATTGTGATTGTAGTCAGGGAGGATTCTTGGAAAGTTCGCAGTGGTGGAATGTGCATTGACAAATGTGCATTGACAAAAGCATATCGTGGCAGAATCAGCTCCTTTCTCTCCTTTCTAATAGGCCAGTAAAGGGAGGCATAAGATAGGAACAGTGTTAGCAAGCATCAAGATAAGGGTGGTATATAATTTTACATTCACCTGATTAATGACCCATTTGGTGTTTCAAACAGAACCATATTTCAGCCAGATTTTATGTTTAGTTTCTATTCACTTTTGCATTAAAATTATGCACTCCATGTCTGAGAGAAAATAGTACATGACAATATTAATGTGACTGTACAATATTTTATAAATATGAAGGACTAATGAAATGTGGTTTTGTTTTGGTAGAGACAAACTTTTCCTAATAAAATGTTTGATTTATATGTTTTAGAGGCATAAAAAAACAAACATGTGGACTCTGACCAAAGATAAAGTATGAAGTTATAGTTTATGAAGAGAAACCTACAGTTGCAAAACATGGTGGCTTTCACCTTTTATATGTAAATAACTATGTCGTGAAGCCCAAAAGACGACGGCAAAATGAAGATTTTACAAGCACATCTTTTTAAAACTAGAAAAACTTGGGTGATAAATATAGCAAGTCCAGGAAACTGGCAACAGTGATTCAGAGGCAGGCATTCTTTAAGATGTATCTTGAATTTGAAGATCATGTTTGTACTATGCTACTCTAACATTTTCCTAATAATTGAATTTTGAAGTGGAGCTCATGGGTAAAAACCAGAACTGCAAAAAGGTTTTAGTTCTACTATTGTCACAGGAACTTGTTGATCTTCATTGATGTGTAACATATCATTTCATTTTACTAAAAATTGTACACACCTTGAGGAATATTGCCAATGATGAGAAACATTCAAATACTTTATCTTCAGCCAATATGCATTTGGAAATAAAAAGTATTTTCTTGGATATTTCCTCAAAATATTGAGACTGGTTAGGGAGTAACCAAATATGCAAGTGGACAAGATTCAAGTAAATATGAAAAATTTCTTCAGATTTTTTTTCTGTAATGGTTACTTAATTGACTTCTTCAGAGGAAGAAAGTAAACCTTTAAAATGATGAATAAGAGTCTGAATAACTGAGCACTAACAGTATTAGAGAAAGTTAAATTTCTTAAAGGTATCTCATAGGAATATATTGAAAAGTCTCCAGAAGGAAGATTACTTTTCTTAAATTTATTTCTAGCATGCCTAGGTCTGAAAGTCTGAGAATTGGAAAGCAATATTATTCATAATATGAAAGTTATTATTAATACATTACTAATAATACAAGTATTATAATGAAATAACAAAGAAGCAGATTCTTACAGAATCAGAAAAACCTGACAAAATTTTCATATTTGGGATGTGCAGTGAAAAGGGCAGCATCACTGTACTACTTTCCTTTTATTTTTATGGTGATTCTTTATGAAAAGTGGATAATTTAAAAGCATATATTTGTAATTAGATAACATTACGAGTGTTATAACAGTCATTTAGTAACATGAGAGCTCCTCTGACTCATTTCAATAACTATGGCTACTCTGTGTATGATTATTCTGCCAAGATTTGAAGGGGGAAAGTATTTGGGGACTTTATGGTGAAAAAAAAAAACCATAGATGAATTTATTCTATTTTAATTTGCCTATCAATGTTCATTAAACATTTCAGCACTGAGAAAAAAATCCTATTAAGAAACTTTATTTTAATAGATGATCAGGTCACTAATACATTTCTACTACAAGTTATACAATTCTAGTAAACTTCTCTTTCCTCACTATTCCACTTGAGATTCTCCAACTTTTGCTAGTGTTGGAGATGGAGATGGATATTCATGATAAAACTACAAAACTTCAGGACAAAATGCTGCAACTACATCAGTCAACAAGAGGCCAAATATACACGTGAAGAAAGAAAGCAAGACAAGCAAATGGGAGACAACGTCTGAAGCTCCGGTTTCTTTACTTCCTTTTAAGAGATGCACACATGCTTGGGACAACTGCTCCCAGCATTAGACACTCCCAATGAATCCAAAGTTCCCATTATTTTCTTTGTAATTTTATCATTTCAGCTGGATTGTCTAGCTCTAGTGTGTGCTAACTTTACTGTCTTTGTCTTCACATAGCAATGATTAATTAAGAGGAGAAAAATAAAGCCAGTGACTTCTAGTATCTTCCTAGAAATAGTAACTGCACTGTGCATTCGCTGCCATGTTTTAATTCAGTTGATAATCACTGAAAAGTTGTGTGTGTTAATGATATCATTAAACAGTAGAGTTCATGGATATGATAATATTACCGGAAGTTTTGAAAAACCATTCTACTTGCTGTTTGGAGAGTACTTAGCTCAATGCAAATGGCCTTTGGAACTCATCTAAGGCATCCTCCTAGATCAGGGGTTCTTAATAAGGGGTCTGTGAGCTTGAACTGAAATTCAAAAAAACTTTATTCTTGTGGGGATGTATTGGTGTAGCTGTGATATATCTATTAAATAATACACACTATAGTGTAAGGGGTCCATGGTTTTCACCTGACTGGCAAAAGGGGTCCGTGGAATAAAAAAGGTTAAGAACCCCTGTCATCGATAGTTATTATAGCCTAGGTCATGCAATCCATTGCTTGATTTCTTATAACCTTGTCTTAGTCTCTAATTGTGTCTCATATGTAATTTTTTTTCCTACCCAATAAGGCCTATCTTGTATTTAAAAAGAGAGAGTAGGCAACTGGTCTCAAGTGACTCAATTACCCTGTGCAGTACAGTGTAGCAGTTAAGAGTACGGGCTTTGGAGGCCTAAGAGATACTAAATGTGTGATCTTGGGCAAATTAACCTCTAATAGTCACTTTCTTAAGTAACTAAAATGAAGGTAAAAATTGGAATTCAGGATTAAATATATAATAAAGTCTGGCATAAAAGGAAACCACTATTATTATTTATTGGTGACATGGCTGCTGATAAAGGCCCCATATACTTCAGTTTTCACTGTAAAAAGTCAATCTTTCAACTCAGAGCACTGAAGAACTGTTAAAACTAAAGAATAATATAAGAACTATTATGGAAGCGGATGTGGCTCAATTGATTGGGCTCCCGTTTACCATATGGGAGGCCCTGGGTTTGATTCCCGGGGCCTCCTGGTGAAGGCAAGCCAGCCAGTAGAGCGTGGTGAGCTGACACAGCAAGACGACGCAAAAAAGGGAGACAAGTAGACACAGGAAAACACACAGCAAATGGACACAGCGAGCACAAGCAGCAAGGGGGGGATAAATAAATAAATAAATAAAATCTTTAAAAAAAAAAAAAAAAAAAGAACTATTATAACCTATTGTGACAATTTGAAATTCTTTTATGAATCCCCGAAAGAGAAAGATTATGCTTTTGAACTAATCCATTCCTGTGGGTGTGAGATGTTTTTGATTGGATTACATCAGGAGTGAGTCTCTGCCCTCTTACAGAGCTGATATAAATGGAGATACACAGGAAAAGGGAGCCGCCATATTTGATTCTGCAATGTGAGAGAAAGGACTCCAGGTTTGCCCATAGCTGAGGTCAAGGAGAGAAGCCCCAAGAGACTCAAAGGGCTGAGGCCCAGGGAGAGATGAGCCATATACTGATAGCTTACAGCTGAACTCAGGCAGAAAGCAGAGCATATGAGACTGATAGAGGAGCCCCGGTAAGAGACAAGCCCTATGCCTGGTTGCCCTCAGCTGAGCTCTGGGAGATGGTAGATTCTGGAGGGGAAGGCAGGGACCTGGGCAGAGATTGGTGGCCATCTTGTTTCACCCTGTGGAAGGACGCTGAGAAAGCATCTCTACTGATGCCTTGATTTGGGCATTTCATGGCCTCAGAACTATAAGCTTTTACCCTAAACAGAATTCTCATTTTAAAAGCCAGCCCATTTCTGGTACTTTGCATTGGCAGTCTTTTGGCAAACTAACACACTTATTAACACCTTGACTCAACATTAAAGTAATTTGCTATAGTTGAGGCCATAAATTTGAAGAAAAGAAATATATATTTTGTTGACAGAAAAAAAGGGAAATGCTACTCCTAAAGGCAGCAGGTCCAATGAGAACATTATCCAAAGCATGGTGGGAAATTGGAGGAGTTCAGTCTCTGAGAAAGGAGAGGGAGGCTAGGGGGAACAGTGAGAGATGGGAAGAAGAAGCAAGGAGAATACAAGGAGTCACAAACACACCACTACCTTCACAGTTTTTGTTTGAACTCTTCTTGCATTTCATCTTTCTCGGTGCTTACAAATGTCTTGAGCAAGCAAGTTAAGACTGACTAAATTACAGAACTAGGGAACTGAAGGATATAAATTAATTTGAGGGGATCATATTCTTTGTGGTGTTCCAAGTCTAATCTAGCCCAATCAAGACTCAATATCTCATCTTCCATCACCTGGAGGAACAACACATCTTTCAAACTTGGAATAAAAGTCCTCATTACAAGAAACAGGATAGTCAGCATTTCCAATATTAAAGTGATAAGCCCAGGACCTAAGGTGTTTTCAGATGTACTAAGTGGGAAGTTGTGAGACAAAACACAATTTGTTGTAGAGTAGGGCATTGTAGTTACCAGTTTAGCCTCTTGTATCAGACTGTGAGAGCAACTCTCAGCTCCACTATTTCTTAGCTCAATGACCCTGAACAAGTGACTCAATTACCCTGTGCCTCAGTTTCTTCACTTTCAAAATCGGGCTGGTAATAGTAGTGTTAGGAAGATTAAGTCATATATGTAAGGTATATAGAACTATATCTCCCAGAAAATAAGCAATCAGTAAATGCTGTCTTAATAGTATTCAGCTTTGTGAATCTTAAGGCATAAGGATGAGGGAAACATATTACTTATTGAGCTATAGGCATAAGAAATTATTTTAATTTGGCAAATAGGGGAACTGGGAGATACTGGTAAACTGAGGAAATGTTGCTTAATATTGAAAGTGCTACAGGGTAAAAAAGAATCAGCACAGGATCTAAACACTATAGGCATTAAAGCTGCTGTAGATGACAGCACCTGCTATATTGTAGTGCTACCCACCAGCTCCCTCAATAACAATTTTCAACTAATCCAAAAAGAAACTGTTCTTTGGGGTTTGGTAAAATAGATTAGCATTTGTTGAAAGAAAGATAATAAAAAATAATTTATGTTAACTGTGCTTATTTATGCATTTTAATGAATTTTGCATTTTTAGGCATTTCAATTTAGTGAAAAATTTTAATTCAACAAGCATTTGTTGAATAGCTACCATAAACACAGCCTTCTGCTAAGGTACTGTGAAAGAAATAATAAATAATAAGAGGTTTTGTGACCTTCCAGCATTGTATAGCCTACTGGGGGAATGGATCGTAGATTATGGAATCCCAGCTCTTCAGTTCCTGAGTGTGTGACTATCCCGAAGTTACTTAACTTCTCTAAACTTCTGCTTCTCCATATATATAATGGCAATGTACCTATATTGCAGAGTTGTTGTAAGGATAAAATGAAATAAACACAAGTCCACAGAATAAGCACTTAAGAATGAGTTGTGATTTTTATTATAATGTATTTTGAGCATAGAAGCATAGGGATGTGATGTTGGGGTCTAACCTATATACATTCCTGAATATATTCTAGGTACTTAATTAATGTTCTCGAATGACTGAATGAATATAAGATTTATAGCAATATGATATTGGTTCAAGCAATACATTTAAAACTATAAAATCTACATTGCATTTTTGATATTGCAAATTTTCCAAATGAAAATTTTAAAGTTTTATAATTGATCTCACAATGCAGAAGTTCTGATAAACTCCAATTCTTTTTCCCTAAGTGCCTAAATATTAGATTTTTCTTGCAAACTTTTAAAATGACTACCCTAATTTTCTACTTTACTCATCTTACCTATTATTTTTTATAATCTTAGCAGTTAATTTTTTTTCCTTGGATAGGTGATACTATGTAGCACTGTTCCTCTCTTTGAATGCCCTATTCCAGCAATTGACATGGAAAAAGCTCCTGAAAAATCTTTAATAAGGTAATGAACTGACCATAATTTTACCAACTGTCTTTCTAAATATCACATGTCAAATAAAATATTATCTATTACTTAGGACCCCTTTTTTCAATGCTTGATTATAACCTCACTTTATAATGAGAATTTCCAAGCTGACAGAATCTGACGTGTTTCCCCAAAATGTTCTAAAACATTATCAAAGGACAAAATACCACAGGTAAATTTTATGTTTATAGCACACTTATGTAGTATCTTATACATTGAAGGTTTGTTAACAGATAAGATCATTGAGCTGGCAGCTCAGTGAATGTGGCCTGTGACATCATCAGGGTTCTGAACAGACTGAGTAATCAGCAATTAGAGAAATGCTAACAGATTTCAGTGGAGTGCTATGAAGATCTGAGGCTTAGAGGTATTCATTCGTATGAAAACAATCTTAAATTAAATGCATTTGCAATTATGGTGTCATATTATGGTGTCATATTATGGAGAGGCAGTTAATGTTATGACATACATATTATGTGCCAGAAATTTCAATATATTTTTTCAGTTCATTTCCATGGTTACTGTGTAAGGTAAACAGCAAATTCATTTCAGAGAAATTAAATAACTTGTCTAAGCTTACAGAGCTAAAAATTTGCAGGACAGGATATTATTCCAAGGTACTTTATACTCATTATTTCATTGTATTTCCCAAAGTAAAGAGAACATTACTTAAAATATTTGTGGGAGAAAAACAGAGATATGAAACTGATTTACTCAGAAGGATGAAGACAGAACTTCTAGGATATATCTATCGAAAGAAGAAAAAAAAGAGAGTTGCATTTATACTTGAATTCATGCCATTTATATTTTAGTTGACATTATTTTAATCCACATTCTGAAAAGGCAGACTTATTTACTGGAGTAGTAACCTTTTGGGAACCTGCTCCTTCAGTTGCCCTGCTGTGTTGTTAGTCTGTTTTTCCTATTGGTTTATTTCAGTTTTGTCAAATAGGCATGTGGTTGTTCTGTAGCCAGAATATCATTTCTAAATCTCAAGCTTCAATTAATAGATTTTAAATTCTAAACTCTTATTCAGATCTTCTTCATCTTCTTTTTTTTTTGGTGATATGCAAGATATAAAGTAACCTTAAGATACTGCATACATAGGCATGTGGTGTTCCAGGGGCACCTAGCACCATGTGTATTTTTTAAAAGGTTTCCACTAAATATCATGTATTTCAGCGGCTCTAAATATCTTAATTTATTAATATGCATTGGTATATGTGAAAAATATATTAGATATTTGTTGAAATAAATTTACTAAGAGGCTCTCTCTGCCTAGAACAGCCCGCACCAAATCTTGGTGTGTATTTCCATCTTTCCCATTTCTCGGCAAGCTCTGATCTTTCCCCCATTTTCCAAATAAATTCTTTTCACTGACCTAACTGAAAAAAAAAAAAAAAAAAAAAGATTACTAAGACTATTGCTCCTGGATTTGATGGAATAGTTTATATTAGATTAATCCTCCCATTGAGTACAGCTATAAAAATTAGATAAAATGCGTCAGACACACACACACAGTAACAACAACAAGAACAATAAAAATATCAAAACAGCAGTTGGAAAGCATCAGAAAGTAATTAAGAGGGGGCATAGATTCTGGAGAGAAGCAAAATCCATTGAGGTGAGCCCTACATTTTCTGCTACTTGTTTTCTTTGCAGACATTTTCTGATTTGAGATAAGTAGAAGATGAACAGAAAGTTTCCGCCTGGGAGTTGCAGCAACCTGACTAGATAGGGAGACAAAACATAGGGCACAAAACTACCAAGGCAGATAGGTCTTGAAGGGCTGAGATTCCAGAGAAAAAGGAAACTCTAGAGGCATTTACCATTTCTTTAGCTGCATGTGCATGGGGTGAAAGGAAAAGAAACTAAGCAGAAAACACCTGCTAGCAGAGCATTCAACGGTCGAATAGTGCTTGGGAAATGAAAAAAATGGAGTCCAGAGACTTCAAGGAGGAGGGGGTCCCAGAAAGTACAAATGTCTTTCCGTTGAGTCAGTTGGGTTCCCTGAACAAACCTACAGTTTGTCCCTAGGAGAAGACGCAAACCATAAATCCCATCATAAATTTGATTAATCCTCAAAAAGCCTGAAGCCCTGTTTCTTTTTACTGGATCAAGGTGATCTGCCCATATTCTATTTGCCTGCAAAAATAAAATTAATCCACTGTAGCAGAAGAATTTCAAACTTATTTTTAAGCAGAGTTTGCAATATAGGTGCCAACTATGGGACCTTACCCTGTAAGTACTTATTTGGCCCCTACAGTGTTTGCCTATTTCATCTGCATTTAAACACTTTTTGGAGGAGTCTGTACTCTCCAGTTCTTCCACAATCCCAATAAATCCCTATAGAGTCACAATAAATTCATTTCACCCATATAAATAACTTGCTTGAACCTGAAGACATTTGCTACACATTTTGAAGTAGATGAATGACCTACAACAGAACTATGATGTAAACTGAAAACTGTGATGGCAGTGTGGATGGAGCTATCAGATCTACATGTGGGGCATGAGTAGATGAGATCACTTCCAGGAAAACCAGGGGAGGAGGAGAAGATCTGAAGACTAAGTTTACAATCTCATCTCTTTTGCCTTTCATTTGTCTGATATTGTTCACCTCCTGAGACAAACATTACTTTGCACCCATTTATTCTTTATAATGCTTTGCATTTATAAAATGATGAGTAGCTTACAAATTATATTCATATACATATATTTTTACATGATGTTTAAGGCAAAATTAGTGCAAGAATCAACAACTCCATTTGGAAAGTAGATATCTAAAGCTGATAGCCATCAGATTACTTAGCAGAATTGAGGTTGCCTAACTCTGAATTGCATGCTCAATCTACTGTGATTGGAAGCCCAACAGAGAAAAATGTTACAGTAAAATATACATATAAAAATATTTACCTAAAATGTATCCCATCATAAATTTGATCAATACAAGTGATAATATCCTAGAAAAATTATAAATTATCGCTTAGGCAAAAAATCTGATTGACCAGAGAAAAACTACCCCCCATGCTATGGTTTGCCTTATTCTCCAAAAACTTTAAAGAGGAGGTACGTGTCTTACTTACTCTAACTCTTGTAGGTTTGTTGTTTCAAGTACCAGAGTATGTGCTATCTTTTTGTAGGTAAAGGCCTACAGAGCTCAAGAAAAGCATGGTACAAGGTTAAAATGCATAAAAATGTGGGCAAAGAGGGCACAGAAAAAAAAAAAAAACTTTATAAATGGAAAAACCATGGTGTAAGAAGCTAAAATACAAACTGGATTAGGGCAGGAGAAATAGAAGCACTTGTTTTGGAAGGATGGAGCCAGGCATCAAAATAGTCTGTTCAACTCCCTCATTCCTAAAACCATACTCTTAGAACATATTCACTGGCAGGTCAGACCCCTATGTTTTTATTTCAGCTATAAAAAGGAACAAAGTTCTCAAAGCTGCAACATGGATGAAAGTTGAAGATATCATGTTGAGCAAAATAAGCCAGACGCAAAAAGACAAATATTGTATGATCTCACTTATATGAAATACCTAGAAGAACAAAACTTCATAGAAATAGATGGTGGCTAATAGGTTACTGGGAGCAGGAGAAGTGGGCAGGAAGAGGAAATTACAGCTTAATGGGTGAGTAGTTTCTGTTTAAGGAGGGGAAATAGGTGTCAGTGATGGTTGCACAGTAAAGTGAGTATAATTAATACTTCTGAACTGTATACTTGAATGTGGTTAAAATGGGAAATTTTGTGTTCTATATCAGTTACTGCAATAAAAAGTTTTAAAAAGTATATACACACACACATAAGCTCTCCAGCACTTTTGGAAAAACTTAAAGCAAAACTTTTTTCTCTACTAAAACTGCATCAATAAAGTCATTTCAGTTTTCAAAGAAAAACATTCTGCAGTCTGTCTGAAGAGCTTGGCCTGGCCAATCAACCGGATAATGAGGAGCCAATGTTAGACACTCACTCATTGTCAAATGGAGTAAGAAGTTTATTGTATGAAAACACAAAGATGTTTCAACAGCCTAGATACTACTAAACACCGGGCAGAGTAGCAGAGTCTGATGAAGACAATTTAAACATACTTTGTAGTCTTAACAGCTGTGTTTTTATTTTGTAAAGCTATAAAAATGTTCAGGGATATTTCAAAAGGCACAGGAGGCATTCATTAGTTCCTCTGAATCTCCTATTACAAAACAAGTGTACTGATTTATTTTCAGTGAACTTGACATGGTTCTGGGACAAATCAATGATAGAGTCCCAATATAACCTGGCCTCTGCATGTTTATTCCAGGGTTTTCTGGGAAGACTGCTTTTCCACTCTTCACGAATAGTTCATGCGCTTGTCTCCAATGGAAACAAAGTGACATTTCTTATTACTGTTGGCTGTTGGAACGCAATTGCAAAGGGAGTGCCTTGAAACAATTAGTCCTCTGTAACTCATTATTTAACAATGTGTTTTTCCCAAGAGCTGTTTATCCTCAAAAGGAAGCAGCCAAGACTAAATATGTACTGTATCTAAGCAGACACCTGCAAAGTGTGTGCTAAACGGAAATTCATAGAAGATAATTAAAGGGTAATTATTAATTTGCTTCTATTTACCATTTGGAATGTACTCTTTACCTTTTTATTAGCAAATATATATATATGTTCCATTTCTTATGATACCTCAAAGGCCATTTTCATTTAGTAAAATCTCTTCCTAAAGATGGCTTTAGTTTTAAAGCTGAATTTCAACATATATCAATAAGAGCTATATGGAAAAACACTGAAGGAAGGAAAAAAAAGAGGGAAGGGAGGGAGGGAAGAAAAGAGGGTAAGAAGGGGCAATGAAAAGAGGGAGGCAGGGAAGGAAGAAAGGAGAGAAAGAAAGGAAAGAAGGGAGGGCAGGAAGACACAGGAAGGAAGGAAGGATGGATGGGAAAAAAGAAAGAAAAGCTATTTTTCTATATAAGAAAAATGCTTTACGTGTTCAAGGCACTCAAGTGATCACCAAGAACAATAAAAAAAAAAAAAAAGGTAGAAGAAACTGTTCACACCTTTAAGTCACTTATTTCTCAGCTATTTAGCAGTTTAAGACATGGGGCTAGGAACAATAATGATTTTAATGAGCTGATCCTTCCATTTGAATACAGGATATATATTTTTAGCTACAAATTCCATGTTGTGATTCCCTTCCCTGACATAGGGAATGATTCAAAAACTGCCACGGAACATCTCAAGACCAGATGCTGGTCTAAACGAACATGTTTAAGTCAGTACAGGGAGATATTCAAATAGAACTCTAGAAAGGCAGTTTCACAGCTGATATACAGAGAAGGGCCATTTCCAATATGATATAAAGGTCTTTCCAAGAAGAATGCATTTCAGCTTTTGTGAAGCTTCTTCAATGTATATGAACTTTCTCCAAAAACTTATTATCTAGGATCTCCAAGGAAATTGGTTATATGATGGATGCCTCTTACTGCTAGTTACCCTCATTATTTTAATGGGATTCCTACATGTAAGATAACTGTTAGTGAAATTTTGTCATAGTAAACATGAGCGAGTCCTAGAAGAAAACTGAAGTAATTGCTATATGTCAGTCTGAAGTTGAATGGTTCAGGTTAAAAATAGAAAAATAGTTTAGAACATAATGACAGCTAGGAATGATATCCAAAATATTTAACAACTAGTGTAGCATAAGTATTGACCGATCAGAATGCTGCATTTCTAGCAGTGGAGTAGTCCTGGAGGCTCCCTGCTTGGCCAGGCATTAACCTTTTCAGGGAAGGTTGGGAGATAGGCCTTAGTGGCTAGGAGCTTCCTATCTGGGACACATGCAAGGGATCTGGACAGTAGATATTTAAATATTTTTACAACTGATAGCACCCTACTAGTGCTTACTATCTCAGCATCAGGCTTGGTGATTACCTCCCATCAATCATTATACAGATTTGGCTATACCTTGGAATAAGCAGTTTTAGAAAGTTGAGAATTAGCATGAATCCACTTAGAAATGACAAGCTCAACACATTTTTTTTTTTTTTTAAATAGGGGTTATTGTATTAATGGGTCAAGGATTAAGAAAAATATTAACATCATCCCTTATGAATTTCTTGTGGACAATAAAGAGATATTTGGTTATATGATCGATCCCAACATAATAAACTGGTGTACAATGACGTTTCCTAGTGGTTTCCCAATAGCTGTTCTTGGCTTTGTCCAAACTTGTCCAAAATTATATCAATGACCAAGACAATTTAGAAATTACATATGGTGGTCATCTGTTGCTTTTGCCTATTTAGCACCGTTGCTCCCTTCTGTTGGTGAGAGAATCCTTTCTTCCAGAGTATGGAGTTCTTTGCAAAAATTTCTACCACTTCCACAACAGCTTTTGACATCAACAGCAAATATTACAGTAACTCAATCCATTTCAATTCTGACTTTAACTATGAAGAGTTAGGCCAGACTCTACAGGTTAAAGGCAATCCCCTTCAAGATTGCCCTCACTCAGAGACCTGCCACAAATTTGAGGGCCCAGGCACCTCTGACCAATTGGCTACAAATATGGGGGTTCCCATCTCCTCCTCAGGTTAGATAACTCACTAGAACGACTCACAGAACTCACTAAGAGCACTATACTTATGATTATGGCTTTATTATAGCGAAAGGATACATATAAGAAGCCAAAAGAAGGGACGCATAGGACGAGGTCTGGGAGGGCCTCAAATGTGAACTTTGGATCTTCTCCACATGGAGTCAGAAGGCATCTTCCTCTTGGCACAGCAGCAATGCATTTTCTCAATCACAGAAGCTCATTGCAGCTTCCGATGTTCAGAGTTTATATGGAGTCTCATTATGTAGGCATGATTGATAGAATCAAGGATGATTGATTCCAGAAGTAGAGAAGGAGGGCTGATACGATGTACCTGAAAGCCTTAACTACCTAATCACATGGTTGGTCTTTCTGATATAGCCAGTCCCCTGCCTAAGGCTGCATATATTGCCTATTGCCACCTGGCCCTGTAACTATTGAGTGTGGTCCTGGACCCACCAGGAAGAAAAAAAGACACTCCTATCACAAGGAATTCCAAAAATTCAGAGGTTGACTCCCCAGAAACTGGGGACAAAGATCAGCCAAGTTTTTCACAGAGGGAATTCCATTCCCTATGGTTTTTGTGAGATCACTTTCACTCTTCCCATGCCTGGACTTTGCTCATGACACAGGCCTGACCACAGTAGCTGTTACTTTGTGAATGGTTCCTGGATGGAATGTGACTCAAGCTGGAGCAATTCAAGTCCTCCACAGGATTTCCCTATTGAGGAAGAAGCTCTTTTTCTTTGATAGGAGTTGACTCTTATGCTAGTGGTGGCCACCAGGCTAGTAGACTCAGAAAGCCTGTTGAGCAAATAGAAATATAGAGCCCTCTGGCCATTGGAATCTGGGATTACCAACCAAGTATGAAACTTTTTTTTTCTTTTTTAAAGTTATGGATCTCTTTTTTAACAGACAACAAAGCACAAAGAAAAGCAAGATTTGTTCATTTGACATCAAGTGCACCAAAGGGAAGTGGCAAAAAACAGGTATCGTGAACATGCTGACATGTTAGCAAGTGCTCCTGGTATTAGAAAAAGTTCCTAGGAAATGAACTTAAAGAGCATTTTCCCCCTTCATTCTCTGTGTTCTTCTCACCCTCAATGCCCAACAGTCAAAATTCGTTTAAACAATCAAGATGTAAATATTAACAATATACCAATAAGAATTTGAGCAAAAGCTCAGAAGTTCTTGGATATAAAGTATCTATATTCTTTATGGAAGATTAATAAAAATATTAATAGGCTTACTTAGAATGATGATCTCTTTCTAAGTCACTTTTGCATTTATATTGTCCTTTACAAAGCACTTCGTATACATTTTCTTAAATACACAAATGTATTCCAAGTTTTGTAGCCCAACCTTGAACCTTCAGGAAGAAATCAAGAAATTCCTGAGAATATTCCAAATGGCCAAGAACTTACTTAAAATGCATCAAGAAATTAATAACACCAGAATACTATAGATAGATGCTTTTCATTTCTCAGTCTCAGAGTACCTATGACATAATAATCTGGATAAAAAGTGAGACAGTAAGCACTAATACATTCTCAGCAAAATGAAGTAGACAAGCGTAAGATACATATTATGCTTTTGTGGTCACAGATGCTCACCAAAGCCAGTAAAAATACCTAAAACCCCATGAACCATTAAATGTCATAGAACATACTTAATGGAACATATTTACTATAGCTTTAGTCAATGGAAAATGCCCAAGTTGAAGATGTGAGTCAGTTTATAAATTAAATGAACCCCAATAAACCCGGGAGAAATGATGTTTGCCAAGTGTTTTTTAATAGGCATTACTTTTAGAATTGATTCATTCAGCACCTGGTACCACAAATGTGCCAGTGTGTCATGCACTTTCCTTGCTTCATTAACACCACATAGATTGAATTAAGCTCATTGAACATGAGTTTGAAAAAATTTTAGTTTTTACTTATTTTTAGCTTATAATAAGTTCCTCAAAGAAAGAGACTGTAACTTTCTTTTGCATCTCCCCATGAAACATAGTACAATGGTCAATAATCCTTTATTTACAAATCTCTATAAGAGCTTGTACTGGTTTCCTAGGGCTGCTGTAATAACGTGTCAGCAACAGAAATTTATTCTCTCACATTTCTGGAGGCTAGAAGTCTGAAATAAAAATGTCATCAAGGTTAGTTGTTTCTGGAGTTTCACATCCCTCTTAGCTTCTGGTGGTTGCCAGCAATCCTTGTGTTCTTGGGCTTAGAGATTGGGTTCCAATCTCTGACTCTATTTCACATGGCATTTTCCTCTCTGTGTCTGTGTGTCACTGTGTTCAAATTTCCCTCTTGTTATAAGCATGCCAGTCATACTGAATTTAGGGTCCACTCTAATTCAGTATGACCTCACCTTAACTTCATGACATCTGCAAAGACCTTATTTCCAAATAAGGTCACTGCATTAGTCAGCCATAGGGGTGCTAATGCAAAATACCAGAAATCAGTTGGTCTTTTAAAGGGTATTTATTTGGGGGTAGAAGTCCACAGTTACCAGGCCATAAGTTTCTTCCCTCACCAAAGTCCATTGCCACGTGTTGTTGCAAGACAGCTGCCGACGTTTGCCAGGGTTCAGGCTTCTTGGGTTCTTCTCTTCCCGGGGCTATATTTCTCTCTGGGCTTAGCTCCTCTGTTTCCTCCACAAGGTCAGCTGTAGACTATGAGGCTCTCTAGGCTTTGCTTTTCTCCACAAGGCCAGCTGTAGCCTATCAGGCGAATGGCTTGTCTCTATCCCGGGGCCTTCTCTCATTCCTCACGGCCAAGCTCTCTTACTTCCCGGGGCTCCAGCCCAAGACTCCAACATCAACACTGCTTCAACACTGTCCTTTGCCGAGTCTTTTATCTTCGATTCCCCCACCCACCAAGGGGTGGGGCTCAACGCCCTACTGATGTGGCCCAGTTAATGCCCTAATCATAACTAAATCATGCCCAGGTTAGCAGACCAGTTTGCAAGCATGATACAATATCTATTTTTGGAATTCATAACTACATCAAACTGCCCAACTACTACAGTCACATTCACAAGTACCAAGGATTAAGACTTCAACATAACTTGTTGGGGACACAATTCACCCACAATAGAGCTCATTAATCTCTTTACTGTATATATGGTTTGAGAGGTTACATGAGCTACTATCAAAATCTTAAGGATTAAACTTCTTTAATTACTGCTGACCGGTTCAATTACACATTTCAGGGGTTCCAGCCTCCATTAAATCCCATTTCTTGAGCATCTTCCAACCCACCATAATCTATATTATTTACTTTTTGCCTAGAAAACTGCTCCATACCTTTTACTATTTTTACCTCAAGCTTTCAAACCATTCCATTTCAATGAATAACCTTGCTTCCTGTCTTTAAGAGAAAAGAGTGGACATTAGTTGTAAATGCCAACTTTCTACACTTTCAGCTCCTGAGCAGTTTGTCATGTATACCAATTCTTTCTTTTCTTCCTCAGCCTCAGAGAAAGAAACATCTCTCTTGCTCCTTCAGACAAGCCCTCCACCTCTTTTTTTCTTCCTGCCTCATTTGGATCTCACTGTGACAACGAGTTTTTTCTCCAGTTGTCAGTTTCTCCTTCTCACTTGATACTTCTCAAGACAATAAAGAAAACAAAAGCAAACAAATTTCCTCTTGAACTCACCAACTTCTCTTCCTAAGGTATTATTTTTTTCTCTGTTTGCATTCTCCATAAAACTTCTTCAATAATAAAAATAACTGCTTTTTATGTGCAAGGTCCTGTAGGGTTGCCTTATATTCATTATGTCATTTAATTAAATCACACTGTAATCCTAGGTAGTATTTGTCCCCATTTCATACATGTGGAATTTATTAAATACCCATGAATGGACCAAGGTCAGCCAGATAGTAGGCAGTTAGAGTTAGGATCTTGTTCTCCTAGAACAGTGGTTCAAATTGTGGTTTCCAGATCACCTGATCCAGCATCACCTGGGAACCTGTTTGAAATGCAAATTTTCAGACATCTCCGCACCCCACCTTTCAAGACCTAATGTGTCAGAAACTCTGGGGATGGGGCCCAGTAATTGTGTTTTAATAAGCCTTCCATGTGACTGATGCACACCACATTTTGGGAACCATTGTACTAGTTCAGTTCTCATCCCATTTGGCTTCTGTGCTACACTTAGCAAAGTCAAGCTTCACTTCCTTCTGAAGCTTTCATTTCTACCAGTTCCTCCAATGGCCCTAAGTTCTTTTCCTACCTCTCCTATCACTCCCTCACAATCTCTTTCACTAGCTCTCTCTATACCTCTTTATTAAAACATTGGTGCCTCGAAAGTCTCCCAAATCCATGTTTCAAGTGCTAACTTCTCTTCAATTCTGGATCTGCATTTCCAATGGCATAATCCACAATCCATCATTCAACTCACCAACTTTGCTGTATATTCCCGACAACCCTGCTCTTTACGTGATTCATTTTGACTAAAGGTGTCAGTGCCCAGCTATTCACCCATGCCAGGAATTTCTAAGTGACTTTGGTCTCTCGCACCCAACATTCTCACATTTAATTGGCTAACCAAGTTCCATTAATATTTATCTCTACATCTCTCAAACCTGTTGCCTGGTGCCTATTCCCAGGCACACTGCCTGAACATCTATAGTCTGGAATGTGGGTAGCCTACCAGCCATTTTTCCTGCCTGAAGTTCCTCTTCTCTTCAATCTGCCCTCCTAAACAAATCCAGTTGTCCTTCCAAAAAGTAGGCATGAGCATGTCACTCCCATGCTAATAAAATTAAATAAACAAAAATAAAAGAAAAACCCAACTTTGCCTAAAGGCTGAAGATGAAGATCTTGATCTTGGTGGCATGGCATTTAAGCTAACCTACCCTTTCTGTCTCATCTCCCACCATTTCCTTTTTAACTGCAAACTTGTGCTTCCTCCCTCCCAGCCCTATGCTTAATCTAATTACGGCAAGAGCACTCACTTTCTCTTTTTGCAGCACATGCTAACTGTTGTCTCTGTACGAAATACCTGTTTCTAACCATACATGCATCATATATTTAATAAGCATTGAAGTGTACCTGTTTCAAGTGTCACAAACTCAGGGGATGGACAGGTAAAATGAACAAATGATGTGCATTGGGCGTAACTTGGGGTCACATGCCCCACCTGAGGGAGTAGCTTCTATTCAGGGCTTGAAAATTGTTGCCATACAAGCATTGCTTTTAAAGAAAAGCCAGAGAGATTCAGATTTTTATGGGAAAATTTTCAATTTTAAAAGTTGACAGCTAATATTTAAAAAAACTAAGAAACTGTGCTATGTATCATGCATTAGCCAAATAAAAGACATCTGACAACTATCATTTCGGACCTCCAGCCCATTTCTACTAGGCCCTAGGAATTCGAAGGTGACTAAGACAGGGCCTCTGAGTGGTATGGCTCACCTTTGGGGCTCAGCTCAAGTGCCAACCCAGACAGGATCAAAGAGCCCCTTCACTCAGCTCTCGTAGCATTTTGCTTACCTGGCACTAGTCACAGTATATTATTACAACTAATTGTTTGTTTACTTTCCTGAGTCATCAGATTCTAGAGCAGCAGCGCTGTCACTTTCATCCTTTGTATTGGCTGCACTAGCATGCTGCCTAGTAGGTAGTGGGTACTAAATTATATCTCTATCTATATAGGAATTATGTCAATTTAATTCCAAACTTTTAAAGTTATTTTGTATTTTTCCCTTCCTAAAGTAATATGATGCTTTTATTAGGCACCCTCATGTAAGCTATGCTTTCACTAAAGAATTGATCTCCTAAAAAAGCAAACCTAAATATGCGTTCTTTTGGTCACTTTTCAGTTGCACACTATAATCCTAACTATACATAACTACATGTCTTAGTTAGCCACAGGGCTACTGGTACAAAGTACCAGAAATGGGTTGGCTTTTACAATGGGAAATTTATTTGGGTAAAAGCTTACAGTTCTGAGGTCATGAAATGTCCAAATCAAGGCACCATCAGCACCAATGGCAGCTCCTGTTTATTCTAGTGTCCTGTCACGTGGCGACGATGACCACCAATCTCTGCGTTCCCCTCTAAGCTCACTGTCTCTAGGAGCTCAGCTCTCGGAGCTCATCTGTGGGCGACCAGGCATAGGGCTTGTCTCTTTCTGGCCACCTCTCTCAGTCTCAGAGGCTCTGCTTTCTTTGAGTTCAGCTGTGAGCTATCAGGCTTATGGCAGGGCTCATCCCCTGAATCTTGAGCTGCTCAGTGGGCCCAGCCACTCAGGGGCCTCTTTCTGTGTCTCTGTCTCTGCTGTTTCCAGACTCTAGGTCCTCTCTCAATCTTCAGGGCTTCTCTGTTTTCCTGCAGTCCTCTCTCTTAAATGGCAGGATCAATATGCCTGCTTCCCAGAGAAAAAGGAAGCTGTCAAATTTGATCAGGTCATGTGAGAGAACGAATTCCAGGTTTACCCAAAGCTAAACCCAAGGAGAAAAGCCCCAAGAGACTCAAGGAGATGACTTGATTGGCCACAGCCACAGTTGAATTCAAGGAGAAAATAGAGAGGGGCCGGCAGACCTGCCCTCTTGCCTGATTGCCACGTGGCAGGATTCTAGGATCAATAGTAGCTGACTTTGGTGAGAAAGCATCTCTGATGGTACCTTGATTTGGACATTTCATGGCCTCACAACTGTTACCTTTAACCCCAGTAAATTGCCTGGTATAAAAGCCAACCCATTTCTGGTACTTGGCATCAGCAGCCCTGTGGCAAACTAAGATACTATATATGCATTTTTTCCCCCTACACGTGTACCTTGTAAGATGGTGGTCAAAATAAGAATTGTTTAGTGATACCCTTGGTAAATTCACAAAAGTATTTTAGTCTAGGACAGACCTTTTCACTTTGGAAAATAAGGAAAATGTACTTGTTCCATTTGTTAATTTCAGAGTGCAGATTTTTTCCATTTAACAAAAGCACTAAAATAGTCAGCTTTAATTTCTGCTACAGTTATGTAATTTCTAGTTACACTATCTAAGCACTCTCACAAAACTAATTTAAACTATACACAGCCAGACTTGGGATATGTCAGTTACTTTCCAGTGAATCAAAACCCTCTCATTTCACTAAGCACTAGTTGGTCACCAGAAGTTCTGAGGGGAGGGAAAGGGAAGAATAGGTGTAACATGGGGCATTTTGGGGACATTGGAATTGTCCTGTATGACATTGCAATAATGGATACAGGCCATTATATATTTTGTCAAAACCTATAAAATTGTGCGGTGCAAAGTGTAAACCATAATGTAAACTATAGACCACGGTTAGTAGCAATGCTTCAATATGTGTTCATCAACTGTAACAAATGTACCACACTAATGAAAGATGTTGTTATGGGGGAAAGTGTGGGTGGGGGAAGGGGTGGAATATATGGGAATCCCCTATATTTTTGATGTAACTTTCATGAAATCTAAAGCTTCTTTTAAAAATAAAATAAAAAGCAAAATAACAGGGCTGAAAGGAAAGAAAAAAAAAGTGGATCCCTGAACCTCAATTGATGTAATTTCTAGACATAGCTTGGGTCTAAATATGTGCGTAGGTCCTAAACTGCTGTCATATACAAAGCTTATAAACATCAATCCTGCTAAAAAGGAAATATATTTTTGAAGTTACTTGGGTGTTGTCAAAATGACGGAGTTAAATAGTTTTTGTCTTTCCTATATATCTGTATAATAAGCAAGTTAGAATCCAAGCCATATATCAGATTTTAAAGATTTAGCCTCTAATCATTTTATTCCACAACACTGTGTGATGTTATTATGTGCATGGAATCACCTATGTGTGGATGGACACTTGAATCCTGAAACTCCATGTCTTGTGTTCATTAGGAAAAATGTATGTTGTTAATAACCAAACTGTGACTCTTACCTGCAGACTGTTGAAAATGACAAAGAGAACCAACATCCAGAAGTGTCTGTAAGCCATGTGCAGTCCTCCCCAAAGCCATGTCATTGAAATCAGGGCAAAGAGATATAAGACCAGTGGAATTTCTAGAAATCATTTGGGGAAAAAAAAGTGAGAATTTTTGTTTCAGAATACTGTATAGCCACACATACACACAAAAATTATTTTTGGCTGCTTTATACTCTATATGTCTAAGTACCCATTCTGAAAGAACAACCTTGGAAATACGGCTCTTATGCCAGAGAAGGCACATTGCTGAATCCACATTCTTTCTCCTTTGCAAATGGGTTTGCTAATTGGCTAGGGGGATTGGGAAGGATAACTGTTCCTCTCCTAGACTACCACCTGCTGGACAGTTCAGGAAATGCCACGAACAACTACAGAGATAAAATTAGTTTGATCCCAGTGGAAAAGTGGGTGTGTAAATCTTAAAATAGTGCTCCATCATAAAATGACAGCAGAAGTGTACTCTTGATATTAGTATATTACCATCCGACATTCTAAAAGACAAAAGTTTAAAAAACTTTTTCGTGTAATGGAAAAAAATGTACTCATCTCCTTTTTCTGGACTGAGAAGACCCCTAAAATTACAGCTAAGGTTACAAGCAAAGATGTAGAGACTGATTCACTACTATCACTATCACTATCAACACCACTACTCATTATTTTTCCAGGCAATTTGTTTCAATAGTTTTCAGAACAGATTTTTTTCAAGGCCAAGGGACTTCATCAACTTTTTCATTTGTCTGTTTGGAATTTTCTTTCATATTTGGGTTTTCGGATAGTAATCTTAAAGAGAGGATTTTAATATTTAAATGACAAGTTATATAAGATTTAGAAAGCGAGTCACATCTTTTCAAGCTGTTGAAAGACCATGTCACTGACAACTCTCATGCTGTAACATCTCAAAGTCCATATTTATCCACCATCAACAATTAACATGTAAAATTCACATGCACCTGTGTGTGGAAATTGAACAGTTAAATAAAACTTTAGCACTTTAAAAATTTTACTTTATTTTGAAACAATCTCAACCTTACAGAAAAGTTGCAAGGATAGTACAACCAACTTTTTTTTCCTGACCCATTTGAAAGGTGCCACCTTGATTCCCATCACCCTCCAAATGCGTATTTAATGTGTATTTCCAACAAAGATATTCTCCAACATAAATATATTATAACCATCAAGTCAGGAAATTAACACCAATGTATGACTACCATCTCAGATCCCATTTGATTCATCAATTATCCCAATATTTTCCTTTACAGCAGAAGGAACCAGTTCAGAATCGCTCCTTGCAGAGATATATGTCTCAAGAGTCTCCTTTAATTCCATGTTTCCTTTGTGTGCCCTTGACTTTCATGACCCTGACACTTTTGAAGATCACCATCCAGTTTTCCTTGCAGAGTATCTTAAATTTGAGTTAGTCTGACATTTTCTCAGGATTAGATTTAGATTATAAACTTTGACAGAAATACTACAGAAGTGATGCTGTCTTCTTCTCATTGTCCTCTACTGCTGGCACAAGACTGAATTTGTCCCTTTCCTTACGATGTTCATTTTGTTGGGCTGTGCAGACTCACCACTGTAAAGTTTGCCTTTTTCCCTTTGTAATGTAAAAGTATCTTGTGTGGCATTACTCTGAAACTATGTACATATCCTTTTCTTCTCAAATGGTTGTTTATTTATTTTTATAATATGGTCCATGGATTCCTATTTTATTAACGGGTTATAATCCATTACTATCATTATTTATTTTGATGCTCAAATTGTCCTAGGTTTGGTTAGCAGGAGCTCCTTCAAGATAGTTTCTGTGCCTTTTGTTATGTTCCCATCATTCTGTGAGAGGTTTTTTGCTTTTTTGCTCAACCAGATGTTCTAAGCTCATCTTGGACTTTGCCCTGCCCCCGTCCTGGTTTCTTTCAGGGGAGAACAGTATTTAGAAATGAAGATCTGGGTTACTAGGTGTGCTCATTGCTATTGGCATGTTGCTGTTTCCAGGCCCTCTTGGGAGACAGAGCTAGATCATATATGTATGTACACATGTGGATGCATACACACATCTATTTTTACTTAATAAAAACCACTCCTTCACACCAATACTTCTAATTCCAATCCAACACCACAGGGTTAATTCTAGTTTCCTCCCTTTCCATATTTGTAATTACCTTCAATGTCAGTAAGAAAACTATTTCTCATTATCCCTAAAATATTTCTCTATTTGATCATTGTCCTGTACGTAACCAATCTCGCATTGTTGTCACCCCTTCCCCTGCCCAGATGCCATACTCAGCTCACTCAGTTATGACAGCTCATGCTGGGCTGTGTACCGGGCTCCCACGAATGCCCTCCTCACAACCATTGGGTTCTGATAGCACATGCCTGATCCTCCCTGGGGATGCATATCTTGCTCTGTATCAACTAATGGCTTTAGGATGGAATTTCTCAAGAAGCGAAGAGAAGGAAAAGAAAGGAAAGAGGAGGGGGAAAGAGGAAGAGAAAACTTGAGCATTTTAAGAGAAGAAAGATGGCTTCAGAAGGAGATTGTGCTGATATCTTGTTCAATATACCACTCATAGAAAAATATACTAATTATCTGAGTTCTTATTATAGCTGCAAAAAGAAAATACGGATCACATAAAGAAAAGTTTATACAGATGAGGAATTCCTTGGTCATTAATGCCTTGCAGAAAGACAAGAGATAAATATTAAGATTTATTTAATTTTATAAAACTTCAGTTTGGTTTAATGAAATCAAACTATTTGATAAAGGGCCACAAGGCTTATTTTTACTTCTGATAAAATACCCTAATAAATGGAAACTCTGCTCTCAAAACTTTTCAAAGACAGGTATCAAGTTGGCAATTACATTATTTGCTCTAACTGTATAAAATCCAAACATCCTATATATGTCTTTGTGCAGACATTTTGTATGGATGACTAGGAACCAATCTTTCAAAATTTGGCCTGTCCGTTCCCCTAAGAGTTTAGGGCCAAGCACACCGAAAACAAGTGATGTGTGCTGAGAAAGCCTAGTAGGGAAGCTAGCAAAGCACAAGGGGCTGACTTAGAACCACCCACGGCCCATGTTTTTTGGTAACTGCAGAAAAGTGGTAGCTTGACAGCCCAGATCAAGACCCTGCAAGGAAGAAAGCTGGTCATATATAACTCTGAGTACTGAGCAATAGACCTCAGGCTGGTTCTCCAGCAGTGCAACAATGAGGAAGATGTGATTTCAGTTCTATGGCTTTTACAGCTTGTGCCAGCTTTAAAAAAAATTGCCCCTTGGTAGGAGCCCATGCAAATGAGGGGCCCTGAAACTTAAGCTTCATCAGCTTTATAGTAAATCTACCTCTGGAGGTGCTTTTCACCCTCTTTGTGACCTAGAATAACACTGATCAAAATGGGAATGGGGGTGGTGGGAGCAGGCTGCGTGGATGAAAGCTTTTGGTGGGGGCATGTTGCGGTTTAACAGGTACTATGAATTCCATTTGGCTAATTGAAAACCAAGGCTCCATTTCATGAAAATCAGTTTAGATATGTATTTCCTCAAGCTGTCATTTCACATTTGTAATTGAGATAACTACTAGTAGCTTCTCTACTGTTTAAGTCAGCTTTTATCAAAGCAGTCATTTATAATGGGCGATGTTAGAAATTTATGTTTAAGGTGAATTAGTTAATAGAAAACAGAAGTCTTTCAATATTCTCAATAAAAGGAAGTCCTAAAAACACACTATTGAGCCCTAGGAATAAAGGGGTCTATGTCAGGATGAAGTTTCTTTACTGGGAGAAACAATCAAAATCATCCAAGTACTTAAATACTTAAATTAAGAAGGAGTCACTAATGTGAAAAATAGAGTAGTTTGAAAAGGTGTTAGTGAAAGAAATTACTTGTGGAAAAGAGAAAGAAGTGGCAAGTGGCTATGCCATTTAGTATGAATGCCATTAAGAAAGCCTACTAATGGATGCTAGGAGATTTCTTGAGAATACATAAAGTCTCTTTATTTTTTAGGGGCAAATATGATTTCAGTGATTTTAATTGCCATTTTAAAAGAAAGTCTAGTGTATTATGTATTTTCTTTGTAATCGCAGCCTTGGCTTTATTGCTATGCGCCAGTGACAACAATAACAGCTTTATTATGGAAATCACACCATTTACATGAGGCTGGAATTTATTCTGTGTTTACAATCTTCTAAAGTACTTGTTTTAATTTTACCTCACTGACCTTATGATTTTAACAATTTGGGATGTGCTACTAAAACAACCTCATCAACATAAAACAAGGAACACAACAGTGAAATAATGTGGAATAAGATATTTATGGGCCTATTTTCAACAAAAGGAATGTATTATTTTTAAATTAGAAAAAAAGATAAATTGAAAGAAAAGGTATCAAGAGGCCGTATTTCTCAATTACGGGCCTTTATTCTGAAACAAACAGACTCTAGAGACAAAGACTCTAGAGATCTAGAGATCTGAACTACTCCTTGGTAAGAAAACAGTGATTGTATTCTTGAGCTGCTTAACAAAGGTTAAGACTAATGCCACAATGTATGGCCATTCATCAGCATTCTCAGCAAATAAACCAAAAAAAAAAAAAAAGCATATAAGATGACAATAAGGCATATATTTTATAGAACTGCCAAATCAGCATCAGTATACTGAGGGCAGAATAGATAACAAAACAAAGTTTATGGGTAGAGTTTGTAAATTATTCAAAGGAACACCCCATACTATCTCTAGGTAGCTTGCTTTCCTAACATTTGGTCATTAGTCCCATACTTGGTTTCAACTGCAGTTTCCTTTTAACTTCATTACTTCTCCAACACATTTTCAAAGGAGTTCTTGAAAATCTTTGGATAATAGGGAACCCACTCTAAGTCCTGTGGGTCCTTTCACCAGTCACTTGCAAATGCTTGTTGCAGCAGGCTAGACTTTGCATGTCTCAGCACTTAATTATATTTCAGGATCTTCACTTCATTTAGACATTCCTTCCTAAGTTCATAATCTCTAGCATCATCTTCTTCCAAAGAATTTCCAAATTTGCATTTCCATCTCTCCTGAACACTAGGCCTTTAATTCTACTGGCCTAGAGGTCCCCAAAGCATATCAAACTGAATATAGTGCCTTCCTCTAACACTTTCTCTTCCTTCTGAGTACTCGCACCACCATCCACACAGTTGGATTCACCTCCATTCACCTCGGTGCCTTTTTTTCCCCCTCATATACTGCAGTACATAGATCAACAATTCTTATCTATTTTATCTTCTAAGTTCCTCTCAAGTTTGTCTTCTCCAGTCCTTTCCAGTACATTGCCTTCGTTGATGCCTCCACATCTTCTAGTGAAGCTATTGTGACAGCTTCTTAGGTGGGGCTTTCTGCTCCAAAAGCATCCTCTACTGTGGCCAGAAGTATCTCCCCAGGCCCCATAGCTGTCTTTTAAAAAGATATGCATGTATGTATACATCTGTGTACGCACACAATTATATATAGATGAATACATGTATATTCTCACATATAATAATATCATTTAGTGACTAAAATTCCTTTGACTGGCTTCCCTATCATATAAGATAAACCTCACCACCTGTCCTTAGTCTACCTTCCAGCTAATATTCTCCATACTTCGGCACCCTGAACACAGTATTCCTTCAGTGTCTGGGTGTTTGTTACTACTTGTAATATATCTGTTTCTTTCATTAGAGGTTATGAAGTACACTGACTTGACTCTATCTTATTTATCTTTATAGTCCCACATAGAGCATAGCACATAGTCTGGCAGAGGTAAAGTGCTTAATTATTGTTTGTTAAATAGAATTGTTGATGTGACATGGAATGCCTTTCTTATACTGTTACTATTGTCTGAAGGTTTGGATTTCTCTTTAGAGAAGCTCTAGGTGTTGAAAGTCCAAGAGTGAAGAGAATGCATTTCAGAGAAAAGATAATTTTCTCAAGAGCAGTGTGTCTATGATACATTAGTCCTTTAAGGTAAACTGTAGAGAAAAGAAATGCTCTGTGGCAATTTTTAAAACTAGGTCTGAGCTTTGGAGTTAGATCTGCATGCTGCTTCTAATTCCATCCTTTTTGATGCTGGTGTGTTACCTTAATCAAAATATTTAGTCTCTCTGTGCCACAATTCCTCATCAATAAAATATAAAGGATGATTGTGAAGGTTTAATAAGGTAATTTATGCATCAATTTGATGAGTATTTGATGCTGATAGGACAAATGCAATGTTCCTATTGAATACCTACTGTGCTAAATACTGGAAGTCGAGTGGTGAGCCAAAGCAGAGCCAGCCTCCATCCGTGTGGAAGTACACTCTAGTGGGGGAGCCATGTGCATAAAGCACTTAGCACAGAGCCTGGCACAAAGCACATGTTTAATAAGTGTTAACTACTATCATCATCATCACCATCATCATCATCATCATCATCATCATCATCATCATGAGTTTCAGTCAAGTTAGGGAAGCACATGGCTATAATCCCCTCTTACATATTCAAAGGTCTAAAATATCACACAGTAAAGAAACATGTTTAACTTTTTCATCCCAGAATTTCCCTAATTTGTTTGGCTATGGAATCCTTTTGTTTATGCTGATATATTCTGAAGATCATACTTTTAGAGAGGTTGCTCTTGAGTGTGTAGACTCTAAGTTCTACCTCACCTAGTCACTAAAAACTTCCTGACCAACCTATTTAAAACAGGCCTCTCAGAATCTTCTCTTATCCTCCCTCTCTCTCTTTCCCCATTCATTTTCTTCACAGCAATTATCAACACATAACATACTATATAATTTACGTATTTGTTCATTGTCTGCTCCTCTACTAGAATGTGAGCCCTGTGAAGGCACTGTGTAAGGAATATAGGACTGAGTCCAACTTATGCTAGGGGCTCAATAAATCAGTTGAATGAATAAATAAAATTCTTATTAGACTGGCTAAGAGGATATGCTATAGTGAAGAGTAACCTTGAGTGCTAAGCAGTGCCCCCACTAGCTCCTTCATTCTTTCTTTGAAGGAATAGGGAGGGTGTAGGGTGAGATATGGACTTCACAGCAGGGAAAGGATGGTGCTGGGCTGCAGGGGCTTTAGAGAAAACTGTGGTTTGTGGCTTGCACACAAAGCTGCCTATGAGTAACATCCCCATGAATAAATACAATTCCCTGGGATTTGTTTATTTTTTAACAGGAGGGAAAAGAGAGGAAGGAGGGGAAAGTATGAGAGTGAGATGGAAGCATTGACCATTTCCCAGAATCAATCCACTTTATCTAAGATTTCCATAGATGTATGTCAATCACAGGGCCACTGAGGAGTCTAATCTATTCTATAGAATTGGTTTTCACACTTTTTTTAAATGACAAACCACAGTCACAAATGCATTTTACATGTGATTCACTCAATCATGAGAGAAGTTTTATGAAACACTAAGTTAATGTATAACACACTTTGATCCATTCCATCCCATCCCATCCCATCCCATCCCATCCCATCCCATCCCATCCCACTTAAAATGTGCTGGCAAAGGAACTCATCAGTGTGTTGACTCACAGTTTGTAAATCACTGTTCTACAAGGTAATTTAAGTAGCTGGAAGGATATCTCAAGCGAAAAGGCAGGCACAGGAAACATAACCACTGCCTTCTGACATGGGTTTACCCTGACCTTCTTTGTTATATGAAGAATTCAAGCCAAATTTGGAAGTATCTGTGTAGGGGAGGCACTGGATCTGCAGGCAGAGAAGAGAGTTGACACTGGCCTAGGGAATATTTTCCAGGGGTAAATTCTTCATGTGAGCAAATTCTCATTGGGGTCTCAAGGTCAGCTGAGAACCCAAATATTAGTACATTGTCGAGGATGACTTAGGGCTATTCTGAATGCTAAAGGACAATCCAGTGTCAGGCTTTCTTTGAGTGTGATTTCTTGGGACTGGAAAAAAGTGGTACAAGCCTAGAATTATGGTCTTGCCTTGCAAAAGCTATATATAATTTTCAATTTGCAGGCTATAATTTTGAATCTAAGGAGAATAACTAAGTTAGATGAGACATTCCCACATGGACCTTGCACTAACTGTTTTTAGAGTAATTCCACTTGAACCATGTACTTCAAAGTGGCCAGATAATATCGGACTGAGGGCTTCACAATAGGTCTGTGACTCTTAAGGAAAAGGTCAATTGGTCTGTTTTCATCTTGTGAAGAGAACTAGGAAATATCTTGAGACAAATGGAAATGAAAACACAACACAGAAACGTTTTGTTACTATGGGAAGCGTAGTTATTTTGGGGGTTTACAGCCAATATAGTAATTTTTTACACATTTCATAAATGTTTAATAAAAGATTATTATGACAAAAGTTTTTAGAGTTCCAAAACAAGCATGAAGTCAGCCAACTAACTACTGAAGACTAATCTTAACCTAGATTTTTTTAACTTCATTGCCAGTAACTCACCTGTTAAAGAGCTCAAAACACTCATCTCCAGGCATGCTGAGGCACTTAGTAAAAATTTTCAAACACACTCAGTTTTTATAATGTAATGAAAATGTACAATGTACCTTTCAACCTGCCTACATGTATATTTTGAATCTTACTAGATAGCCTTATAATTTTTGTGAATTAGGTTACTACGTATTTGGTCATAAATAGCCTATTGATAGTATGATAGGATCACATCACAGTTATTGATATTTAATTGGCTCAAACACAACTCTACAATCTTGAGTCAAATATGACAAAATGTGTCTGAAAAATTAACACTAAATATAACAATGTGTAAGAGAAAATATTTTTTAGGGGGTGTTAAATACGTAGTTTCCAGAGCTGTTTTCTGGTAGACCCTACATGTCACAATCTGGGTAAATGCCAGTTTGTCCCAATACTTATTTCAGTTCTTTAATTTGGTTTTCTAACCATCACAATACAAACTGTAACACAAATATACAATTTTATTTGACTTTTTTTCAATATATTTTACCAAATCACTACTCTGGAAGGTCTACTTGAGTTAAATCCTTTGGTTCTTCCTAGTCAGTGTAATTTATTGCAAAAGTTTTTGGGATATTACTTATAATATGTTGTTGAATAACTATCTATAAATATTAGAAAACTGATACCAAACACATATGCAGGGCCATTTTTCAGTAATATATATCAATAATTGACCACAAAGCAGTCTGATATTTGTGTTATATAAGGGTTTATCATTATCCATTTAAACAATGACATAGTACCCACAGGGACTTTTTTTTCATATGAGAGTGAACTAATATCTTATTGCTCATTCTTACTAACAACCTTGGACCAAACCCTTACTGAGAAAAGGAAGGGAAATAATTGTGTTAAGGAAGAAAGACAATCCCCAAATTAAATGCCATGGGTATGAGCTAGGAAGAAGACAGGTGTCTAAAAAAAATAACTCTACTGACAACATTTATATATTAGTCATTAAAGTATTTTCAGCCAATTATAGACTACTAAAATTTTCTTTCTCTATTTATTTGTCAATGTCCTACATATAGACCTTAAAATTTATGAGATTTTACATCTTTTTTTTTCTCTCTCTCTTTCATGGGGAATTCAAATTGTTAATGGTGAGACTGGTTCACAGGTGTATGCTATTACTAGCAAATGTAAGTAGAGGCTACAGCTTATTTTTGCCCTACACTCAAAACTATGTTTCTACTTTTTTTTTTTTTTTTTTTTTTTTTTTTACCAGGTGCAGTTTATCCAGTTACAAAGTTTGTGATACATGCTTGTAAAATACAATTTTTTTTCATGGTAACCTAGCAGCTTTAATATGGCCATAGATGAAGCATTTATTTGCAGATAATCTGGCATTAGGGGAAACAGGGCTAGGGGGAGGGAAACCATTATACCTCATGGTGATTGTATAATTAAATGAGTGTGAGGATCAAATATTGCTAATCTCAATTACTTGTGAATTTACAACCATACTGTTTTACAATGCCTTTATAAAACTATACAGTAGGGCTTTATATAACTACTCAACACTTTAGTCCTTCTTTGGACCTAAGTTCGACTTCTTCCTCAAAGTTGATGCATCCTAATTACAAATCACATTATTTGCTTTCTTGAAGTTTATTTATACCAAATTTTATAATTTGCTTCTGTCAAATTCAATAAAAAGAAAATGTTCTGTTTTGAATATGGGCCTCAGCCAGTTAAATGAAGAAAACAACAAAAATCATGCATTGAGGTTTAAAAAACACGACGAGGGGAGGGAGGATAAAATTTTATTCACAAAAGAGACAGAATAGCAGAATAGCAGAATGGTTAAATGTATGGGTTCTGGTGACTGGAAGACCATACTAAATTTGTGACCTTGAGAACATTAACTTGGTTCAACTGAGACACAATTTCCTCATCTGTAAACTAAGTATGTATAATATTAGTACCTCCCAAACAAAAGTTTTTGCATTCAATGTGGGCCCTATGGTTGAGATGTTGAGAACTTAGAACATTTTATATAAACATTGGCTATTCCTTGTTCTTCAAGAAATATATTTCCTGAGCAGTGAGCATGTATTAGATAAAATTTGATAGTTAAAATGATGAATTATATATGAATTGTGTGTTTATATACACATACGATAAGAAAAGGTAGGAGGTAAGTAGTATAAGAGATAGACCAAGTTATATAAAACTCAGAGAAAGCAGATGTTACTTCCTGCTGGTAGGATCAGGGTAGACTTTGTCAGGAAGAAGGAATTTCAGCTGGGCCTTAAAAATGAGATATGTTAGAATATATTTGAACATGCAGCAGGCAGATATTGAGGTTAAGGGAGTGGGAGCAGCAGTAAAAAGAGGCAAAAAGGCAAATGCATAATTTAGTGTACATTGTTCCTTCTGGCTTGATTAGAGGTCCATTAACATGAATGGTGAGAAGAATGTACTGGGCCATGAAGGTAGTGAGAAGAATGTACTAGATTATGAGAGTCAGGTTAAGTAATTCAGAATTATTTTACAGAATATAGGGAAGTCATCTAAAATTTCTGAGAACAGGAGTGTCATGATCAAAACAGAGTTTAATCTTCTAGCAAAATTATAGGTTGGTAGAGAAAATGCTGGAAGCAGGAACCCCAGTTAGATAACTACTACAGGGCCTAAGTGAGAGATAATGAAAGCCTGGGGCATGGGAATGCAGAGTACTGCTTCCACAATGGAAAATAAGGGATGGACACAAAAATATTACAGAGATAGAATCTGCAGTATTTCCCAAACATCTGAATAACATGAGGAACTTTAAAAATATACAGGTTTTGGGAATTCATAACCAGAGATTCTCATTCATGAAGCCTAGAGGGAATCATCAAACCATAATTTCTGAACACATAAGAGATTGTGATGCTCAGTCAGTTTTGACAACAACTGATCTGATAATCTAGAACTGTGAGGTTAGAGGAATAAGCAAAGAACTAAGAGAAAGAAGGAGAGAAAAGGGAAGACTAGTAAAAGTCTGGCAACAGAAATAGAGGTCAGAACAATTGGATTTTGTACTTGGTGAGGATATCAGAGAAAAATCTAAGTGGAGATATCTAAAAGGCATTTGAAAATGTGGGTTTATAAGCGAAGAGAGAATTTGGACTCAAATTGACAGATTTGAAAATTATGGCCACGAGAATTTTACCAAGGGAATACAGAAGACAGAAAAAGGACAAAGGTAATCCCTAGAAAACGTGTATTTCAGAGTTATGAGGCAGCGGTGGGGGTGGGGGAGAAAGAGCTATGACTCGCACATTAGCAGGAAAATAAATATGGTATTCCATGGTGTCATAAAAACCATGGAATATTGACTTCTCAAAGAATGTTGGTTAGTAGTATTGATGCAGAAGAATTTAAGGATAAATCCTTGAGAGAGGTCAATTGTCATGGTGTCCAAGGTTATAGGTGGTGAATGAAAGAGAATAAGCAAGATACTCTCAAGACTTAGTAGTGTACAGAAGATGAAGAGTATGGGCATCTCGGGTGGCCTACTTCACTCAAAGTTTGTTGGTAAAGGAAAGGAGAGAAGCAAAGCAGTAACTTGATAAGATAACAAACAGCATTATAAGTAAGTGCTTTTAGACATGGAAAACTGATGCATGTTTTTAAATGAAGGGGAAGGACCCAGAGGACAGAGGAAAGGAGGGAAGAAAGGAGGGAGGGAGAAAGAGAGAGAGAGAGAGAGAGAGAGAGAGAGAGAGAGAGAGAGAGAGACTGAGACTTAACTAGGACAACTATGGAAAATTCAAAGAAACAATTTCCAAGAGAAGGAAGAAAAGAGATTAAGAGCACAACTGGGAGAGTTAGCTTTGGTGAGAAGGAGCTATTCCTTTCCTTATCTAAGAATAGGAAGAAAACTAACAATAAAAGGATACCTAAAGAGAAATGATCACATGAAAACAAGTAAAGTTGAGTGAGATATCATGTAGCTTCATCTCATGTATAAGGAGGGAAGATAGACAGTATTAAGCAACAGATGTAAGGGGAATGGGATCTGTTTCAGAGATTACATAAGAATCAATTAAAATAGAGTATTGTAGGAAGATGGCAGAGTAGAAAGCTTCAGTAATCAGTCCCTTGACCAAAACAACTATCGAACTGGGAGAAATTGTGTGAATCACCTATTTTGAAACTCCAGAGTCTAGTGAAACACTGTGTAACACTCAGGGAGGAGTGGGAGGAAGAGGCTGGTAAGTTGCAGTAAATAATGGTAAGTTCCACTTTCCCTGCAGTGGTTATGATCCTCCATTCCCCAGCCTTGTTGTAGACAGCGTTGGGGACTGCAGCTCAGGCTCCTGGCACCCAGGTTGGGACATAAAGACCTGGTTCTCTAAACTCTGGAGTTCTGTGGTCTGATTGCTGATCACTGCTTTAAATTAGCTACTTCAAATCACTGGGTACTAGCTCTGAGGACAGCCATTGTTCCAACCCCACTCTGGGAAAGGTGGCAGAGGAATATTAAAAACCTTAACCCTCCTCAAAACTACTGAAAACAATTAAAGGACTGCACTAACAGGACAATTGCTGAATCAAGTTTGCAAAACAGGTGGGACAGAGTGAGAAACAATTAAGTCAAAGTGACTTGGGGCAAAAGAGTGACCGAATTAAGTCACACAATAGAGCACTTAGGAGAGGGTAAAAGTCTATTTCAAAAGGAATAGAAGGGGCTTTCACTTCAACTCTTGTAAACTGTGAACTGGAGGAATTCCTAAGGCCATGAGCAAATGCAAGTCCAATAAAAGAAGCAGGCTCCTTGGCTACACCCAGGTTCAGATAAGACAGAGAGGACCCCGCATTTCACATTTGCCTTGATAGAGGGATAAACTCTGAAGGAGACCACCAGCCAAAACAGAGCCGATGTACAAAGATTGAAAAACTTTCATTTTGCTTTTGTTTGTTTGGATTTGCTCATGGCATTCAAGAAAATTGCTGTCATATCATTATCTGGATACAAAGTTAAGGAACAGACAGCTCAGGGACTAAAGCCCAGAGTTAACACTTTAAAATATTAAAAGGTACACTGTGCAACAAAAGATTACAAGACAAACAAAGAAACAGAAATCCAAAGGAACAAGATTAAAATCCAGAAACTATCAGAGAAGAGGACCAGACTTTGGACTTACAAGACAAAGACTTAAAAAAAAATTATCCTCAATATGCTCAAGGAGATAAAGGAAAACACAGAGAAAGAACTAAGGAATATGTGTAAATCAATAAATAAAAAATATGGGAGTCTCTTTGAGATTCTCGATAAGAATCAAACAGAAATATTGGAGTTGCAGAATGCAAAAACTGAAATGAAATGTTCTCTAGATGGTTTCAACAGTGGAATGGAGGTAGCAAAAGAAAGAATCAGTGATCTTGAAGACAAGAAAATGAAAATAATTCTGGCTGAGAAGAAAAGAAATTAATTAAAAAAAAAAAAAAGCAATCATAACCTAAGATACCTGTGGGACACCATCAAGCATAGCAATAGATGCATTATGGGAGCCCCAGAGAGAGAATAAAGAGAGAAATGGGCAGAAATAATATTTAAAGAAAAAATGGCAAAAAACTTTCAAATTTAATGATAGACATTAATATGAGCGTTCAAGAAGTCCAGCAAACCCCAATCATAATAAACTCAAAGCGAACTCTTCATAGACACATAGTAAAACAAGCAGAAAAACAAACACTTTATCATGAAAGATTTCTGAATCTGCAAGAGAAAAGCAAGGAGTTATGTACAAGGGTATCTCAATAAGATTAAGTGCTGATTTATCATCAGAAACTGTGGAAGCAACAAGGTAATGGTAAGAAATATTTAAAGTTCTCAAAGTAAACAATTAGCAACCAAAAGTTTTATATATGGCAAGACTTCCTTTCAAAAATGAGGGTGAGATTAAGACATTCCCAGATAAAGAAAAGCTGAGGAAGTTCATTACTACTAGCCCTGCCTTACAAGCAATGCTAAAAGGAGTTCTTCTGACTGATAGGAAAGGACACTAGAGAGTAGATCAAAGCAGCATAAAGAAATAAAGACCTCCAGTAAAGGTAACCATATGGGTAATTATAAATGCCAATACTATTGTATTTTTTGATATATAACTCCACTTCTTACTTCTTACAGATGCTAAAATGCAAATGCATAAAAAGTAATGCTAAATCTATGGTTTTTGTCATACAATGCACAAAGACATAATTTGGAAGAAGTACAAAAAAAAAGGTCAGGGGACTGAGGGGTTTTTGAACAGTTATGTGTATGCTATTGAAGTTAATTTCATATCAAATCAAATTGTTATAGATTTAGAATGATAACTACAAAGAAATCTGAAAAATATATTCAGAAAGGAATAAGAAGAGACTCAAAATGATACAATAAAAAAATCAAAAGAAAGGAATTAGTGGGAGAATTGAAGGTCAAAAGGCAAAATATAAAGACAAAACAGCTAAATGGCAGAAGAAAATCCTACATAATCAGTAATTATGTTGAATGCAAATGGACTGAACTTTCTAGTCAACAGACAGAGATTGGCAGATGGGATAAAAAAGCATGACCCATGTTTACAAGAGACTCATCTGGAGTTGAAAGACATAAGTAGATTTAAAATGAAAGGGTGGAATAAAATGACCATGCAAACAGCAATCAAAAGGGAGCTGGGGTAGCTATACTAATATCAAATAAATTAGGCTTTAAGTCAAAAACTGTTACAGGGGACAAAGAAGGTCATTATAGACTGATAAAAGGGTCCATATAACAAGAAGACATAACAAATATAAATATGTACCTAACAGCAAAGCCCCAAAATAATATGATGCAAATAGTGACAGATTTGAAGGGAGAAATAGATGGTTCTACATTAAGAGTAGAAGATTTCAATACACCACTTTCAATAACAGATAGAACATCTAGACAGAAGATCAATAAGAAAACAGAAGACTTGAACAATACTCTAAATCAACTAGACCTAACAGACATACATAGAACCTTGCACCCAACAACAGCAGAATACACATTCTTCTGTAGTGCACATGGATTATTCTCCAGGATAGACCATATGTTAGGTCACAAAAGAAGTCTCGATAAACTGAAAAATATTGAAATCATACAATACACCTTCTCTGACCACAGTGGAATGAAACTAGAAATCAATAAGAGGGAGAACTGGAAAATTCACAAATATGTGGAAATTAAACAACATACTCAACCAATGGGTCAAAAAAGAAATCCCAAGGGAAATTAGGAAATTTTTTGAGGTGAATGAAAATTAAAACACAACATAGAAAAACTTATGGGATGCAGCAAAGACAGCACTGAAAGGGAAATTTATAGCTCTTGATGTCTACATTAAAAATGAAGAGAGATCTCAAATCAGAGACTTAACCTCAAAATTGGAGGATCTATAAAAAGAAGAGTGAATTAAATCCAAAGCAAGTAGAAGAAAGGAAATAACAAAGATTACAGCAGAAATAAATGAAATAGAATATAAAAAAACAATAGAGAGAATCAACAAAACCAAAAGTGGGTTCTTTGAAAATATCAATAAAATTGGCAAACCTTTAGCTAGACTGATGAAGACAAAAAGAGAAAAGACACAAATGACTAAAATCAGAAATAAAAAAGGGGACCTTACTATGGACCTCACAGAAATAAAAAGGACTATAAGAGGATACTATAAACAACTGTAATAATAACAAATTAGATTACCTATATGAAATGGACAAATTCTTAGAAACACACAAACTACCTACACTGACTCAAGAAGAAATAGAACTTAACAAACCAATTACTAGTAGAGACTGAATCAATAACCAAAAACCTCCCAACAAAGAAAAGCCCAGGACCAGATGGTTTCACAGGATTTTACCAAACATTCCAAGAAGAATTAACACCAATCCTGCTCAAACTCTTCCAAACAATTGAGGAGAAGGGGGCACTCCCTAACTCATTCTATGAGGTCAACACCACCTTCACCATGCACATGCCACAAGAAAACAAAAAAATCCAGTCTCTATCCTTATATAAATATAGATACAAAAATCCTCAATAAAATTCTAGCAAACTGAATACAGCAGCACATTAAAAGAATTTTGCACCATGATTGAGTGGGATTTATCCCAGATATGCAAGAGTGGTTAATAAAAAATTCAATTAATTTAATATGCCACATTAACAGAATGAAGGAGAAAAAACAGCATGATTGTCTCAACTGATGTAGAAAAGGCGTTTGACCAATCCAGCATCCCCTCTTGATAAAAATACTTAGAAACTAGGAATAGAAGGAACCATCCTCAACATGAAAAGGAGCAAAAATGAAAAACTCACAGATAACATCATACTCAATGATGAAAGACTGAAAGCTTTCCCTCTAAGATCAAGAACAAGACAAGGAGGATCACTGTCACCACTGTTATTCAACATTGTACCAGAAGTTCTAGCTAGAGCAATTAGACAAGAGAAAGATATAAAAGGTATACAAATTAGAAAGGAGGAAGTGAAACTTTCCACATTTTCCGAAGACATGATCCTATATAAAGGAAACCCTGAAAAAATCTACAATAAGGCTACTAACACTAATAAACACATTCAACTAAATGATAGGATACAAGATCAATACACACAAATCAGTAGTGTTTTTATACACTGGTAATAACAACCTGAAGAAGAAATCAAGAAAAAAATTCTGTTTACAATAGCAACTAAAAGAATCAAATATATAAGAAAAAATCTATCCAAGGGTATAAAGGACCTATATGCAGGAAATTACAAAACATTTCTACAAGAAATCAAAGAAGACCTAAATAAATAGAAAGCCATATTGGGTTCATGGATTAGAAGAGTAAATATTGTTAAGATATCTATTCACACAGAGAAATTCACAGATTCAATGTAATCTCAGTAAAAAACCACAACAGTCTTCCTAGCAGAAATGCAAAACCAAACATCAAATTTAAATGGATTGGTAAGGGGCCCCAAATAGCCAAAGCAATCTTGAAAAAGAAGAATGAAGTAGAACTCATACTTCCCAATCTTAAAACCTATTGCAAAGCCACAGCAATCAAAACAGCATGATACCGACACATGGACAGGCATAGAGACCAATGGAATTGAATTGAGAGTGCAGAAATCAACCCTTACATTTATGGCCAACTGATATTTGAGAAGGGTGTCAAGTCCACTCATCTGGGAAAGAATAGTCTCTTCAACAAATGGCTGGCAAAAATGGATGTCTACATTCAAAAGAAGGAAGGTGGACCCCCCTACCTCAGACATTATATAAAACTCAACTCAAATTGGATCAAAGACCTAAATATAAGAAACGGATTATAAAACTCCTAGAAGAAGACAAAGGGAAGTATCTTCAAGTCTTTGGTGTTAATCAGTGGTTTCTTAGACTTTACAACCAAAGAATAAGGAACAAAAGAAAAAAAAAAGATAAATGGTTCCTCATCAAAATTAAAAAATTTTATGCATGAAAGTAAGACAACCTACAAATGGGAGACAATATTTGGAAACCCATATCCAATAAAGTTTTAAAATCCAGACTATATAAAGAAAGCCTACAAATAAAAAATAAGAAGACAACTCAATTGAAAAATGGGCGAGGGACTGGGTGTAGCTCAGGGGTTGAGTGCCTGCTTCCCATGTAGGAGGTCTGTATGAATGCTGATGTTAAAAGGGGTGCTGATGCAAAGTACCAGATTCTGTTGGGTTTTATAAAGGGTATTTATTTGGAGGTAAAAGCTTACAGTTACAAGGTCGTAAAGAATCCAACTCAAGGTTGATTTATCACCCAAAGTCAGTTGAAACATGTTGAAGCAAGATGGCGGGCGATGACTGCCTAGTCTTTCCTTCCTTCTTCCTTTTAATGCTCCATGGGCCCAGCTTCTTCTGATCTTAGCTGCTCTGCTCTCTCTACAAGGTCAGCTGTAAGCTATCAGGCAAATGGCTCATCTCTTCCCAGGGCTCCAGGATCAAAACTGACAAAGTTCTCTCTTCTTCTTCTATATCTTCTTCTGTGTGTTGTCTTGAGGGAGTGTCCATTTACATAGCCTAACAAGGGGACTTAAACTGAGTTATATCCTACTGATGTGGTCGAATCAAAGCCCTATTCTTAACATAATGTAATCAAAGACATCTCAGCCAAATCTAATACAATCAAAGGGGATCATGCCCAGAGGAAGAGAGCAGTGACCGGTTTACAAACATAATCTCTCTTTTTGGAATTCATAAATAATCTCAAACAGGCACAAGGTCCCAGGTTCAATCCCTGGTACCTCCTAAAAAATATGCATATGGGTGAAAGACTTGAACAGACATTTCCCTAAGGAATATATAAAAATGGCCAAAAAGCACATGAAAAGATGCTCAACATCATCAGCCAGCAGGGAAATGCAAATCAAAACCATAATATACCATTTCACACCCACTAGAACAGATCCTATTTAAAAAACAACAACAACAACAACAACAACAAAAAAAAAACAGAAAATTACATGTGTTAGAGAGGATGTAGAGAAATAGGAACACTCATTCATTGGTGTGAATGTAAAATGGTACAGCTGTTGTGTAGGCAGTTTGGTAGTGTAAGGTATTTTGGTAGCTCCTCAGAAAGTTAAGTATAAAATTACCATATGACCTGGCAATTTTCGAGGTATATATCCCCCAAAACTGAAAGCAGGAACTCAAATAGATATTTACACATTTATGTTCACATTGGCATTATTCATAATTGCCAAAAGATGGAAGTTACCAAAGTGTCCATCAACTAGTGAATGGATAAACAAAATGTGGTGCATACATACATTGGAATATTTTCAGCTGTAAATAATAAAGAATGGGACTTATGGGAAGATGGCATTGAAGTATGTAGTCAGGGCTAACTCTCTCATGAAAACAATGGAGGGCAAAAAGCTATCCGATGGAGCTGCTTTTGGTATCTGTAGACCAGGAGAGTGCTGTGCATCATCCAGGAGGGAGAGGGACAGAGAGACAAAGACCAAATGAAAACCATGAGTTACTCACCCCTGTGGCTGGGAATGGCACATATACCCCACTCTCTAGGGGAATTGCCTTGGTAAAACACCTAGCTCACTGCAGCCAATTGAGTGGGAAAGAACGCTTTCTTCCTTGGGAGGAAGAGGGGTCTGGCAGAGGGCAGAGAGTGGCTTCTCTTCAGTGAGATTGGCCAGCTGAGCCCCCTTTGAATCTCAAAAAAGAACCCAGCCAGCATTGAAGTGGAGGAGGGATCTGATCAGGCAGGCTGTCATACCCAACCACCCTAGAAGAGAGGAACTAGGTTAGTGAAGAGATAGACTGAGACAGGTGCCTAAACAACCCGGGAGAGAAGGAAGACAGGAGAGATAGTTGCCAAATTGTTAGAAGCCCAACTAGCATGAGGGAAAGGGGGTGGGGAGAGTCAGGTAAGATTTCAGAAGCCTGCCTAACCTGTGGAGTGGGTGGAGCTCACTGTGGGAACACCTGCCTCACATATACGGAGTCCTTGATTCCCAGTACCTCCTAAGAGAAGGTATTTAGAGAGTGATCCACCAGGTTGCAGGCACCCAGCTGCCATCTTATGACAAGGAACTTATAGAATGAGATTTTTTGTTGTTGTTGTTTTAGGTTTTTCGATCTGTTATTTTTTAATCTTTTTTTAATTGTTTTATTCTTTCTTTTATTTGCTAAAATGAGGTACCTTACCTGTGGAGGACAGGCTGCAGGGTGATTTATTGATGAGCACCTGCAGCCTGAAACAGTTCCAAGGGGACTAAGAGGGAGCTTGTTTTTTCCTGGGTTGTATTTTTGTGTTTTCTTTGTTGTCTTTTCTCTTTCTTTGTTTCTTTTCTTTCCACTTGTTTTATCTCCTTAGTTTTTAAAATTTCTTTTATTTCTTTCATTTCTCCCTCTTCCATGCTTTTCTTTCATTCTACCTTTTCTTGTTTGGTCTTTTTCTTCTTTTTTTTCCTTTTTTTCTTCTCATCTTTCTGATTTTTTATTTATTCAATTTTTTCTATCTTTTTCTTGTTTCACTGTTATTCCACATTTTAAAATTCAGATTCATTTTTATTTTTCATGAGTTTTCACTCTTATAACTTACGCATTTTCCAGACTCTTATATAGTTTCCTTTTTATCTTTTTAAAATTATTACTATGCTCTTTCGCTGCTTCTTCCTTTCCTTTCCTGTGGTCTTAATAGTTTTTAAGGGAACACAGACAACTCAAGGATATAGAATAAGAGGAACCCAATGTCAAAAAGGAATCTTACCACAAAGAAATAAAATAAAACCCTAGAGTAGAAAGAGAAGCTAACAGTCTGGTTAAGCCCATCAAGATAAAAAGATGCCTAGACACCAACAAAAACTGACAAGCCATACTAAGAAACAGGATCACACAGCCCAGTCTAATGTACAAACTAAAAACCAGGAGGAGATGCAGAACATGGAATAACTAATCAAGGATGTCCAAAAAAATATTATGAATCAACTTAATGAATTGAAGGTAGAGATAAAGAATATTAGGAAGACACTGGGGGAACATATGGAAGAAATCATAAACATACATAGAAAGATAATGGATCTGATGATGATGAATGCCACAATGCAAGAAATAAAAAATATACTGGAGGCACATAAGAGCAGATCTGAACAGGCAGAGGAAAGAATTAGTGACATTGAAGATAGACACCTGAAATCAGACAGATAGTAGATCAGACAGATAAAAAGACAGAAAAAATTCAGCAGGGACTAAGGGAATTGAATTGACAGCATGAAATGCACAAACATGCACTATAGGCATCCCAGAGGGAGAAGAGGAGGGAAACGGGGCAGAAGGAGTGTTGGAGGAAATAATAGCTGAAAATTCCCCAACCCTTTGAGGGGCATGAATGTACATGTCCAAGAAGCACAGCATACCCCAAGCAGTATAAATTCTAACAGGCCTAGCCCAAGACATATACTTATCAAATTGTCAAATGCTCAAGACAAAGAGAGAATACTGAATGCAGCAAAAGAAAAGAGATCCATCACATACAAGGGAAGCTTGATAAGATTAAATGCTGATTTTTCCTATGAAACTATGAAGGTGAGAAGGAAGTGGTATGACATAGTTCAGGTGCTAAAAGAAAAAAAACAAAACAAAACTGTTAGCCTAGAATTCTGTACCCAGCAAAGCTGGCATTAAAAAATGAGGGAAAGTTAAAAATACTCACAGATAAACAGAAATTAAGAGTCTTTCAACAAGAAACCTGCCCTTCAAGAAATACTAAAGGGAATTCTGCACGTTGAAAGGAAAAAACAAGAGAGGTTGGAGGAGAGTGTAGAAAGGAAGTTTGTTAGTAAGAATAACTAAAAAGATAAAAAGAGAAAAAAAAACAAAATATACATAAACTTAAAGAAAATATGGCTAATGTAAGTAATGCCTTGACAGTAATAACATTGAATGTTAATGGATTAAACTCTCCAATCAAGAGACACAGATTGGCAGAATGGATAAGGAAATATGACCTATCTATATGTTATCTACAAGAAACTCACTGTAGACCCAGGGACACAAGGAGGTTGCAGGTAAATGGTTGGAAAATGATTTTACATGCAAGCAGTCAACAAAAAAGAGAGGAAGTAGCTATAGTAATATAGGACAAAATAGACTTTAAGTGTAAAACTATTCTAAGAGACAAAGAAAGCCATTATATATTAATAAAGGGGTAATCTATCAAGAAGAAAGAACAGTCATAAACTTTTATGTACCTAACCAGGGTGGCCCCAAAATACATGAGGCAAACATTGGAAAAACAAAGTAGAGAAATAGATGGTTCTATAATTATAAGGGACTTTAATATACCATTATCACTACTAGACAGAACACCTCAATAGAGGATCAATAAAGAAAGAGACCTTGAATAATACATTAGAGGACCTACACCTAATAGGCGCATACAGAACTTTACACCCAAAATAGGGTGGGATATACATTCTTCTTGAGCACACATGAATCGTTCTCCAGGATAGACCAAATGCTAGGTCACAGAACAACTCTCAATGAGTTCAGAAAGAATGAAATTATACAAAATAATTTCTCTGACCACAGTAGAATGAAGCTGGAAACCAGTAATGGGCAGAGAACCAGAATAGGTACAAAGATATGAAGGTTAAAAACACACTCTTAGACAATCAGTAGGTCAAGGAGGAATTTGCAAAAGAAATCAGTAACTACCTTGAAATGAATGAAAATGAGAACACAATGTATCAAAACCTATGAGATGCAGCACAAGCTTACTGAGAGGGAAATTCACAGCCATAAATGCCTATATTTAAAAAAGAAGAAAGAGTTTAAAACAAAGACCTAACTGTACAGCTGGAGGAATTAGAAAAAGAATAAAAAACTAATCTCAAAGCAAGCAGAAAGAAGGAAATAACAAAGATTAGAGCAGAGCTAAATAAAAGTGAGAATTAAAAAACACTAGAAAAAATTTAACAAAACCAAAGCTGGTTCTTTAAGAAAATTAATAAAATTGACAAATCCTTAGCTAGACTAGCAAAGAAAAAAAGAGAGGAGATGCAAATACATAAAATAAAAAATGAGGGAGGGGATATCATCACTGATCCCACAAAAATAAAGAGTATTGTAGGAGGATATTTTGAAAAATTGTATGAAACAAGATGGGTAACTTAGATGAAATGTACAAATTTCTAGAAACACACAAGCAGCCTACATTGACAAAAGAAGAAACTGATGAACTCAACATACACAAGTAATGAGATTGAATTAGTCATCAAAAACCTCCCAAATAAAAAGTGCCCAGGACTAGATGACTTCATAGGTGAATTCTACAAATCATTTTGGAAAACACTAACACCAATCCTGCTTAAACTTCCAAAAATAGAAGTGGAAGGAATATTGCCTAACTCATTCTATGATGCCAACATCACCCTAATACCAAAGCCACATAAACACGCCACAAGAAAGGAAAACTACAGACCAATCTCTCTAATGAAACTGGATGCTCAAATCCTCAACAAAATACTTGCTAATCATATTCAACAACACATCAAACACATTATACACCATGATTAAGTTGGTTTCTTCCCTGATATGCAAGGATGGCTCAACATAAGAAAATCAATCAGTGTAATACATCACATTAACAGTTTGAAGGAAAAAAAATCACATGATCATCTCTATTGATGCAGGAAAACCACTGGACAAAATACAGCACCCTTTCTTGATAAAAACACTTCAAAATATAGGAATAGAAGGAAACTTCCTCAACATGATAAAGGGTATATATGAAAAACTGACAGCTAACATCATATTCAATGGTGAAATGCCAAAGGCTTTCCCTCTAAGATCTGAAACTAGACAAAGATGCCCACTGTCACCACTTTTATTTAACATTGTGTTAGGAGTACTTGCTTGAGCACTTAGGCAAGAAAAAGATATAAAAGGCATCCAAATTGGAAATGAAGTAAAAATTTCACTATTTGCCAATGCCATGAACCTTACAAAGAAAGCTCTGAGAAATCTACAACAAAGCTTCGAGAGCTGATAAACCAATTCAGTAAAGAGACAGGATATAGATGAACACACAAAAATCAGCAGCATTTCTATACACCAGTAATGAGCAATGTGAGGAAGAAATCAAGAAAAAAAATCCATTTACAATAGCAACTAAAACAATCGAGTATCTAGGAATAAATTTAACTTAAGATGTAAAGGACTTGTACACAGATAACTATACAACATTGTTAAAGGAAATCAAAGAAGACCTAAATAAATGGAAGAATATTCCATTTTCATGGATCGGAAGACTAAACATCAAGATGTCTGTCCTACCCTAATTGATTTACAGATTTAACATAATCCCAATAAAAATTACAACAGCATTTCTTACTGAATTGGAAAAGCTAATTATGAAATTTATTTGGTAGGCGAAAACATATTAAAAAAGAAAAATGAAATAGGAGGAATCATGCTACCTGACTTTAAAGCCTGCTACAAAGGTAGAGTGATCTAAACTGCATGGTATTGGCACAAGGATAGATATACTGACCAATGAAACGGAATTGAGAGTTCTGATACAGATATTCATATATATGGTCAACTGATACTTGACAAGGCCACCAAGCCCACTGAACTGGGACAGAATGGCTTCTTCAACAAATGATACGGGGAGATTTGGATCTCCACATTCAAAAAAAAAATGACACCATATACAAAAATTAACTCGTGATGGATCAAAGACTTAAACATAAAAGCCAAGACCATAATGCTCCTAGAAGATAATTTAGGGAAGCATCTATGAGATCTTGTAGTAGGAAATGGTTTCATAAACTTTAAACCCAAAGTGTGAGCAATGAAAGATAAAATAGATAAATGGGACCTCCTCAAAATTAAAACCTTTTGTGCTTCAAAGGAGTTTGTCAAGAAAGTGAAAAGGCAGCCTACTCAATGGGAGAAAATATTTGGTAACCATTTATCCAATAAGGGCCTCATATTCAGCATATATAAAGAAATCCAACACCTCAAAAATAAAACCACAAACTACCCATTTAAAAATTGGGCAAGAGATCTGAATAGACACTTCTCCAAAGAAGAAATACAAATGTCTAAAAAACACATGAAAAGATTCTCAATATCACTAGCTATGATGAAAAGGCAAATCAAAACTACAACTACACCTATTAGACTGGCGACTATTAAAATAACAGAAGACTATAAGTGTTTGAGAGGATTTGCAGGAAAGGGAACACTCAACCACTGCTGGTGGGAATGTAGAATGGTACAGCCATTGTGGAGGACAGTTTGGCGATTCCTCAGGAAGCTAACTATAGAACTGAAATATGATTCAGCAATCCCACTTCTGGGTACCTTCAGAAGAACTGAAGGCAGGTACACAAACATATATATGCACATAAATGTACATAGCAGCATTATTCACTGTCACCAAAAGTTGGAATCAACCCAAGTGTTCATGAACAGATGAATGGCTAAACAAATTGTGGTATATACATTGAATGGAATATTACGCGGCTGTAAGAAGGAATGTAATATTAACATGCAGGACAACATGAATGAATCTTGAAGATCTTACATTGAGTTAAGTAAGACAGTCACTGAAGGAAAATATTACATGACCTCACTGATATGAATTAAGCAAATTGAGCAGACTCACAGAGCTAGAGTCTGGAAGACAGGTTAACAGGAGACAGAAAAGGAGTATAGGGTGGTGAGCTCATGCTCAATATGGGCAAAATCTATGATAAGGTGGAAGGGAGTGGTTGGGCAGAGGATAGGGGTGACAGTGGTGCAATGATGTGATTGGATTCGATGGTGCAGGAATGTGAGGGGGAGTAGGGTGGAGGGTTTGGGTGGGACTATCCATGGAAGTAGGGGGAGGGGTGGTGGAAGGAACAAGAGAACTATGGGTATTTGCAGGTCTGTGGTCAAAACTACAACGGTGGGAATGTTCTTTTGGCAAATATGACATGGGAGGGTTACTGGTGCAGGGCATCAGGGGTGGGTGGGGGTATATGTGGGATAGGACACACTTGGGGCATGCCTTGATGAAATATGAAAGTGTTCATCTTGTCATAGTGGGCTATCTCAGTGGTGGAGACCCACACAATAAACAAGAATATATTAAACTCTCATCCTGGGAAATCCTGCTATGTTCTCAAATAGAGGGGCAAGAATCTCTCGAGAACACAGACAGTGCCTAATAAAGAAAACAGACCAATATGTCAAGCTCTCAATATCATTGCATGTAACTATGAACCTTATTCTTCAAAAATTGAAACCTAGTGGTTACCATAGGTTCTGAGGGGAAAGGAAAGGGAGAATAGAATACAGGGAACACAGGGCATTTTTAGGGGATTAGAATTGTTCTGCATGATCTTGCAATGACAGATACAAGCCTTTTTATATTTTATCAAAACCTATAAATGTGTATGATGTAAAATGTTAACCATAATGTAAACCATTGACCATGGTTAGTAGTAATGCTTCAACATAAATTGTAACAAATGTACCATAGACACGTAAAATGTTATAGGGAAGAGTGGGAGGGGGTTGGGTATTGGGAATCCCCTACATTTTCTATGTGACTTTTCTATAACCTAAAGCATTATTGAAGAGAAAGTGAAAAACTGGGGGATTATATGGAAGAAACTATCACTCTAACAGAAAAGATAACAGATCTTACAGTGATGAAAAACAATGAAAAACTTTTTTTTTAGTTTTTATTTTTGCATTTTATTTGTTATCTATTATTATTATTATTAGTCCTTTTTATTTTTATTTCTATTTTTTTGGCTTTGTTTTTGTGAAGGTTTTGGATTGAAGAAGGGTCACAACTGTGACAGAGAAGAATCACTGGTGCAGGCTATTGGTGATGGGGGGATGTGTCTCAGAGCATCAAGTACGTGGGCAGTGCCTAGAGAAAGAGGACAGGCCATTATGTCAGGTCCTTGATACTGGTGGTTCTACTTATGAACACTTTCTTGTGAAATTGAAACTTAACCTAGTATTATATATTGCCTAGGAGTTACCTCCTGAAGGCCTCCTTGTTTCAAATGTGGCATTTCTCTAGTCCAAACTCAACATATAAACTCATTACCTTCCCCATGGCATGGGAACTGACTCCCGAGGATAAGCCTCCCTGTCACTGAGGGATTATTACCAAGCACTGATTAGAGATGCATCTGGAAAAAGACCTTGACCAAAAGGGGGAAATATTAAATACAGATGCATTTTTATGGCTAAGAGATTTCAAAGTGAGTTGGGAGGTCATTTCAGAGGTTATGCTTATACACATCTCAGGAAGATCTCATTGACTGGCACAGTAAACCGTCCCTCAAACACTGGGGCTCCTGAGGGCTCTAGAGATATCTAGACCCTATAGGCAGGGCAGACAATCTCAGGAATTCGACACTTCCTTACTTTGGAATATATGCTCCCTTATGTAACAGTTAGACTCATTTATAATTTTACTATATATGGCTCTTCTTCCCCTTTTACTTGAACCTATAATTATATTTATTAAATATATGTCCCAGAGACTTAAATTTTTGGTTTGCTCATCTGCCTGTTGAGCCCTGAACCTCAGCAGAGTTGCAACACCTACTCTCCAGTTCATTGGACTCACCCAGGACAACTAACAAAAGGATGATGATGGACAATGTCCATCCCAATGAAACAGAGTATCTACAACCGCAAGCAAGACAGTTCCATCCATCTGTCCCATGGGATCTAAGCCCCCTTTCAAGTGGGCATCACCATCCTCAAATCCTCAAGATGGAATAATGAACAAACATAAAGGGGGAATGCAACTATATACTAAAGTAGTCTTATTATTTTTATAGCAATGGGAGAACTTGTATCATTGATATAAAGGCAGTGGCCACCAGAGTTTCTGAGGGGAGGGAGAGGGAAAATTAGTTGCCATATGGGAGCATTTTTGGGATATTGGAATTGTCCTTCATGACATTGCAATGATGGATACAGACCATTACCATTTTGTCAAAACCTATAAAACTGAGCGGCGCAAAGTGTAAACTATAATGTAAACTATAGCCCATGGTTAGTAGAAATGCTTCAATATGTATTCATCAATTGTAACAAATGTACCATACTAATGAAAGATGTTAACGCGGGAATGTCTGGGAGCAGGAGAAGGTGGGGTATATGGGAATCCCCTATATTTTTAATGTAACATTTATGCAGTTTAAAGCTTCTTAAAAGGAAAAAAAACAAAAATAATAAGGAATGAAGTTCTGATGTATGCGACAACATGGATGAACTTTGAAGACATCACATTGAGTGAAATTAGTCAGACAACAAAAGGAAAAATATTCTATGTTCTCACTGATATGAAATAATGAGAATAAGCAAACTCACAAGTCAGAAACTAGCATATAGATTCCCAGGGGCCATGGTGAGGGTAGGGAATGGGTAGTTAGTGCTTCAATTGTATAGTTTCCATTTTGGCTTGTGGAAGTTTTGGTAATGGGTGATGGTGATGGTAGCACAACATTGGAATGTAATTAAAAGTACTGAATTACATATTTGAATATGTTTAAAAGGAGGGAAACTTTAGGTTTATATATATTAATAGAATAAAATTAAAACAACAACATAGGTCTATACAACACACTGAACCTTATTTTAAACAATTGACTATAGTTAATAGTAGAATTATAAAAATGTTCTTTAATCAATTTTAACAAATGTACTACAATAAGGCAAGGTCTTAATAAGGTGATATTTTGGAACTCTATTTTATGTTTGATTTTTCTGTAAACATACAACTACTCTAATAAAAAATCAATAAAAGATAATCCAAATGATTTTTGAGAAGGAGAAATAGTCCCATTCGGATTATTAAGAATAAATTTGTATCCATTACAGAGTAGCTCTGATTGGCTGGTAAAAAGAAGAGAGCTGTGCAGTATAGGCAGGACTAGTGATTGGCAAAATTGGTTAAGGCAGAAGCCAAGTTGGTGAGGAAATTAAGGGAGCTAGTGAAAATATTACTGAAATGTCCTGTCACATGTTCCAAAAGGGATTCTGCAAGGACAGTGAAGGATCACAATGAGGTTAAATAACAAGGAGGAACAAGGAACTAGGAAAGGAGGAAGAGAGAGAGATTGTGTTCATAGTGAGATGTGGAGAGGAAAATGGTAACCCAGGACAGGAGCACATCAAGAAAAATGGTAACCACAGTAATATGAATAAGAAAAGGTGTAAGTGAAAAACATAAATTTAAACATATGAAAAAGTTTTAAGGAGGGAAATAGTGGGCTTGAAGTATAGGAAGGAACAAAATTATTTCTGATGTCTTATTAATTGGAAGGAATGTCCTCTTGTTACTGGTTGCAAGGAAAATAATATTTTATGAGGCAGGCCATTTTAGTTGTGGTAAGGCAACTGAAGGAGTACTTGTGTGAAAAGATCAGGAAAAGTTGGTTGCTATCTTCTGGCCCAGTGAAATTCAAATGTCACCATCACCTTTGATTTGATATAGATTTCCTCTGCTAGAAAACTACATATTGTAAAAATTTCATTTTCTTTCATTCAGCTTTCTGAGTTTTATAACATGTAAACTATTAAGTATGGCAATATGACCAAAGACACTATGCCAACTATAAATTTTTAAAGAAATGTATAATGCAATTGCTAATCTCCCATATTACTTGGCCCCATTTCCTATTTCCCTAGACCCAGTAACTTTATTTTTCTTTACTTTCTGGATATTCTTTTTAATACTATACCAATCTTGATTAATAATTACAATGGTATCATAACAACTATTATTTTGTGACTATATATATATTTAAAGTACTGTGCAGACACTGAATCATAAATTGGAAGTCACTTTAAATAATGAGAATGGCCAATAAATAATACATGTAAAAAGTTGCAAATCAAGAATGGAATTTATACCTTAAAACTTTGGATTTGGCTGATTAGAGAGAGCTGTGGTATAGGACAGGTTCACCATGTTGAGGCCAATCGAGGTGACTCATCAACCCAGGTTAAGGGAGAAATATAGTGTTGTCAATACCATAAATATTTCAAGATAAAACAGCTTTCAAAATCTGATTTTTCTACCCTTTAGCCAAGTTTTATATATCATTCGTTGGCAACAATTGAATATAAATTCTAGAGAGACACATTAAAAACGTTAGACTATATGTTCATCAGCCAGGAGTTGAAAGACTTCAGCCATTCATAAAATAATGAAAAAGAGAATTTGCTCTTAGATCAAAGCCATATACATGAACAACTGTTTTAGGTAGATTTCAAAGAAATATAAAGTAATTCCTTATTGGTAATTTTTCCAGGATAAATGAAATAGGATCCAGGGGCAGAGGGAGAAGTCCTTTTAAAAAGCAGGGCATGCCAAGAAAATAAAAATTTAAACTTTTTCTTAATTTTGAGAAAAACTACAAGGAAACATATGGGCAACTCACTTAACTTAGTGTTTTAGTCAGGGTTCTTTAGAGAAACAGAGTCAACAGGAGAAATCTGTAAATAGTACAAGATTTTATAAAATTCTTTCACATGATCGTAGGGATGGACAAGTCCAGATTCTCCAGATAGGCCACAAACCAGGGGCTACAATGAAAGTCCAATGAAGGTCCTTGATGAGTTTCCAGGAGATGATGGCTGTCCAAAGACAAGCTGGGAAAATTCTCTCTGAATGCTGAAATCACTTCCCCTTTTAAGGCATTCAAGTGATTGGATAAAACATCAGTCATTGCTGACGGCAATCTCCCTGGTTGATGGTAGATGTAATCAGCCATCTAGCAGTAAACTCAATGCTGACTAAAGTCCATAATTGCCCTTGTATTACAATTAGCCAAGTGTTTGCTTGACCAAACAGCTGGGCACAATTACCTGGCCGAGTTGACACGTTAGCCTAACCATCACACTTAGGAACAAAAATTATAAGCAATTAGGAATATTTCATTGCCTTTCTGGGTCAAACTGAGGCATGACAATAGTATGCAGATGTCAACAGGAGATGCCAATCAAAATAAAGGTCGAAGAGTGTACAATGCACTTGGACAAAAATGCAATCGTGATGCTCTCCTATATTGGCTTTAAATTTACACTTCACTAACACCCCCACTGAACCCTATTTATGTAGGGTATTTGTGCTGGTCTGAGTCTACTGCGGACCTCAGAAAATCCTGTTCTTAAAGAGAACCCATTCCCGTGCCTGTAAACCCTTTGCAAATGGGAGCTTTTGATTAGATTGCAGGACCCAGGGTGGGTCTTAATCCTTTTACTGGAATGCTATATAAATGAAAGAGAGGGGAGAGGAAGACAGCTGCCATTTTACCCTGCCACATGAGGGAGGACTTTCTGCCTCACAGCTGCAGAAAGACAGAGAAACTCTGAGACTGTGAGAGAGGCCAGAGGCTGGAATCAGTGGAGAAGCTGAAGCTGAAGCAATGAGGCCCAGAGGAGAGGGGACAGATGAGCCATATGCCTGATCACCCACAGCCAAGTTCAGGAACACAGTGAGCCTGGAGGAGAAGGCAGAGACCAGCCACCATTTTGCCTTGCCACATAGCAGGAGTTCAGGATCGCCAGCAGCCTATCTTTGGTGAGACAGTATCGCTGATGCTGCTTTGGTTTGGACATTTTCACAGTTTCAGAACTGTAAGCTTCTACCTTATTAAATTCCCATTATAAAAGCCAACCTATTTCTGGTTATATTGCTTGGGCAGCACTAGGAAATTAAGATTGTATCACAATGGAAACTAATTTCAATTCCATTCTCCTCCCTGTCTCCCCCCCATAAGTGAGGAATTCAACAAATGAGAGTGAATTCAAGTGTGTTGTTTAATTCCAGACTTATGAGAAATCATGTCAGTTTCAAGCAAGAGCACATCCTTCATTATGTCTGGGACATACAGAAAGCTTATATGGAGAATTGGTGGGAGGTGAGGTGGAGTGGGTGGGCAGGGCCCACATCAAGAAGGATTTTGTATACATCATTTAAGAATTTGCCAAGGGATGATTTTAATGATGTGATCAATTTTGCTTTTTAGAATGCTTCAATGTGGAATGGGGACAGACAAGAGCCAAGGCGTATCAGTCTCAAGACTGTTGCAATAGTGAAATGATTGTAACTCACCTTGTTGCAAGTGTGAGATGATGGGGGATAGAATTTGGGTACTAATTACGAAAAAATAAAGTGGAAGGCATGTTAGGGAGATATTTAGGAAGTGTCCAGAACAAAGGACTTAACAACCTGACTATATTTTGCACCAATTACATATTTAAAGAGTTATGTTAATAAAAATACCAACACATATTGGGTGCTTAGTATATTGCAGGGAATGTACTAAATATATAAATTATCATTTAATTCTTCAAACAGCCTGTATATTTAAGTATTATTATTAAACCTGTCTCACATATGAAAATAGTGAGGAAAATTAGGGATGATTCAGTACCATAAAGAGAAGGTGCAGTGTTTCTTGGAAATCAGAAGATGAAGTAGAAGATTAAGGAATAATTTTCTAGTCCAGATCACTTCCAATTCTTTCTGGGAAATAAAGTCTAACATTTTTTATGGACTTAGAGTTCTCTATTTTTATTTAATCTTTGTGTTATTATCAATAAGAGTTTTGAAAACCTAAAAATACCTAAAAATGGGGATGTATTGGTGCAAGCAGTACTGGTAGCTTTGGACAGCTTGTGAGTGGCCTGAGGTTCAAAATCTTTTTCCACAATTTAACAGCTTTGGGAATTTAAAAAAAAATACCTTTTTTTTTAATTTTAAATTTTAAAAGATACTTAGATTACATAAATGATACATAAAAAATGTAGGGGATTTCCACAAGCCCCACTCCCTACCCCTCCCACACTTTCCCACATTAACAACATCCTTCATTAGTGTGGTGCATTTGTTGCAATTGATGAACATGTATTGGAGCATTGCCACTAAGTATGGATTATAGTTTACATTATAGTTTAAACTCTCTCCCGCACAATTTTGTAAATTATGACAAGACTTGTAATGGCCTGTATCTGTCATTGCAACGTCATTGAGGACAATTCCAATGTCCCGAAAATGCCCAGCTTTGGGAATTTTGAACACATTTCTAAGCCTCTCTTTCCCTTGATTTTTTTCTCTGAATTATGGAATAATGATACCTCATTCATAGGGTCCTTCTGAAAATTAATTGAGCTAACACATATTAAATGTTGAGCCCAGTGCCTGGCATATGGTGAATATTAATTGGTATGATGATGATGATGGTGATGGTGGTGATGATGATGACAACAATAAGCAGGGCCCAGGCAAATTCACACCTGCTGCTTACATTCAGTTTCAGGCCTTTCCTCTTTCTTTCAACCCCACAATAGCCATGCTCTCTGCTCTGTGCCCATCTAGAAAACAAATCTAATTGAACTTAACAGTTTAGTAGTGAAATAGCCTGAATAGGGAACTACATTCATCCTCATCAGTATTCAACTGAGACTAGATAAAAGGCAGATCACTGAAGTAAAGATGACCAGGAAACTTGAGTTATAGAAAGGCCCAGCTCTGCCATACATCATCAGTCCCTTTTGTTTATTCATGCAAATCCAAGGTTTACATAGAAATTAAGCTTTCTCTCAACTCCATGATTGGAGTTTTACTTTTCTTGTGGATGTGCAATGGCTACTACTGATATTATTGTTTCAGGAAATTTTTTTTAAGGAGGTCCCAGGGATTGAGCCAGGACCTTGTATATGGGAAGCTGGCACTCAACCACTGAGCTACATCCTCTTTGCTGTCGTAGGAATTTTTAATGAAACAGTAACAAATCTCAAAAGTTTTCAAAACCAACGATAAGTTGGTTTTATTTTTTCAATTAGTTGAAATAATTTGAAAACCAAAGAAAATGAATGAATATTGAATGAATACACAACATCTTTCTAGCTCAAAGATTTCCAGTTTGAATCTTTGAAGATGGAGGCCATAAATATAAGTCTAAGAATAGGATGAACATCCAAAAGTTCTTTTGAAATAACTGAGATTTCTCCTACCACTATTGGCAAAACATGGGAAGTTTGTTGGAATCTGGGCTCACAGAGGTTTTTCAAGTTCAAGTGGAAGAGATTTTTCATTGTATAGTGAGAAGCTCTAGGGTATTCCTTAGGTCCCTAGGTATTGTTTTTTATTTTCTTTTCAATAATGGAAACTTGGGAGTAGACTGCAAACAAGCAGCTTATTGCCAAGGACATGTGAAACCTGTTATGTTGGTCATTCTGGATCCTATCCAAGCACGATCACTTTCACTTTGTCTAAGCCAAAACCTCATTTTTGCTTTAAGAAAAAAAATCATATTGTATTTTTCCATTTTTATTTATAAACCCTGAATGTTTCTGGAAACAATAAAATTTAAAATGATAATAATATACCTACAATTTTGATGTTGAGAATAATGAGGACACTCGAACAAGTGTTTTAGTTATTGATTTCTATGTAATAAACCACCTCAAAACATAGTGACTTAAAATAAGAATAGATTATTTTTCACAATTCTGCAATCTGGGCTGGGCAGTTTTTCTGCTCTGTGTGATATCTACTGGGGCTGGAATGTACAAGAGGGCTACTTCATTTATATGTCTGAAATTAGAGCTGTGATGCCCGAATCAGGTGGAGGCTGGCTCAATATGTCTCTCCCCATGGCCTCTCCACCTGGCCAGCTTGGGGTTTCTCATATCAGGATAATTGGAATTCTTGCATGGTGGCTGGATTCCTAGAGAGGGGACACCGAAACTGCTAGTCCTCTTAAAGGCTAGGCCCATTATAGGACAGCATCACTTCTGTCATATTCTATTGGTCTAAACAAGTCCAAAATTAGTCCAGATTTAAAGGAAAAGGAGAACAGAGTATACTGCTTCAGTGAGGAAAGGGAGGGAAATACTTGATGGTGGTCTTCTTTGGGAAACTACAACACAGTGTATTTTATTTACCAGGAGCTCTTCCCTCTTCCTTTGTTTCCTTTGGATCTCATTAAGTTTCTCTGAACTCCATTTGAAATTTTTAAAATGTCAGGAGTGAAAATGTCACTCAAAATTAGGATGTAAGGGATTGATACTAGGTAATATTCATTATAATAAGTTTTCATTGATATTCATAATAGCGCTGGGATCTTAATTTATATTATTATTTGTTGTTCACTCTAAAGAGCCTCAGGTGAAATGTAAGTGTTCATCCTTAAACATGTCCCCAAGTAGAGGCGAGAGTCATTATAGTAACAGGAATTTCCAAATATCTCAGATTCACATTATACAATGTTGGTCACCTTTTAATTTTTATCTAGCATATTGAAACTAATGTGTGGGATTTTTATAAAAGAAGGATTTGTAATCAACCTACTTCCTCTTTTTATTCAAATTACTTTTTCTTCCCTGATTCATGAATCATTCTTCACATAAGAACTGGCTGATGAATCAGAAAGGAGCCAGTAAATTCTAATGAGCCTAAAAGGAGAGACAAGCTTATCATTGTCAGAGATCAAAACCAAACCCTGAAATTACAGGCTTTGTTTAAAATGCTGCTTGAGACATTGAAATTTAGTTCAGGGAACATACCTTTATCATGACTCATTATCACTGCACATCCACCCCACTGAGGAGAGGAGGAGGCCAGTGAATCTCATTAGGAGGCACAGACCTTCAAAAATTGTGTTCCCAGCAGTCAGGCAGTTAAAGGGCCACAAAACTAAGCTGTACCAGCTGTCTCAGGCCACTGTCAGAGAGGGAATGAATGGATGGTGGCCATTTTTGGGAGTGTACAACACAATGTATTTAATTTACCAAGAGCTCTTCCTCACCCGCTTCCCCCTTTTTCTTTGCATTCCATTAAGTTTATTTGGACTCTTTTGAAACTAAGGAATGTTAGAAACAAAAATGTCACTCAAAATGTAGGGTGTAAAGGGATTAAAATATTAATTATATCCAACAAACAAATTGCAAAGTTGATCCTGTTTTCAGGCATATCTGATCTGCACAAGGGAGTGATTAGTTTGGAGAACAGTTCTCTCGAAATCATGGAAAATTCTGGGCCTAATGAAATGACCAATGAGAGCTCTTCAGTTACTCAAAAATGTTTGGCGCTGCTGTTAACTAATTGCATCTTATCACTGAACCTAACGTTCTAAGGTAAATAAATAATCAAAATCATTCTGCTCACTTAAAACCAAATCAATAGCTTGGCTATATTAAAGGTATAATTTGGCTATTCCTTCTCATAACTCATCTTACTCATTATAAAAAAGTGATTTATAAGCAAAAAAGAAACAAAAATACTCAACTTTTGGCCAAAATACTAAAAATTTAGCATGATTTATATAAGTAGGAAGTTATTTTTCTAAGACAGGGGTTCTTAACCAGGGGTCCATGGTCCCCCAAAGGGTCTGTGGAAAGATTTCAGGGGGTCCATGAGCTTGAACTGAAAGAAATCAACTTACTATCTTTATATTCTCTGACCTCCGATGCTGAGTGTCATAAAACTCTGCCGCTACCATCTGAGAAGGGGTCCATACTTTTCACTTGACTTGCAACGAGGTCCATGGAACAAAAGAGGTTAAGAACCCCTGTTCCAAGAGGATTTATTTTGTACTCTTGATTTGATTTATCTACTTGAAAATATATTTCTCATAATACTATAAAATATACCTAAAAATGCTCATCCACTTAAAAAATGCAAGGCAAAATATAACTAACCTATAAACCAGCTAAGACACCTTAGGAGCACAGGACTGCTTTTGCATGCTTGGAACTGCACAGAGCTAAGCTGGGTCTTCTTGAGACTAAATAGAAGCACCCTCCTCAGGTATTAAGAGTGCATGAGGTAATATAAGGTAAATGTTTCTCAGAGGAAAGAAGAAAGAGGCTGTGTGTTGCCTTTGAAGCTTAGATTTTCAGAGTACTTAGCTACATCTGCTTTCCCTGTGGAGTCTTGAAACCTGAGTGGGGCTTGTGTCACTTGTAATAACAAAACAGACTATTGGAAACAATGAAAAGATGGTCATTGCCAGTTTTTCTAAAATATAGATGTGAACTTTAGAAACGTAACTTTATATTTTGCTTTTCAGCAACTAGTCTTATCAGCATCCCCCTCTTTTTTGCAATGTATTTATTTTATGTGTAGTTGTGTTATTTCTTCTTTAATTCTGGAAAATTCTCAGTCATTACTTCTTCAACTCTTTCTTCCATTCCCTCTGTTTTCTCTTCTGGAAACTGATCTATTCTCATACCTCTTAGATTTTCTAGTTCTGTATGCTTTCTTGGTAAATTCCTCAATCTTAGCTTCAGATTTAAATTCATTTATTTCTCTTCTCTGTTTCTCATCTAGAGTTTATTTTACATATTATTTTCAAATTTCAATTAGTTTATGTATTCGTTTCCTAGAGCTGCCATAACAAACTGGGTGGCTTAAAACAAGATAAATTTACTTTTTCACAGTTCTAGAAGCCTAAGGTTCTAAATCCAGCTGGCAGCAGAATTGGTTCCTTCTGGAGGTTCTGAGGAAGAGTCTGTTCTATGCCTCTTTTCTAGCTTCTGGTGGCCGCTGGCCATACTTGGTGTTCACTTCAATCTCTGCCTCTGTTTTTATGTGGCCTTCTCCTTGGTGTGTCTGTGCATCCAAATCTCTGTCTTCTCATAAGGATTCCAGCCATTGAATTAGGGCCACTTTAACCCAATATGATCTTATCCTAACTTGACTGCATCCACAAGACCCTATTTCCAAATAAGGCCATGTTCACAAGTACCAGGGGTTAGGAATTGAAACTATCTTTTGGGGGACATAATTCAATCCCTGCTAAAATTTTGCATTTCTAAGATTTCTAAAACTGTTTCTCTTTTATACTTGTCTGCTTTTATTTATATTCTTTTAAAATACATTCAAGTGCTTTTAATGGATATATCTTCCTTTATATCTGGGGTTCGGTGGTGAACTTTTTTTGGTAAAGAACCAGGTAGTAAATACGTTAGGCTTTGCAAGCCATGCGGTCACTGTTGTAACTACCCTACAATGTAAAAGCAGCCATAGGCTGCTGAAAATGGATGGGTTCCAAAAATACTCAGAAAACCAGACCACTGCAGACACTTGGAAAACAGTTTGACATTTCCTCAAAATGTTAAATATAGAATTATCATATGAACCAGCTGGGTGTGTATCCAAGAGAAATGAAAACACATGTCCATATAAAAACTTGTTACATGAATGTCCACAGTAATATTATGTATAGTAGCCTAAAGATGACAACAACCCAATGTCTATCAAATGATTGTAATGGAATATTAAATAGCAATATAAAGGAACTTGTAATGATATATGCTACAATGTGGATGAACCCTGAAAATGTTATGCTAAGTGTAAGAAGCCAGACATAATAGACCACTGTGGTGGCATACAGTTATGTACAGAAAACCAAGTTCTTAATCTTAATCCATTCCTGTATGTGTGAATCCATTGTAAATAGGACCTATTGGTGAGGTTACTTCAGCTAAGGTGTGGCCCAGCTCAATCAGGATGGGTCAATTCCTATTCTGGGAATCCTTGTAGGGAAGATCACAGAGAGAGAAGTCATAGGAAGTAGCCAGAACCTGGAGGTCAACAGAATGCAGAAGAGAAAGGAGAAAGTGCCACCATGTGCATTGCCATGTGACAGAAAAACCAAGGAACCCCAAAGATTGCTGGCCAGCCAAAAGATACCTACTCCAAGAAGAATCAAGCCTTCTAGCCTCAGAAACCGTGAACTGACAAATTCTCGTTGATAAGCCAACCCATTATATGGCATTTGTTTTAGCTGCCAAGAAATTAAAACAACCATATATTGAATTATCTCATCTATATAATAAATTCAGAATAGGCAAATCTATAGAGACAGAAAGCAGATTAGTGGTTGCCAGGAGCTGAAGGGAGAGGATTATGTGGAGTGACTGCTAATGGGTACAAAGTTTCTTTTGGGGATGATGAAATGTTCTAAAATTATACTATGGTGATAGTTACATAGCTATGTAAATATACAAAAATCATTGATCTGAATAGTTTAAAGAAGTGAGCTTTTTGCTGCATAGATTATGTCTCAATAAAACTGATAAAAATAAATAAAATTGGGGGAAAAACATGGAGGTGCCTTGTGGTTATAGTTTGCTGGTTTGCTGATCCCTGCTTTATATCTTTGAGTATCATAAGATATTTATTCAAAGTTATTTTCAGATCATTGCATTAAAATTTTTTTCTGGATTTAATTTATGTTTTTGATTGCTGATTTTAAGATTTGTCCTCATTAGTTTCCCTCCTGTATTTGGGAGTTTCATATTGCAGCTAATCTTGAGTAGAAGAGTTTCTTTGCTTGTTCTCTTTCTGGATACCTCTTCCTGTCTAATGGTTTTGTGGTTGCCTCTACTCAGATCCTCCTGTGGCTTCCTGTGCCCCTGTTGACATCAGGGACATGGCACATACAGTCCATGAGCTTGACCCAGGTTCTTGCTGATACACTTTGTCTACTTTCTCTTTGGATTCCCAGATTGATATATGCCAAAATCCCAGACAACTGTAACACCTTTCTTTCAGGTTCCTTTCATTCAGTAGCCATTGCTCTGTTCTACCCACCCTGGATAGGATCTTTCAGTCTTCAGTTCACCAGCAAAGCAGTTGGGATCCTCCACCAACCACTTGCTACTGGGCCCAGAGAATAACGGGTCCAGGACTTCAGCACAGCTTACCACTTTGTGTTTCCATCTATTTCTGATCCACTGAGGATGTTGATCTTCTTTTTAAATTTATCTTGTTATATCTTGTCTATTACTGCTTTGTATGTGGAGTGGAATAGTGGACAAAACATGAATTTATAGTGTCATCTTGACTGGATATCTTACAGGTCAGTATAATGAAATTTTAGCAGAAAAATTGAAAGAGAACATCAAATGCCCCATGGTAGAAGAGACAGGCATTTGTTCTAGAAGTTTTGAATTTGTAAGTTGAGCATGTTAAGTGGAAGTGAGTTAATATAGTAATACAGTTGCAAATAAAATATAAAGGATCAAGTCAGAGGTTCAAGCTGGAGATGTGGATTTGGGAATCACAGAAGTCAAAAAGAAAAAAGTAGACCTAATAATAATAACTTTCAAATGGAAATGTACAATCAGATCAAGCCTATAAATCACTTAATTTCTACTTTTGATGATACAGCATATTTTCCTTCTTCTTAATGCTATATTTAGCTTGGGTATCCATTCCTACAATTATAAGCTTTTATGATGCATTGCTGAATATTAATCCATTCATTTATTCAACAAATATTAATTATGCTCCTGTTATACACTGAGCACTTTGCAAGGCCCTGGAGATATTAGAGATGAATAATAAATGGTCCTTGCCCTCAAAGGATTCATAATTTATTAAGGAAGTCAGCCACACACCTATGAAAACAAGTCGCATTCTAAGGTAAGCTTAGATATGATGGCTTTAGGCACAAAGTGCTTTAAAGACAGATGAGGGAATGCTGTGATTCTTCTTTGATATACTATACAAAGAGGTAATTCCAAAGGCTTCAGAGAATAAGGAGCATATTGGGAGCTTCCAGAATGTCAATAAAGGAATGAGTGGTACCTTGCTGGAATTGGGCTCTGGGGGACTTGTGTTTTTCAAGTACACAAATCTTACTTAGGCTATAGTTTATTTTTAACAGTTTTGGGAGAGCTGATGGAGATTATAAGAGGGTGATAAACTCCTTTCACTTCTCCCTCATCCATGTATATTTTCCCAAATCAATTACTGAGCACAGGAGTTTTTCAAGTAATGATGAGGAGTATCTTACAAAGTAGAGGGCTCATCACATGAGCAAAGATGATATTATCAGGCAATTTTTAGGAAAGAGTAAATAAATAGATTGGTGTGGTCAGAATGCAGGATAAATAATAACTAATGTGGGGATAAAAAGATGGTCTGGGATGTACTGTGGAGGTTATTGCATTAAAGGATAAAGAAACTGGACTTGTCTTTTGGGCAATGAGAAATACCTTGCATAATTTTAGTGCTGGAGAGTGAGGGGATAAAATTTACAATTTCGAAATATATAGACATTTGAGATAATGAAATGAGAAGGAAAAGACTAGAGCCAGAGATAATCCTGGAAGAGTCCAGGTATAACATAATGGCTATTAGATTGAGTTGTCATGGGAGTAAGAATTAAAAGACTGTAAATATTTTTGTTGTTGTTGTTGAGCAGGTAAACCTAAATTGGAAAAGCTACAATAGAGTAATGCTTCTATTAACATTCATTTCAAGACAGGTTCTCTAGTTGAGATACAATTGTGCTGGAACTTTTAGCATTATGATAAATGCTTGAAGACTATTTCACAGATAATGGAATACTGTTTGAGCTACTGTATCACATCCAAGAGACATAATAGGTTATGTGGGAATGCAAAAACTTAACCCACTGTGATAGGAGCTCTTATGCTATCACAAACCCAGGTTATGCTATTAAAAACCTAAATTATGCTAATGCAAACTCTGGCACTTTGGCATTGCATATAAAGCAGAATAAACCTTACCAATTGGGGAAAGAAATGAGTAACCCTTCCCTCCAAAAGAGAATATGCATTTTAATAAAATAAATTCCAAGTTGAATAAAAGCTCAGCTTCTGGATAAAAATCTATGTCCATGAAAAAGTAGGATTTCTGTATTGAATATTGCTTATTAATTGAAGAATTTATGATTCATTATAAGCTTACATAATATTTCTGCCAACACAATGATGGTATGCTAAATAAGGAAGAAAGTAGAGAATAGCTGGTTAAAAAACAGCTATCTGACAAACGACTCTACAAACTAATTTAAAATAAGTCTCTTGTGTTTATACCATGAGAAAAATCTTTCTCTCAGCTTGCCTGATTCAGTTCAGGACCTTCGAGGGCTTTTCTTACATTAAAGTGACTATTTTTATTATTGTGTTAGTGACAGTGTCTAGTGAGCCCCTAATAATGTATTAGCACTATTCTAGGGAATTCATAAATGGTATCTGGCTTAAACTTAGCAAGGCACTTAAAAATGTGAAGAATTCCACTAAGACTATCATTCATTTGGCTTCATATTTGTAAAAGCTTAGGAAAGAGACAAACTCATCTTCTCCACTGGCCCAAGAGGGATCCCCACCCCCAGCTCACAAATTGTCCCTGGAATCCCACTCAGGCATACAACATTTTAGAATAAGGTTTCTGTATGTAGGTGTGTGGTTAATTTTCCTACTTAAGAAAATTCCCAAGAGACTCTAATCTAACAATAACAACAAAAACGAATCAGACCATAAAAACCTGTGCTAAGTATGATTCAAAGGGAAAAAATGAGCTGCACTGAAAGCCAATTTGAGCTGGAAAGACTTGTACTCTTAAGTAACCAGACATGTGTAGCCACTTATGAAGCTGCCTGATTACATATTTTTTTAAACATCTGTCAGCAGAATCAGAATTCCACATGCAAAATATAGCACTCATGAGAATTGTGGAGGTTTGTTTAATTCTGAAGAATGTCACAAGTCGAACACAGTTGTTATTGCTAGAGTTGAAGAAAGTTTAGGAAGGAGCTCCCAAAGGCTGGGATTCATTTACCTGGACATTAATACCTTAAGGACAAAATTGAAACCAGCATTAAAACCTAGGGAGCCCCACAGAGAAATGTCAGGAAGTCCCATGAAGCAGGAGAAACTGGAAATCTATAGGTCAACTTATGGTTTCAGTACTGTAAGTGAGCCTAACCTCACTCCTTTATTTGATAAAAATATTCAGCACCATCTCCCACCATCAAAAATGTCCTATCTCCAAAGTGCAAACCTGCAGCATTTGTTCTTCCTCTGAAGACATCGTCATATGCTCTCCACTGTGGCTTCACCTGGTAGGCATGGATGAACACCACAACCACCACCACCAGGCACATTAGAGGAACGAGGGCAGCAGTGAACAGAGCTGCATAGATGTTTGGGATGAAACACCTGAAAGGGAGAAGAGAAAGGGTAACTCAGACAACTTCAATATAGACGGATACTAGCACTTTGCATCTAGACGTTAGCAAAAGCAAGTTTTGGTTTGCCAAATTGGTGCTTTGTTTGAGTATAGGCTACATGACGAAATCTAGCTCACTGTTTCACAAAGTAGGCTCCACGGAACATCCATTTTGTGAGATGCTCATAAAAATGTTTAAAAGCTTATGGCTAAATAAATTAGGGAAATGTATATACACTATACATATACCTTTTAAGAGATTCAGGGAACATAATTATCATTTAAAGAGTTTATAGAAAGTTATGGAATAAATACATCTGGGTTCTGGAATCAGACTGTCTGGTAGTGAATCCCGACACCACAACTAAATAAATGAATGACTTTAGGTAAATTTCGTAACCTCTCTATACGTTTCCTCACCTTTAAAATAAGGGTTATAATAGTATCCACAATAAAGGTTAGTTGTAAAGATTAATTAAAATAATCCATATAAAATACTTAAATTTTTAAAACTTACCATTTCTAGACTTAAATGACAATTGGATCCCCTCTTCTTTTTCACATGCACACACACACACACACAGACACACACACACAATAGCACTAGTGTCCTAGTGTCCTCTGGAACACACTTTAGGAATCACTGATCTAGTCATGTCCAGATTATTTTTCCAATCAGTTGAGATGGTGGATTCCAAGGGCTCCTTTCTATTCCCTCCCACTATTTAAGCCCCAAAGAAGAAGAATGATCATGGGAAAATGGTGGAGTCATTCTGATTTGCCAAAGGTTGCTCTTGCTTGCCCAAACCCCTCTTGACCCCTCTGGCTCCTCAGAGTAAGAGTGACAGGGCTCATGTTACTCTTGCATAAGAGACCAGGCTACCTCTCTCTCTTTCTCTCTCTTTGGATTTTTCTTCCAAGGATAAGCCTAACAGAGGAAATAAATGATGAGGGATTATGTAACTATTAGAGAGCCAATGACAAATCATTACTTTGCCTTATTTTCTAGCTCCACTTTCTTGGCCTAAACTTCCCTTAAGGACCATATTAGAAAAAGTATTGTTTGAAAGTAAATTTGAAGATTCCCAGAGCTCCATTCTGTTATCTCCACAATCTTGTTTTTTGTTTTTTCGTAGTGGATGACAGTTTTGTCATTCCCAAGCTATACATTTTCCCAAGAGCCTTTTAGTCTCTGAAAAATGAATAACAATTATCCATTTTGAAGCTATATTGCACAATTGTATCTATTATTACTGGAGTTTACATAGAACAATGGAATCCAAGGTAAACTTATGTTTTGTAAATATTTTCTGTAACACTGACATTCCAAAGAAAATGGTTTTATTTATAACTGGAAATTTTTGCTCATGCGTCATAAAGTCCTCTTATCCTTTAAATAAAATCTTTGACAAAAATCTCAAAATGGAGGGCTGCAAAATAGGTTCTTAATACCTAAAACTGTGATTTTGAGGTATTCTTATAAAGGATAGCCCTACAAGTTTTAAGAATATAATACTTTTAATTATAAGAAACCTTAATAGTAAGCAATGTCTCATTTTAAATATTTTCTTTCCCATTTTTAATATATAATATCCGTAATGCTTCATTACAATATAGCCATAAACAATGATTTTTGAAGAAAACTCAGGAAAAATATATAAATATATATAACCTGTTTAGAAGGAAACCTCACAACCCAAAATATAAATAATCAGAGGAAACATCAATTCTTGCAATTTGGGAAAATGTGCCTCAATTTTATATTTTAAAAAGAAACATTATTAAAGGCCTTCTTCAGAAATTGTTTTTAATTAACATGATATATCAAATGTATTCCTCATGTAAACAAGACACATTTTAAGAGATATTTCAACACACACTCTGCATTTGCAAAGAGATGACAGAATGATGAATTTTCTGGCTTCTAGAATTTAATTTGGACAGCACAATGCCAAAATCCTTCCCTGTATACTTATCAGTATGCAGCAAGACCTGTATCTTCCAGGTACAAGTCATGTAATTAACTAAAACAGGCAAACATTAATGTCCTTGATCTTGAATATGTCTGCACTAAAAATAGTTGTCACTTTGGCTACTCATTAATATATACATTGGGTTTAGATGATTTTTTTTTTTTTTTGCTTTCATCTGAATTATGAATCCACTGACAAACTGGCATTGAGGTGCTTAGACCAATACAAAGGAACATATGCAGGCTTCACTACTTCATTTTCACCTTGAAAAATATCATCAGAATTCAATTCTGAGTTGTCTAAGATGAGGATAATTACTGGATATATTATGAGCTACTCTAGGAGTAGAAATATTTTGTACAGAATGCTAGGTATAGGTGTGCTTCTCCAACCTCCTTGCTCTCCGGTACTATGTTTTGTTCTCATGTCTCCATTTGAAGTGCTTTCCTCAAAATTTTTCTTCATTTTAGGGAGCAACCTTTTAAAGCAGAACCTCAACTAATAGTGCACCACCATGGTTAAAGAAGAAAACAGGCAAGGTGGACCTCTGGGATGTTAGAAGCAACCAGGCATATCCACCCTGCCACTTAGGAATAGAAGGAAATTCCTTAAGGGCTACTGCTCTTTAAAAATCTCCTTTGTACATAAAATTGGAAGCAGGAACTCAAACAGATACCTGTATGACAATGTTCATAGCAGCACTGTTAGCAACAGTCAAAGCTGGAAACAACCCAAATGTTGATTAACAGTGGAAGGGGTAAACAAAAGTGATAGATCTATACATTGGAATATTATCCAGCCATAAAAAGGAATGAAAGTCTGGTAATTTCTACAACATATATGAACCATGGAAACATAATGCTAAGTGAAATAAACCAGGTACAAAAAAGCAAATATATGATTCCATTCACATGAATCTAGAATAAGCAAATTCATAGAGACAGAAAGTAAATTAAAAAAAAATAATAAAAAAATGTAAAAAATGGATCAGAGGTTATCAGAGGCTGGGGAGAGGTGGAATGGGGAGTTACTGCTTAATGGAAAAAGAGTTTCTGTTTTGAATGATAAAAAAGTTTTAGTGTGGAAGGTGGTAATGGTAGCACAACATTGTAAAAGCAATTAATGCCACTGAGTTGTATATTTAAAGATGGTTAAAATGGCAAATTTTATGTTATATATATTACTACAATTTAAATAAAATTCCTTTGTAATTCTTCCAGTCTATAGAATGGCTTGGCCATGACAGCCTTTATTTTCAGAGAAAGGGAAAGGAAAGCTACCCAGTCTTGAAGCTATTTGGCGTTACCCCCAAATCATCAGGGCCCCACAAGTCATGACCTCTCATAAGTGCTTTGCTGCTGAGAGTCCCCCAGGCTTGCCCTCTATAAGGCCAACAGGGGGTCAGATCATTAACAAGGAGGGCTTTCACCCCACAGCATGACCTGTTCTTGTTGGCGGCCCCTCCCACCTTCCTCTCTACCTAGGGCGCTGCAGTTCTGCTGGTCCTCCCTCTGCCCACTCCTGTCCAGCTGTGACTCCATGTCAGTCCCCTTTCAATGAAACGTACTTGTCTTGAGTTCTACCTGTTAGAGACTATGGAGTCAGACAACTCTTCTGAAACACTAACATTTGAAAATGAGACAGGGCTAAAAGTCTAACCCACAAATGTAGAAAACAATCAGGGATCCCCATTCATGTGAAAACTTCAGCCCATGGCAAGGAGGTGGAATAGACTGTGTCATTCTAAATCCACAAATCAAATATCAGACACTTACACATTCTTGTTTTAAATTCTCCTGATTTAACATTTCCTTTAAAACTAAAAGGTATTAATCCACAGCTAACATCATACTCAATGGTGAAAGATCACCATCCTTATGACTTTTCCCTTAAGATCAGGAATGAGACAGGGATGCCCACTTTTACCACTGCTGTACAATACTGAACACAAGTTCTGTTCAGTAGGAGTTATTGGCAGAGCAATTAGGCAAATAAAAGAAATAAAAATCATCTAAATAAAAACTATTTGCAGATGACATGATCTTATACAGAGAAAATCAATCCACAAGAAAATCATTAAAGCTAATAAATGAATTCAGCAAAGTGGCAGGGTACAAGATCAACACAAAAAAAACAATTTTGTTCCTATTCACTAGCAATGAACAATCCAAAGAGGAAATTAAGAAAACAATACCATTGATAATAGCATCTAAAATAATAAAGCATCTATGAATAAATTCATCTAAGGATACAAAAAGCTTGTATACTGAAAACTACAAAACACTGCTGAGAGAAATTAAAGAAGAACTAACTAAATGGCAAAACATCCCATGTTCATGGATTGGAAGAATTAACATCACTAATATGTCAATATTTCCCAACAGCAATATACAAATTCAATGCAATCCCTATTAAATTTCCAGCAGCCTTTTTTTGCAGATATGGTAAAACTGATCCTCAGTTTCATACATAACTGAAAGGGTGCCCAAATAGGCAAAACAATCTTGAAAAATGAAGAGGGTTGGAGGACTCACACTATGCCATTTCAAACTATATTAAAAAGCAACAGTAATCAAAATCATATGATACTGGCACAAAGATAGACAAATACATCAGTGGAACAGAATTAAAAGTACAGATATAGACTCACACATCTATGGCCTATGGATATTATTGGTTTTTTATAAGGGTGCTAAGTATATGCTGTGGTGAAAGAATAGTCTCTTCAACAAGTGGTGTTGAGGAAACTGGATATACACAAGCAGAATAATGCAATTAGATCCCTACCTCACATCATATACAAAAATTAGCTCAAAATGGATAAAGGAATAAATAATAGAGATGAAACTATAAAACTTTTAGAACGTAACATACAGACAAATCTTCAAGATGTGGGATTTTACAATGGATTCTTAGATATTACACCAAAAGCACAAGCAATGGAATAAACAATAAATAAATTGTTAAAAACTTTTTTGCACTGAAGGGAATTATCAAGAAAGTGAAAAGACAACTTATAGTATAGGAGAAAATAGTTTCAAACAATATATCTGATATGGGTTTAATATCCAGAACATATAAAGAACTTTTACAATGCAATAACATATGCCAAACAATCTAGTTTAAAAACAGGCAAAAAACATAAACAGACATTTCTCCAAAGAGGTACAAGTGGCCAATAAGCACAAGCAACGATACTCAGCATCATTAGACATTAGGAAAATGCAAATCAAAACCACAATGAGATACTACTTTATACCTACAAGGATGACAAGTATTAAAAACAAACAGAAAATTACAAGTGTTGAAGAGGATGAAAAGAAATTGGAACTTTAGCATACTGTTAGTGGGAATGTAAAATGATGCAGCCACTGTGGAAAGCAGTATGGTGGTTCCTCAAAAAGTTAAATATAGAATTATCATATGACCTGGCAATCCCATTTCTAGGTACATACCCAAAGAGAGTGAAAATGGTCACAAATATATAACAGCACATCAATTTTTACAGCAGCATTATTCACAATAACCAAAAGCTGGAAACATTCCAAGTGTCCATCAACAAATGAACGGATAAACAAAATGTGGTACATAGACATAATGGAGTATTATTTAATTATATGAAAAAAAATGAAGTTATGAGACATACTGCAACATGAAGGAACCTTGAAAAATTATGCTCAGTGAAATAAGCATGATGCATAAAGAAAAAAATTTGATGCTATCACATATTAGGGATGACTAGAAATAACAAATTTGCATAGATAGGAGGTTACCTGGGCAAGAGAGATTAGGGGAGGGAGATAGGAGGTGTGCTTGTTAAAACAAACAAACAAACAAATAAGCAAGCAAACAAACCTAAGAGGTATTATTCTAATTTTATGACCAACATGTCTAAATGGGATTTCTACTGGTGTACAGTAAAATTTCCCACATCTAATTAAAAGTGTTCAAGATACACGAACTATGTCCTTCTCTTAAAAAGAAAAAGAAGCCTTGCCAACCAGAATTTATTTCAGTTCAACTGAATAAAATGTACAGTACATCCAGGTAATTTGAGGTTTAGACAACATGAATGTAATGTGGGGAGTCAGGAAACCGTGACTATCAGGTTAGAATAGTTTCTGAAATAAAACTGGGAACAAATTCTTGGAAAAACTGAACGTAATGAAAGAAATGAGCAGACTGAATACTATGCTCACACGAGGGCAGGGAAGTAGTTGATTAATGTGTTGGCAGCTACTGCTTCAAGAACAGATCTGGCAGACACCAGAAGATGAGACAAAGGCCATGTGGATTTATTTCTTAAAAAGGGCAAGGAAAGTGTGTTCCTTGTAATTACTAGCTCATCCAGCTTCAAAGTACTCTCCTGATCCTTCTCTCTTTTGGTGGTGAATACTCTTTTGGGTGCTTGCTGTTCCTTTTTTAACTTTAACTAGGTAAAATTTCTTTCTTATTATAACCCACAGATCATCCTAATTTATTTCAAAATCTTGTCAGGACTTCAATCTTCTCTCTATTTTCAGCCACAAGAAACAAGTAGGTGCTGTTTCATTACCTTCGGGTTTTTTTCTCTGCCAGGTTTACCCTTGGAACATTCACAGTATTGTGTCTCTTTCTAATTCAGTAACATTATTATCTTCCCTAGCACTTGATACTAACTGAAGTATTTTCACTTGCATGCCATAGCTTGATTTTCAAAAACTTTTGTGCAGGTGGTTTGGGGTAGTTCAGTTTGTTTATTCCTGTATAAAATCTGCTTAGGGCAGATTAGGACAGAGGCTAGGAGAGACAAAAGCTTCACTTAGAAGTGCTGAAAATATTGGGAGGGATGCTGGGTACTCCCTGTACATGAGATTGTGACTTGAGTCCATTTAAATTATATTTTAAAGAACAAGTTGACCCTGGGAGGCTGGGAGGACTTGAAGAAATCCAGGCAGCTGACATCTGGGCTACATCTGGGTTACATAGGTAATGAAAAAGGACCTCTGTAATGAAAGAGTAAAAGACATCCATTTCCATGGTCATCTTGTAAGTGCTTCTCCTCAACAAGATAATGATAATAGTTATGTTTCATAGACTCATGTGCCAACACCCCGAGGTAGGTCTCCTTAGTATTTCTTTAATGGTGGCATCTACATTTGTTGCTTTAATAAACATTTGTTGCTTCAATAAACATTTTCTTCTCTATATGGGAACTCATAGCGAAACCTTATTTAATCTGTTGGTGTTAGCCTTTATATTTATTGAATGCATGATCAGTCAAGAATTTCTCATCTTTTATTGCAAACTGGTTTATACTTTGTTTAGAACTATATTTGTTTATTGGCCCTATTGGTGGAAGACTTCAAGTGTTATTCATTGTGTTGATTATTTATAAATAAAATCTAATACTTTATGATTTCAATATTCCTTTCCTTGTGTGTCCAATTACTTTCTCCAAAATGATGCTCTTAGTTAACACACATTTTTAATTTACTTATGAAATTATGTACGGATGGATAGACATATGTGTGCATATATATGTATTTACGTGCATGTGTGCATTTATTTTCTGGCCCATCCAAAATGGCAAGAGTAGTTTAGAGAAATATTTTAAAGCACATTAATTTTTTTTTAATGAGTAAACATATGAAGTCACCAGAGTGAAGGAAATTAATAGTTTGGGTTTAACTGTCTTCAGAGAAGGAAAATATATTCTTCTAAATACCATTTTCTACTGCAATGACTACAACAGTTTTCATACTAAGGGGATTCAATTTAATTTTAAAACAGGCATTTTTCCTTTAAGTTTAAATTTTAAGCAAGAACAATTCTAAGATTAAATTGCAGATGAACACTACAAAATGAAATGGAAATTTAAGATAAATATATGGATTTAGAAAGGGAGAGCATGGAGGGGACAAAGTATTTTCTTGAACTGAATTAGATTGATAATTAAGACTATTTAAAAATATATGTACTACTATTACTAGCAACAAATATTTACTATGAGCTAGGCATGAAACTCAATCCTTACATGCATTATCATGCATAATCATCACAATAATTCAATCAACCCCATTCCAAAATTCTGTATTTCATGTGTGCTCAGTTCAATCAAAATCTACCAACCAACATTTGAATATCTATCACATATGTACAATAAGGTGCTGGACATGGAAGGGATATAAAGATGCCTATGAAGTGGTCCATCCCATCAAGGAGATTGTATTGACCATAAAATTACAGCATTTCAGAATCGAGTCTTTGACTCAAAGTGTGGGTCCTATAGTGGCAGCAGCAGCACCACCTGGGAGCTTGTAAAAAATGCAGAATCTCAAACCCATCCAAGTCACCTGAATCAGAATGGCCTGGTGTTCCTGATTCATATAAAGTAGCCTAATGTAATTAAAACATTAACAAATCAACGATATATCTTTTTGACAGTGAAGCTAAGGGACTATGTGATCCCCAAAGAGAATAAGACCTCAAGATTTCCCAGCACATGACAGTCACAGCAGCCTGAAGAACCAGTGAGAAAGAAAAGCAGCAGGAAGCAAACACAATAGAGAAGCAGAGATCTTCTGCTATTGATGCCTGGAAGTCTGGCATACACATCGGGAGAGTTCAGATTGCAGAAAAGGGAGAGAGATAGCAATGAAGTGGGAGAGGACAAACACCAGCTTGCCGATGGGTGGACTTTAGATGGGAAGGGGAATGCTGGGGTGTGGTGGGGTGAGGATGGGAGGTAAATACTCATTTCTAACTGAAGGGATAAGGTTTCTGTGAATGTGAGTGCAATCAACTTATTCCACAATTTGCTGCACTGCTCAAGGTTTCTGGAAAAGGTAATCCCATGTGTAACTCTGTCCTCAAATCCCCATCCACAGATGACTAGCTCTGAGATGGATACATGATCCAAAGACAGTCATTCTTCTGACTTAGAACTTGGTGACCCTGCTAAAAAGTTGAGCTGAGCCAATCAGCTTTTCTCTCTTGAGAATTTGTCATGGCTAGTTGCCAGCAATAGGCACCAGAGCTGATGTAAAGCTAGGGGAGGGGAGAGAAGGGATGAGGAGGGGAGAGGGAGAGTGTGGAGGGGAGGAGATGTCAGAGGCTCAAAACAACCCAGAAGTGAAGACACTGTGGTGCCTGTAAGATGAAGAGTGTGCCCTGGTTTCCAGCATCTAATTCCAGGTCCTGTGAGGTCCAACTAGACCTCATTTCCTGCCTTTGAATGTCCATGAGAATGCCTATGGTGTTCTTTCATTAAACTCCCCTTTATTTGAAGTAGCTTTAATGGATCTTTAGATGCAACTGAAATGGTCATAGCTAAAACATAGCAAGGGCAAGTGATAAAAAGAGGGAGTGAACACAGTGAACACAACCTGTAGTGTTCTTTAAAATGCATGGCTCTTGAAGATGTAGTAGGATATCTTGTCATGTCTCCTTGTTTTAGAGCTCACTATACCCTAGTTAGTGTTTCTGTCTAACTCTATGCATTGACGACTGCCTCATAAAGAAGTCAAAGGATCAAAGGATAAGAGTCAGGCTAACATTTAACTACTTAAAATGTATCCAAATGCTTTTTATTACTTTAAAAGACTCAGCAAAGAAAAATGTAGACATATCAGAGCAATTCTGTTTCATCTACATAAAAAAGAGCAGATACTTTAATTCTCTGAATATTAAACTAATAGCTTGGAGTAGTCAGATATACTACCTCCACTAAAATACACCATCATGTTGTACATAACTGGTACTTGGTAATAAGACAGAGCTGCCCATATCCCTGGCTTATTAAAAAGGTAAAGTATATTTACAGATAAATTACAAAGATGAATAATGGACCCAAAGTATTAATAAGTTAGAGACAGTTGATGATAAGCAGTCTGAAAATCATGACACCCTCAATTATTTATTTTCTCTTTTCCCAAGAAGCTTGTTAAGTCTGAGCAGTCTGTTCCCTGAACAACTTGACTATACTGTTGAAATCATACTATTGGGCAGTGCTTGACAACTTTGCTCTAGATAGGTTCCAGTGAATCAAGCCCATTTAGAAATTAACCAGAATAAGGTCAGGATGACTTTTTTTTTTTTTTTTTTTGCATGTACTAGTGCTCTATGTTCTCATAAAACAAAATAAATTGGTACTGGAAAATGTCATTGTGCTAGAGCATTCAAAGGTGCCCTGTCTTTACCTCTTGCTCATCAAGCCTCTGAATGGATGGCTAAAATTATTTTCTGACTAATTATATCACTTTCTTGAATTGGAACATAGTAAAAGTATATAGGTATTTACACAGTTGAACATGAGAATACAAGATTAATATCCAAAAACATATTCTATCTTTTTGCCCCCTTCATCTGACATCACTGATAGCACCTGATAGGGCCTCAGAGTACAACCATTATTAAGAAAGTGGCTTCAGGTGAGGCTATCCTTCATTAACTAGGTAGGATGCTGCAATTTGCAATCTTCATTTAGAGATGCAAGTTTTGTTTTATTTTTTAAATCTGTATTTCAATAACCTCAAACATTTAGGAATAGCTCAGAAGAAAGTGGGATAAGGTTTCATGCTAGCATAAATGTTATTTTTCCTTTTCCTGATGAAGAATCCGTAGGCTTTGAAGAGTTCCCTTCCCAAATATTCTTATAGGACTTCTGTATTCTTTATTTATAGCCCATGAAAAATATGAGAAAGGTAGAAGTGTAGGTCTATGCTGACAAGGGTGTCACTGTGGGCCACTATATTAATAATGTAATTGTTTTGAGGGACTCTGACAAGTCAAAAAAAATTCTCATAGCAATGGTGAAGATTTCTTGAAAGGGCAAAAATCATTTTGAAGAAGGAGGCCTCAACTTTGTTATCTACCACATGTTACAGAAAAGCAGCTACATTACATTGTCATGTAGATTAGGCTTACAGATTACTTTCACTTTATCTGAAATTTGCAAATACTCTCAGAAAAAACTTCCAGAGTATTCTCTGCAGGGGTAAATGCTCACTCATGCCATAGCTTATGCTATATATGTATGGTAAAGTTAACATTTACAGCACATTGCGACGTCTGATATTCTTAAATTATGATTTAAGTTTATTAAGAAATTATTCAATGAAGTTACTCATGTACTGTTTAAAATACACTATACATTTCCTTGCACTATTAGTAAAATTTTAATTTTAAAATCCTTCAAATAAGAGCGTTAACTTTCAAGTATTAAGGCCAAGTAAGGATAAAGCCAGTAGGTGAGGTATATATCAATCACTTTATGGACACGAGCCTCAGTTACAGATAATATAGTTTTTGCTAAACTCCAACCCAAGCTCTGTTTCACAGTCTATTTCCTAACTTTTATTTATATTTAAGGATGTTAGTCTTTATCAAGTAATGGATCAGCACATTAAAAACGTTTTATAAAACATCTAAGCACTTTTAATATGTTCATACTTGCTGGTTGCTAATAGTCTATGAAACTATTATTAATTAGTATTTATTGAGCATTTATTAATGTGCCATTGCAGTAATAGTGGGAAACTTAAGAAATGTAAAAGACATAACCCCTTTCCTCAAGAATAATACACTGTAACAATAGGGAACATTATAAAATCTCATAATACCCTACCACCATGTGAGCCATACCTAATAAATGTTAAAAGGGCTAGGACATATGAAGCAAAAATAACTGGAGAAAGGCTCTGATAGAGTTCAAGGACTTATTTCAGGAAAGGATAGTAAAATTGGAAGTAAAGGAGATGGAGGTAAAAATTCTATCCACTCTATAAGAAATCTCCAATCTCCAATTTTGGAAGAAAATGACATTTCATTTTCTTAAAGCTTTGAAATCTTTTATACTGATATAGAAGAAATATTTTTAAAGTCCCAAGCTGAAGAGCTCAAAACTAGACACAATATACCTAGATAGATATAAAGTGATCTTCTTAATGGTTTGTGTAAAGAAGATTCTCAAACGAAAATGATGCTAGATATGTGATGGTATATATGTAGGGGGAAGGACAAAGTGAGAGTGAAACCTTTTTTTATTAAGAAGGCTGTAGTTTACAGAAAAATCATGCAAAAAGTAGAAGTTCCCATGTACACCTACTCCCCCCCACACACGGTTTTCTCTATCATTTTGCATTAGTGAGGTACATTTGTTATAACTGATGAAACAATATTATAACTATACTATTAACTATAGTCCATATCTATTAGTGTTCACTGTGTTGTATAGTTCTATGGTTTCTTAACATTTTTATTCTGGTAACATAGACACTACCTCAAATTTCCCCTTTTAACCATATTAACTATACAATTCAGTGGTTTTAATTATATTCACAATGTTGTGCTACCATCACCATCATCCGTTACCAAACTTTTCCATCACGCCAAACAGAAACTCTGTACCAATTAAGCATTGACTAGCCATTCCCTACTCCCACCTGGCCCCCGGTAATCCAAATTCTAGTTTCTGACTCTATGAATTTGCATATTTTAACTATTTCATATCAGTGAGACCATACATTGTTTGTCCTTTTGTGTCTGGCTTATTTCACGCAACATGATGTCTTCAAAGTTCATCCATGTTGTCATACATATCAGAACTTCATTCCTTTTTACAGCTGGATAATATTCCATTGTACATATATATCATCTCTTATTAATCCATTCATCAGTTGATGGACACTTGGGTTACTTTCATCATTTGACAATTGTGAATAAGCTGCTATGAACATCAGTCTGCAAATATATGCTTTATCCCCTGCTTTCAATTCTTTTGGGTATATATGTAGAAGTGGGATTACCAAGGTATATGGTAATTCTATACTTAACTTTCTGAGGAATTGCCAAATGGTCTTCTATAGCTGCAGTACCATTTTATTATTCCCACCAACAATGAACGGGTGTGTTCCTATTTTTCTACATTCTTTCCAAAAGCTATAATTTTCAATTTTTTAAAGTAGCCATTCTAGTGGGTATGCAATCGTATCTCATTGTGGTTTTGATTTGCATTTCTCTAATGGTTAATGACATTGAGCATCTTTTCATGTTTCATTTGGTCATCTGTATATCTTCTATGGAGAAATGTCTACTCAAGCCTATTGCTAATTTTTAAATTATGTTGTCTTTTTATTGAGTTGAAAGATTTCTTTATATATTCTAGATATTAAACCATTATCAGATGTTGGACAAATATTTTTTCCCACTCTGTTGGTTGTTTTTAACTTTCATGGTAAAATATCACTTCTTTGAATCTGCACACAGTAAAATTATAGCTATTTACAGAGGTGACCATGAGAATACAAGATTAATGTCCAAATATATATTATATTTTTTGGCCCTTCCATCTGACATCACTGATAGCACCTATAGATAAAGGGCCTTGGAGTACAACCATTATTAATGAGGCTATCCTTCGTCAACTAAGTAGGATGCAGCAATTTCCAAACTTCATTTAATGTTAGAGATGCACAGAAGTAATTTTGATGAAATCCCATCTATCTATTTTTTTTTCTTTTTTGCTCACGTTTTTAGCATCAAGTCTAAGAAACCATTGCCAAACACAAGGTACTGAAGAGGATTCCTTATGTTTTCTTCTAGGAGTTTTAGAGTTTTTATTCTTTTATTTAGTTTTTTAATCCATTTTGAGTTAATTTTTATATATGGTGTGACCTGGGGGTCCACATTCATTCTTCTGCATATGGATATCCAGTTCTACCAGCACCACTTGTTGAAGAGACTATTTTTACCCATTGAGTGGACTTGGCCCCCTTGTCAAAAATAACTGGCCATAGATGTGAGGGTTTATTTCTGAATACTCAATTCAATTCCATTGGTCTATATGTCTGTCCTTGTGCCACTACCATGCTGTTTTGATTACTGTGGTTTTGTAATAAAATTGGGAAGCATGAGTCTTCCAATATTGCTCTTTTTCAAAATAGTTTTGGCTATTCTGGGCCTTAGTTTGCTAAAGCTGCCAATGCAAAATTACCAGAAATGGGTTGGCTTTTATAATGAGAAATTTATTAGAGGTAAAAGCTTACAGTTCTGAGGCCATGAAATGTCCATACCTAGGCACCATCAGAGATGCTTTCTCACCAAAGTCAACTACTGGTGATCCTGGTGTCCTGCCATGTGGCGAAGCAAGATGGCTGTCAATATCTGCCAAAGTCCCTGCCTTCCCCTCCAAAATCTACTGTCTCCCAGAGCTCAGCTATGGGCAACCAGAATAGAGTTTGTCTTGAACTGCTCCTTAAGCCCGGCCTCTTGGGGGCTTCATGTTTAAGCTTTGGCTGCTAACAATCCTAGAGTCCTCTCTCACACAGCAGGATCAATAATGGCAGTGCTCCCATTTCCTGTGTCTCTCTGTGTCTCTATTTATGTAAGACCCAGCAAGAGAGCAGAGATTCAACCTGAGCCAGGTCTCATTGATCTAGTCCAATCAAAAACAATCTAATCAAGTGATCTAAAGTGAATCTAATGCAAAGGGTACCACACCCACAGGAACAGATTAGTTTAAGAACATAATCTTTTGGGATTCAAAAAAATGAACTTCAAACTGTCACAATGCTCTTTATAATGTTGAGGATGTTTCCTTCTGTTCCTAGTTTTCTAAGTGTTTTCATAAAAAGGGGTGCTGGATTCATCAAATGACTTTTTCTGCATCAGTTGAGATGATCATGTAGTTTTTTTCCTTTATTCAATCGATATGGTATATATTATTTTATTTTCTTATATTGAACCACCCTTATATACCTGGGATAAATCTCACTTGATCATGGTGCATTATTCTATTAATATGCTTCTGGACATAGTTTGCAAGTACCTTGTTAAAGATTTTTGCATCTATATTCCTATGAGATAGTAGTCTGTAATTTTCTTTTCTTTTGGTATCATTACCTGGCTTTTGTATTAGGGTGATCCTGGCCTTATAGAATGGATTAGAGAGTGTTCTTTCCTCTTCAATTTATTTTGAACCATTGATTGTTTAAGAGGGGTGAAGCCTTTTATTGATAGATTAGGATAATGGTTTTAGAAAAAAATGGATATTCCTAATTAAGAATGAAGGCTCTATTTGGATCAATTCCATGTCCACCTCTTATTGACTGCATGATTTAGGCCTATATTCAACTTTTCCCTACTTCAGCTTCCCAGTAAATAAAATGGGGATGACAACAGCATCTATCTCACAGGAGCAGAGAACTTAATGAGTCAAAATATGCAAAACTCTTGGAACAGAGTCTGGCATGCTGTGAATATTCAATAAAAGATAGCTATTATTATTATTATTATTTATTATTATCTATTACTAAGGCCCCAAATCTCTCACTTATATTCAAGACTTAACCTGTATAAAAAGAAGATAGCACACTGTAGGTAGGGAAGTGTGAACTTCCATCATATTTCATGTGTCAGGGAAAGCAGTGAGCTGTAGAGTTCAGTGAAGGAAAATTCTTTTAACTGGGGTAGTCAGGGAACATTTCATGAGAGAAGTGGAATCTGAAATCAGTTTTTCCCCCTCTTAAATTCCTTACCAATCCGCAGAAGCTTAGTGTGATTCAGCCATGCAAATAAAATTTGCTGTCTGTATCCCTAACAGCTTTGCATGAGGGGAAAAAGGAAAACTTTCCCTTTGTTGCTTTTCCCCATGATTCATGTGTGTTTCTGCAAAACGTGTTGTTGCAACTTGGTTCATAGGCAGACCAATCTTTCCAATTTAAAATGTCCAGGTAATTTTGAGCTATTCAGAATGAGGTAGGTGATACTCAATAAAGTCCAACATGGTCTCACTACCATGGCTGATAAATCAATCTGTCCCCAAGTGCCAGCAGCAGTAGACAAGTAACTATTGGTTCAGGGGCCTCTTTAGGCAATTGAAGTGGCAATTTCTCATCTGCTGCCTCCTGTCTCCCCCGCATTTTCCACCAGTCCCAAAGCCTCTGAAGAGAGGGCCCAGGGCAAAGGATGATTTGTGATGGTTTTCCAGAAGAGGGGCTGTTTCTAGCCTCTTGGAGGCCTGCATGCTGGATTGGGTGGCTGCTGGAAGATCAAGATGTTGACTATGAGAAAGCAGGGCATTGTGAATGCCCCATCTGACCTGAGCTGCCCTCCAGAAAGAAAACAGCACTTCTTCCTTTCATTAAAACAAAACGAAGATCTTCATAGGATCTTAGAAGTAGAAGAGGTAGTAGAGTTCATCCCATCCTCTCACTAACTTTATGGGTGAAGAAATCAAGGCACAAGGGCTCCCAAGGCTTGTCCAGAACCCCGTCATCCAAACTCTAAATGAAGCTCCAAAGAAAAAGTCAGAATCAGCAGAAAAATAACCTAAAATGTTTTTGGACCATATTCTGCCAATAATCTAAAATCCCTTTTTAGGAAGTGTCTGAATTGCTTTATTTTCCTAGGGATTAGGTGGGTATCGAATAAATCACAGAATGAAACACTAAACACACGTATTTCTGAGTATTTTACTCAATAGTAATGATCTCAACAGTTTAGACCATATTTATTTGTTCTGTGAAACAGTTGTTAAAGGTACCAACTATTAAAATTTTTGCAAATTACAAATTCATACAAGAGAACAAATTTGCATTTGGTTAAAGATATAACAAAGATATGAACAAAGGACAAATAATTCAAAATGGCATTTAGTCATTTATAAGGCCCTCTCCCCACCCATGATCATTCCCTCCCCCCTAAAAAAACTGGCTTCAGTTGAATCAATATTTTATCATAAGGAATTTATTTTTGTCAACAGGATGTTCCTGTTATTTTCAAGTCCTGTAGCTTCAACAACAGGATTTCAGGGCAATGAAATGAAATGGGAACAGTAGAGTAATAATTTCTGGGCATACTCATGAACATGTGAGAAAAATCCAAACCATTGCTTTAAAATATTTAAGATTGTCTCTTTCATGAGCCTTCTGAATTTCTTTACATTTAAAAAAATATATAATGATCTAATATTCAGAAAAGATTTAGGCTGAAATTCATAACTTCTTAATTGTAGAACTGGGCTGGTTAATATGTTTTTAAAAAAGCTTCCTTTGTGATGGTACACAAATTTGTTTTTTTGTTTGTTTTTTTCTTTTTCTCTATTTCTTCAAATAAAAGTTGTATGTGCCACAAAATGGAAATAATTTTTTAAAGATGCTGAAAATTCAAGAGTATGATATGCATGTAATCTGGGAAGGTATCATGTACTTTTTAATGAGAAAATCTTAAATGTCAGGGCTATTCTCCATAACTCACTTGAAGGCCTAGTACTCAGGTGCACAGAGGGTAGACAGGAAGAATCATCTCTAAATCAAACACTTGCTGCAAGAGTATGCTGCCCGCTGTCACCAAGAACAGTGATTGGCTTGATTATGGGTAGAAATACACCAAAACCCACTACTGTCTGGGACATCCTGAATTGAAGACAGGAAGAACATGATGATGTCACAAAACAGACAGAACTCAAAGTGCTTACATATGTGAACTCTGACTCAGCCAGGCCTGGCTTTGAACTCCGGCACTGCTATTTAATAGCTGTGTGACTTTGGGTGAGTTACGTTACCTCTCTGATTCTTAGTATCCTCATTTGTAAAATAGGAATAAATTTTTTTTTTCATGTTTGTTGTGAGGAATAAATGAGCATGTCTAAGGACCCAATACCTGATAGCTGTTATTAACTTTAGCATCTGCTTTGGTTTAATTACTTTGCTGAAACACTGTAATCCTACTCAGATGTAGAAAGTACCCATGGCATTAAATTGTAGTCATATTCTATTTCATATGATACTCAAATACTTGGTTATTACCATTGATTTTTGCAAAAATAAGCTTATTCAGAGGTTTTAATCCACAAAGTCATTATAACCTCTGTGGTGGATAATTTTATGGGTCACTTTAGCTAGGTTACGGTATCCAGTTGTTTGGTCAAATCCTGGCCTAGGTGTTACTTGTGGATATATTCCGTAGAAAGGGTTAGCATCTACAATCAGTTGACTTTAAGAAAAGGAGATTAATCAGTTAGAGGTCTTAATAGCAAGAACTGAGGGTTTCAGAGGTCAGAAGAATTTCTGCCTCAAGCCTTCAACATCTATTCTTACCAGAATTTCCAGTCTGTCTGCTTCCCCTGGGGAATTCAGAGGACTCAGGAATTCAGTATCACCTTTACCTAAGTTTCCAGTCTGCAGCGTGTCCTATGGAGCTTGGACTTGCCAGAGCCCATGGTCATGTGAGCCAATTCCTTATATCTCAATATCTATGTCTGTGTTTGTCTGTGTGTCTACATGTCTATGTGTCTGTACTATATATTTATACATACATCCTGTTCATTCTTTTTCTCTGGAGAACCCTGACTGATACAACCCTTAAATCAGTGCCTTATACCATTTCTCAGAAAAGCATGTATTTCCTTCAAAGAACTCAGAGCAGTGACTTAAATGTGAAAACTCTGGGTCAGTGTTCAATCATTTGAAAGCAAGAAAGACATAGTCTTTTCAAAAATGCACATTTAATCTCCTCCTTTTAGTTTTGCCAGGTAACCCAAAATTGCCTATGCTAAATCCTGGATTTAAAAGTGCAGAAAAATGAGGTGGTAATTAAATCTTCATGTGGGGATGTAGAATAATTAACTATTCAAGGATGTGTTTCTCTGTGGTTGCTGATTTGGAAAGTAGGGGCACATATTCAGAGGCCTCTACTACTATGAACAAGCTGCTATTTTCAAAGCTAACTTACTGTACTTGGAATTCTGAAGAAATGTGCTAAGAAAGAAATGAGCTGAGAATTGAGGGTGACATTTGTTACTTAAAAGACCTGATATGAAAATGAATTGCGCAGTCTTGGGAGAGCGGCATTCCCTTTCCAAAACAATGGCAAAGAAAGGACAATGCTGAAAATTTTCTCAGCTTTGTTTCCTGTTGGTCCAGGAATCATCTGTGCTCTTAAAAAGGGAAGCAGAGTTTGAGATTTTCAGGAAGATAGAGTAATTATGATTAATCTTTGTTCCTCTGGGGCTATAAAACATTCAAGGCCAAAGATTTGTGCATGCACCCTGGATGCAGGGGGTTGAGGTGGGGGTGGTTTAGAGTTAATGACAATATAGAATTAAAATACAGGCTCAATTGGCCCAAAGATACAAAGATTGTGTATTTTACTAATTTTAGGAGCAGGATCTAGAGAGAAAGAGAGATGTATTTTATAACCCCTCCAATACAGTCCACTTGAGGATAGTTATAGAGGAAAGACCAAAACAGCTACCATATAAGAATTTCAAAAGAATCTCAGACAACCTAGACATCACAGCTACATCAGAAAGGAAACAGTTACTGAACCAATGCTCCCTTCTCACTATCTTTCAATCCAATGAAATGACAAGGTATGACCCATAAGATCAAAGCTAACTAGAGGGACAGGGAATTGGGAAGTGGAGTACAGGTTAAATAATTCACCACCTCCTCAAAATTCCTCTTTCCTTTATTAGCCTGTGACTAATCAAAGCTTAACAACTTAAGAAAGCACTGATATTGAATAAAAGTAGCAATACTGAAGAAGCAATATTTCTGTGAGACAAAAGAGGCCTTTTGTATGTTTTTCCACTATATCTTTTGGTGTAAAGCCATTCTTTATTAATAAAAAAAATCCCAACTAAATTATAGCTAGAATATGACAAGATATCTTTAACAAGACATCAAACATTTTTTGGATGATACCAGCTAGACTCTCCTGATAGCCTTACAGCAGTGTAGCCATCCACATGCAGATATCCCTATAACAAAATATGGTAAAGCATCTCCTTTTTATTAATGCTATTGACAAGAACAGAGCATGAAACACTACAATCCATTCAATAATTGCTACTAAAAAATGCCAGTTTTGAAATTTAGTTTCTAAAACAGGTCTTTCTTAGGAGGAAGGTTTAAGAAAACATAGTGACCAGGCTATCACACAAGATAAAATCACCTCTCTTAAAGACTGTTCATAAATGCCATTCTTCAATCTTCATTAGGATGCACCCCAGGCACATTGATAACATTGGTATTTGCTTAGAGTTCCAAATAGAGCACGGTCTCTGGCCTTCCTTGAGATGGAAGGGAGGGAGGGAGGGAGGGAAGGAGGGAAGGAGGAATGTTCTATGGTTTGGGTGCAATCATTATCAAAGAAAGTGCCAAAATACATGTCAAATAGTCACTTCGCTGTCTATAGTTAGGCAAAGCATTTAGGATATCTTTCCATCTTTTATATGAAAGAAGCTTTCATAAACCAAACATAAGACAAATTGCTAGTGACATAATGAGGTTCTGTTGTAAGAAAAATTCACTTATAAAAACAAGGATGTTAAATACCAATCCAAGAGGTAGAATTAAAAAAAAATACATTTAATCAGAATCCTCAAGTTTATGGTTTGAAGTTCATTATTTGAAAGTTAGGTTGTGCATCTCTGGATACCATATGGCTCTTTCAGAGTTTTTGGATTCTATACCCCATGCTAGATGTTGCATTAGGTACTTTTGAATATATATTTAATTTAATCCTCATGACAAATCTATAAAATAAGCATTATCTCCATGATTTATTGAGCACCTACGATACATGTGCAGGACCGTTCAAGGCTCTAGGGATAGAGCAGTGAACAATCACCACCACAACAAATAAAGCCCTTGCCCTCCCGGAGCTTATTCCTCTTAAACCACAGCTAGAATCTAACACAGACATATGAGAGACAGAAAATATGCCAATATACAAATAAATATATACTGTATCTGATATGATAATAACATAACAGAAAATAAGAGAGATACGATAAAGTCATTATGAAAAGCTGGGAGTTGCTAAATTCATGTGATATAGTCAAAGAGGTATAAAATCCCCAAATAAGAGACAAAATTGCGATTTTCTACCACCAATCAGTGAACTAGACCATTGATGTCTTTCAGAAAAACCTCAAATGATGTAGCAAACTAATATTTCAGTGTTCTTATCAACATGCTATTGCCCTAAACAAATTAATGCTAATCCTGAAATGGCATGACATCACCCACAGAATACCTCACTCACCCAGGGGGGACATCCTGTTGCTTTATCTTCAAAACCTAAAAGACTCTCATTCTTGCCCAGGACAACTAACAAAATGATGATGAACAGCGTCCATCCCAAAAAACAGAGAGTATCTACAACTGCAAGCAAGACAGCTCCATCCATCTGCCTCTATGGGATCTAAGGCTCTTCTCAATCAGAAGCAGAGTGGGCCTCACCATACCCAAATCTTGAAGAATAAGGAATGAACAAACATAGGGGGGAATGCAACTATGGACTAAAGTAGAGTTATTACACTAGCAATGGAAGATCTTGTAATGTTGATATAAAGACAGTGGTCACCAGAGGTTCTGGGGGGTAGGAGAGGGAAGAATAAGTATAACATGGCACATTGGAATTGTTCTGAATGACACTGCAATGACGGATACAGGCCATTGTACATTTTGTCAAAACCTATAAAAATGTGCAGTGCAAAATATAAACTCCAATGTAAACTATTGACCATGGTTAGTAGCAATGCTTCAATATGTGTTCATCAATTGTAACAAATATACCACACTAATGAAAGATGTTGTTAATGGGGGAAAATGTGGGAAGGGAAAGGGGTGGGGCATATGGAAATCCCCCTATATTTTTGATGGATCATTTATGTAACCTAAAGCTCCTTTAAAAATAAAATTAAAGAAAAAAAGACCCTCAATGTCATTATATGTACCCAAATAAGTTATGGTTAATTACTTTTCTATTTATTTTTCTTTTCTTTTTTTTTTTTTTTTTTTTGAGGTACCAGGGCTGGGAATTGAACCTGGGACCTCATATGTGGGAAGCTGGTGCTCAGACACGGAGCTACATCGGCTTCCCTGAGTTGGTTTTTAAATTTGGTTTTGCTCGTTGTTTGCTTTTGTTTTTTTTCAGGAGGAGGCAGTGGGAACCAAACCTGGGACCTCCTATGTGGAAGGTGGGTGCTCAACCACTTGAGCCACATTCGTTCCCACTTTTCTATTTCTTTATCAGTAGGATCAGGAGGAGGATATCTGGAATTCTTCCTGGCAGGCCAGCACATGACTCATGTTAGTAGAATAACTGTATTGGGATATCTGATAAGGCTGTTGATTTTTATGAGGTGTTTTTAGACCTCCTATATTGTATTATTATTCCCATCTATACCCAGTTTCTTTCACCTAGAGCACTCTCCCTTCAAAAATAACTAAAAGACACCCATGATTGACTTCGAATTTTGCTTAGGCTGACATTTTTTTCTATCTCATTGGAAACCATTTCATTTGATTATAGTCATCCCTTAAACTCCGGTATTTGCCTAAACCAAGCTATCCTGTAATTACCCTAAATAACAGAATTTGTTATGATTCTAGATACTTATCAGTAAATTTCCATGTGTGGCCATTGTAAGGGTCGAATATACATATTTTCTTAATTATTTAATTTGATTTATTTATTTCAAATTGGGCTGCCTAATTCCAAGTAGACCACCACAAAGAAAGTATACAAATCTGCCTTTAAAAATTGCTGGAATAATTTGCTGTGATTTTAATTGTGAAAAGTCGAGTCAGTCTAGACTTTATAATTTCTTCAAAAGAATGGAGGAAACATTATGCATCATCAGACAGTGCATTTAAATAGAATGGTAGGTCTGATGAAGCCATAAGCAAACACATGAATTTTGAGAATCATACCCAGGGACCTCTGAATATTTAGAGATATATGGGTTGGAAGAAAACCGAAAATACTTATCATTCTACTTTCTAGAAAAATCCATCTTCTACCATCCACTACCATTGTCAGTGATATGTTATCATCTCAAAAGTTATCTTGGAACAAATAATAATTGGAAATTAATTATACAGTAGGTATTAATACTAATGCTGAATGTATTATAAGCCATTATTTCTTTTATTTACTGTGCCATCTCAATTATTTTATAAACATAAAAATAGAAAAAAGTTCTCAAGGTCTTTTAAAGATCAGCTTGTAATTTCCCCCAAATACAATTCACCTCCTGCATTCTTCACTGATTAGCTAACAATTACTCTAATAATTATCATTATCTATGATAATAATGATAAGGCATTATCATATGCTCTCATATAGAAACGCTGAGAATAATTTAATTATTTTCTAAGGCTTATGGAGATAGATCAGGGATATGTCATATTAATTCTAAGGTCAGTGAGAAAGGCTTAATAGTTTACTTAGAAATTATTTTTAGACTCTAAACCATATCACTTTTTAAAGTGCTTTTTTTTGGTGTAAATTTTGCCTGTTAGTCACTTTATTTGCCACAAATCTGTACAAGAAGGAAAGGCTTTATAAAGTGTATTTTGATAACATAAATAATTAGCAATTGATTCAGAGCAGTGATCTATTATTATTATTATTATTTATGGAAAAGCAGAATGTACTGTAAGTATAGGCTGCAATGTGAAAGCCATCCCAACACGCCTGGCTTTTTGAATAATGAGGTTACAATCTAGTCACCGTTATCCACCTGAAGATGGCTTACTGGAATTGCAGGCAAAACTCCTAAAGTAAAATAAACCTCCATTAGTGTGAGCTAAATATTGAAGATGCAAACAAGCTGTGAATTTTTTTGTTTTCATTTTTAAAAGTACTTAGACCATGTTAAAAGGGAAGTTTTGGTCAAGACTCTAAGGTATCAGAGATCAAAATAAGTTTGGAAGACAGAAAACCTTATAGAACTTGTGAAACTAAGTGGTTGAGAAAAGGCCAGATATCACTTGAAACCTTCATGTGTCATGGGTAATAAACAGGGAGATAAATGAAAACATGTGGAAAGGGAGACTTTTTTTTTTCTTTTTTAGAAAGAAAGAAAGCTGTAATTGGGCTGTGTAGCTGTGTAGCACTTAGATGTGATCTCTGAAGCTGGGAAGGAATGAAGAGTTCTAGTGTGACAGCCATTTGAAGAATCTAAAACGTGAAAACCAGGCTGCCTTGCTACTTTTTCAGTGGGTTAGAAGTGTCATGAGGTTTGCCAAGGTATTATCCAGAGTCAGAAGACTTCTTCTTTTGGTCAAATGATGAAGACATGGTGAGTGGCAAAAGAATATTGTTTTATAAGTAAATTCCATGATTCCTAACATGTTAATAACATGTAAAGGGGGGAAAATCTTGATAACTGTGGTTAATGGTCAGGAATAAACAGACTTAATTATCAGATCAGTGTACTTCAGAAACTATCATTTGGTTTCATGTAAGGTTCTTAGTGAGGAGCTAAATATGTTCAGTGATATCTTACCAAATGATATGCTTGTAGAGTGCTTCATGGTTTACAAAAAGCAGTTTCACACACATATATTTACCCTTCTAGATAGTCAAAGCTGATATTATTACTCTTCTTATAAAGACAAAGAAACTATTTGCCTAAGAAACTTGCCCACAGTTGTTAGATGGTGAGACTAGAGCCCAAATCTAAGTTTTTGAACCCCAAGATCTGTGTTCTTTTATGATCACCAAATATTAATAGATGAAGTCTAAGATGGGTTTTTCCCATACTGAATTCTATTAAAAGTGGTTTGGCCACAGACCCATATATATTTTGGTTGCTTCTCTTTGATGTCCATGAAATTCTTATTGTAGCCTTAAAAAGAACATGCCTTTTTACAGATTTAGGTGGGGAGGATTTCTTTTATATCTGACCAAAAGACCTCTAACTAAATACACTCAGTATTAATAGACTGTATATTTTTAATTTAAATGCTTGCCAATTTACTAAAGTGTATGTTTAGTATTCACTGGAAAACTTGAATAGACTGGCCAGTCAGAGAAAGGTGATAGTTACATTTGTAAAGTATCAGTAAACTGACAATACATGTTCTGGCCATTGGCTGGTCCCTGGTTTGAACCATCTGCTGTGGGCTTTCTGCCGTGCTATTTTGCCCATTTTGATCTTTGTTCCTGCTATGCTTCACATGTGCAATGTCCTTCCTTCCTTCTACTCTACCTAATAAAATGCTTTTCATCCTTTAATGTCTGGCTAAAGCATCACTGTCTCCTCAGTTCCTTCTCTGACCATTTCCTCCCATGATGATCTTTCACTCATTTGAATTTCTGTAGCACTAATGATTTTTTGATTTGTACTAGTCTCTTATTGTTTTTGTGTCTTAATTCTCCAAACAGATGATAAGCTTTTCAAAAACAGGTCTTTGCTTTTGCATTTTTGTATCCTTCCCAATGCTAAACATATTGGCACATGATAAAGGCTCAAGAAACAAGAAACATTTGTGTTTGATCTTTATGATACTGTCAGTCTGTATTAAATGAGATTTCAAAAGGCAAAGTCAATTTACTTTTATTTGAAAATATTGAAATAACATCAAAGCTAGAGCAATTCTAGTGTGCATTAGGTGGTCTTCTATTTTTCTGACATCCCCATTTTTACTTAACCTGCTTAGATTAGATTAAAGAACCTTTGATTATTTTATATTGTGAAATGGTCCAAAGCAAAGCAATGGCTCTAACTACAATTCTTTGTATTTTTTATATTAGTCAGCCAAAGGGGTGCTGATTAATATTAGTCAGCCAAAGGGGTGCTAATGTGAAATACCAAAAATGAGTTGGTTTTTTTAAAGGGTATTTATTTGGGATAGAAGTCCACAGTTACCAGGCCATAAAGCATTAAGTTTCTTCTCTCACGAAAGTCCATTGCCACGTGTTGGAGCAAGACAGCTGCTGACCTTTGCCAGGGTTCAGGCTTCTTGGGTTCCTCTCTTTCCGGGGCTGCATTTCTCTCCAGGCTAGCGCCTCTGTTTCCTCCACAAGGCCAGCTGTAGACTATCAGGCGAACGGCTCGCTTCTCTTCTCCTGGGGCCTTCTCTCCAACATCAAAACTCCAACATCAAAACTGCTCCCTCTGTCCTTTGCCTTGCCCTTTATATTCGATTCCCCCACCCACTAAGGGGTGGGGCTCAACGCCCTACTGACGTGGCCCAGTCAACGCCCTAATCATAACTTAATCATGCCCAGATTAACAGATCAGTTTACCAGCATGATCCAATTATATTTTTGGAATTCATAATTACATCAAATTGCCAAACGGGTACAAATTATTTGGAATTGAAAATGAGAAAAAACTTTTAATGGTAATACTGAGAAAAAAAAACAAAACAAAACAAAAAACCACATACTAAATGATAACTACTTAAAAAAAACTAACTGATCTTTCTTTACTAGCAATAAAAAGTATTGCCATCTTTGTGTATAAAGAAATGTCTTAAGTCTGCTAACTTGTACCATTTTTCTTTTCCTCTTTTGAGTGTATATTAAACTTCATGGATATTAAAAACAAAATTGACTGAGAAAATGAACTAAAAGGTCAGACTTATGTTGTCAATCCTATAGAAACTCTTGAGTGTTGGGTGTGAACTTAGTGTTCTTCATGCATTATAGACATAACCTAAAAGTGAAATGATCTAACTCATTTTGGAGATATCTTTTTTCCCTCTTTATTAGAGAAGTTGTGGTTTACATAACAATCATGCATAAAATACAGGATTCCCACATACCTTCCTATTATTATCACCTTGCTTTGGTGTGGGACATTTGTTACAATTAATGAAAGCACATTTTTATAATTGTACTATTAACTATAATCTACAGTTTAATTTAGGGTTCACTGTGTAGTGCAGTTCCATGGATTAAAAAATTTTTTTTATTCTGTTACCATATATACCACCTAACAATTCCTCTTGTAATATCATTCAGATATATAGTTCAGTGCTGTTATTTATATTCACAGTGTTGTGCTACCATCACTACCATCTATTACCAAGACATTTCCATTGTTCCAAATAGGAACCCTGCACATTTTAAGCCTTAACTTCCCAATCCCTATCCTTACCCTGTCTCCTTTATTCTTGCTTGAGTCTTTTGTGGACCCCAGAAAATCCTGTTCTTTAGCAAACCCATTCCTGTGCCTGTAACCCCATAGCAGATGGGAACTTTTGATTAGATTCCGTTAAAGATGTCTAATTAGATTGTGGGATTCAGAGTGGGTCTTAATCCTTTTACTGGAGTCCTTTATAAATGGAAGAAGAAAAGCCACACAAACAGGAAAAAAAGTGGCAGAGACAGAGAAATCCCGAAAGGCTGAGAGAGAGGTCCCAGAGTCTGGAGGTTGGAATCAGCAGATTACAGAAGCACAGAAAGAGGCCCTCAAAAGATTAAAAGAGATGAGGCCCAAATGCAGAGGGGAGAGATGAGTCATATGTTTCTTCGTCTACAGCTGAGCTGGGGGAGAAAGTAAGCCTAGAAGAGAAGGCAGAGACCAGCAGAGCTGCCATTATCCCCTGCCTTGTGCCTGATGGCCCCACAGCCGCAACTTGGTGAGACAGCATCTCTGATGATGCCTTGAATTGGGCACTTTAACAGCCTCAGAACTGAGCTTTTGACCTAATAAATTCCCATTGTAAAAGCCAACCCATTTCTGGTACATTGCTTTTAGCAAACCAAAACATCCTGGTAACCTGTATTCTAGATTCTGACTCTCTGAGTTTGCTTATTCTAATTATTTCATATCAGTGAGTTCATAAAATATTTGTCCTTTTGTGTCTAGCTTATTTCTCTCAACATAATATCCTCAAGGTTAATCCATGTTGTCACATCTATTTTTTCTTTTGTTGTTTGTACTTTGGGTGTGAAGGCTACAGACCCAATTTTAATAAGCAAGTTCAATGGCTGTTGAGTTCTCTAAACTCTACCAAAATCTTACGCATGGTTTAAAACTTAAAAAATATATATATATTTGACTTATGGAGTAGTTGCAAAATAGTTCAGAGCTCGTAAAGACTCTTCATCTAGCTTCCCCTAATGTTAATATATCAGAACTTCATTCCTTTTTATGGCTGAATAATATTTCATTGTATGTGTATATCATCTTTTATTTATCCATTAATCAGTGGATGGACACTTAGTGTGATAGTTTGAAATTCTTCTATGAATTCTAAGAAGGGAAGGATTATGTTTTTAAACTAGTCCATTCTTGTGGGTGTGAGACCATTTTGATTGGATTATGTCAGTGAGGCATGACTCAGGTTGAGTCTCTACCCTCTTGCTGGGTCTCATAAAAAACGAAGACACAAAAAGAGAGACACAGAGAGGAAAAGGAAGCTGCCATATGATCCTGCCATGTGAGAGAGAGAACTGCAGGAAAACAGAGACACCACAAGAGACTGACAGGTCTCGGAGTCTGGAACCATCAGAGCAAAGAGGGACAGAAAGAGGCCTCTAGGGGCTGGGCCCATGGAGCAGCTCAAGAGGAGACAAGCCCTAGCCTGGTTGCCCACAGCTGAGTTCCAGGAGATGGCAGATTCTGGAGGGAAGTCAGAGACCTCAGCAGAGATTGGGGACCATCTTGCTTTGCCATGTAGCCAGACCACAGGATCAACAGTAGCTGACTTTAGTGAGAAAGCACCTCTGATGGTACCTTAATTTATACATTTCATGGCCTTGGAACTATAAGCCTTTACCCCAAATAATTCCCCTTTATAAAAGCCATCCCATTTTTGGTACTCTGGATCAGCAGCCCTTTGGCAAACTAAAACACTTGGATTGTTTCCATCTTTTGGCAATGTGAATAATGCTGCTATGAATGCTGGTGTGCAAATATCTATTTGAGTTCCTGTTTCCAATTTTTTTGGGTATATAACAAGTAGTAGGATTGCTGGGTCATATGGTAATTCCATACTTAACTTTCTGAGGAACCAACAAACTGTCAAACTGTCTTCCACAGTGGCTGCACCATTTTACATTGCCACCAGCAATAAATGAAAGTTTCTATTTCTCCACATCCTCTCCAACACTTGCAATTTTCCTTTTTTTTTTTATAGCAGCCGTCTAATGGGTGTGAAATGGTATCTGATTGTGGTTTTGATTTGTATTTCCCTGATGGCTAATGATGTTGAGCATGTTTTAATGTGCTTTTTGGCTATTTGCATTTCTTCTTTGGAGAAACGTCTATTCAAGTCTTCTGCCCAGTTTTAAATTAAGTTGTTTGGTTTTTTGTTGTTAACTTAAAGGATTTTGTTATATATTGTGGATATTAAAACTTTATCAGGGGAAACAGATGTGGCTCAAGCAGTTGGGTGCCCGCCTACCACATAGGAGGTCCTGAGTTCGGTTCCCATGCCTCCTAAAGAAAATGAACAAGACAGTGAGGTGACATGATGGGCTGGTGTAGTGAGCTGATGCAACAAGATGATGCAATGAGATGACGCAACGAAGAGACACAACAAGGAAACACAGTGAGAGACACAACAAGCAGGAGTAGAGGTGGCTCAAGCCATTGGATGCCTCCCTCCCACATGCGAGGTCCCAGGTTCGGTTCCCAGTGCCTCCTAAAAAGAAAATGAGCACACAACAAGCACACAATGAGCAGACAGCGAGCACAAATAATGGGGGAGGGGGAGACAGATAAAAAAATAAATCTTTTAAAAAAACTTTATCAGATATGTGGTTAACAAATATTTTCTTTCACTGAGTAGGTTGCCTTTTTACTTTCATGATAAAGACGTTTGAGGCACAAAAGATTTTAATTTGGATGAGGTCCTAATTACTTATTTTTTCTTTTGTTGTTTGTGCTTTGGGTATCAAGTCAAAGGAACTATTGCCTAACACAAGGTACTGAAAATGCTTCCACACATTTTCTTCGAGGAGTTTGATAGTTATGGCTCTTATATTTAGACATTTGATCCATTTTGAATTGAGTTTGAATAAGGTCTGAGGTAGGGGTCCTCTTTTTTTTCTGCAAATAGGGATTTCTGACAAGGGGGCAAAGACCACTCAATTGGGAAAGAACAGTCACATCAACAAATGGTGGGGGGGAAACTATCTTTTTATAATAATTTCTTCATTCATTCATTCTTTGGTTCATTCATCAAGAATTTGTTTAGCCTCTATTCTGTATATACCAGACACTGTTCTAGATGCTAGGGATGCAGAGCTACACAAAACATCTCATTCAGATTGCATTCCTTATTAGCAAACAGACAGTAAAAAAGATTAAATATAGTGATGATCAGGGCTGTAAAGCAAAATTAGCAGAAAATAAGGACAGAGCTAAACAGATGGCCAGCAAAGGCCTCTCTGAGTAATGACATTTGAGAATAGACCTTAACGAAGTGAGAGACATAGCATGTGAATGTCTGAAAGAACATTCAAGACAGGATGAACAGCAACTACAAAGGCTTCGAGATAAGAGCAGTTATAAAAATATCTAAATGTAAGCACTGCTTACTAAGTGCTAAGCACTCTTCTAAGTAGTAATTTGTATTAACTCACTTAATCCTCACACCAACCCTGAGGTAAGTGTGAGGCACTATCTTCACCATTTTAAAAATGGGGGCTGTAGCAGTTTGATATTATTGATGAATTCCAAAAAGAAATATTGGATTATGCTTGTAAACTAGTCTTTCCTCTGGGCATATTAGAGTGTATTGGATTTAGAGGTTTTACTTTTATTTGATTAAATAATGATTAAGGCTTTGATTGGGCCACATCAGTAGGATATTGAGTTCCCACCCCCTTGGTGGGCGGAGACTCACAGAGAAACTTGACCACAGAGAAGGGAGGTTGGAGTTTTGATATTGGAGCCTAGAAAGAAAACACAAGGAGAAGAACAAAGAGGAATAGAGACCGCTCCTTAGACATGGCAGAAGCAGGGGGTTGGGGGGGTGGGGGGGAGAGACAGAGCCGTTTGCTTGAAAGTCTACAGCTGGCCTTGTGGAGAGAGCACAGTAGCTGAGCCCAGAGAGAAACGAGCCCCAGGAAGAGAGGAGCCCAGGAAGCCTGAGACCTTGCAGACATTGGCAGCCATCTTGCTCCAACACGTGGCAACAGACTTTGGTGAGAGAAGTAACTTATGCTTTATGGCCTGGTAACTGTAAGCTTCTACTCCAAATAAATACCCTTTATCAAAGCCAACAGATTTCTGGTATTTTGCATCAGTACCCTTTTTGCTGACTCATACAGGGGTCCAAGGCACTGAGAGGTTAAAGAAATTGCTCAAGGTCAATCCCTGGGAGGAGTCAAAGACTGGAGTTTGAACACAAGCTATTGACTGGACTCCAGAGCCCCTTCTCTAACCACTGACTACCCTGCCATTCTGTAAAAGGAGGCTGCTGGGGCTGGGTACCGAGCAGCCTGATGAAAGTTGTAGTAAGAAAGTTGCTACAATTTCCTTAAGAAACTTGAAGCAAGAACTTCTATAGTCTAAAAGTATTACCATTGATATTCAAGGATATTAGCTTTAATTACAAAAAAAGTGTATGATCTCGAACCAATAAAACAGTTTAAAAAAACCATATCTGACATAGAGATTCCTTGGAAGAAAACACAGATGGATTTGTGTCCAGGCTATGGACAACTCTATTGTATTATAGCTAAGCACACACCATAGGTTCACTTCTTTGTTTATATATTAAATAATGAAGCAGAGATGGGATTTTGGTGCCTCTTGTCATAAGAGTTAAATCTGGCTTTCCCAGATGGTGAATAGGAAATTACAGATAAACGCTAAATTGTGGATAAAGCAACCATACAAGGCTCAGCCTGTTGCTGAGCAAACATTAATAAAAATGCTTGGGGTTACAACTGGCTTACACTATAGCTTCTTTGTTCTCATGGGAAGGAAAAAAAGCCAGAAATCAAGTTTTAAGGACCTCAATAAAGAGTTGGAGCAAAACAGTGAACCCTTTCAGCACTCTGAATCACATGTAAAACCATCATGGAGGCTGCTTTCTAGTGTGCCTTCCTTTTATGGGTCTACAAGCACAAGTTTGTTAAAGTCCTAACATACGTAACTTTAGAACTGCATAAAGGAAACAGGACAGAGATTGTTTGCTAATGTGTAGGCTATTGTTTTTTAGATTGCTATATTTTATAAAACTGAAATTTTATTCAGATTACATTTTCCTGATTTAACATTTAAAGACAGGTCTCTGAAGGTGATTGGCTAAAAACCATAATTTATCAGGCTTAAGCAATGTAACATTTATTTTAAAGTAAGGGGTGGTGGGCATGTCTTGTGGTGTCTAAATGGATAGCTCTGGCCCAACTATAAACTGTTTACTTTGTGGCTGCGAGTAAACCAAATATTCTATGATACTTATTATCTTTCATGGTGACTCCCAACAGGATGATTTCTTGATTTCTAAAAAAATTTAAAATAAAAATAAAGATTTCCTATAGGAAAGCACTATCTTTTTATAATGTGTTAACTACTCAACTGATTTCATACAAGTTTAGGGAGGGTTTGGGGAGATCTTTGAATTGAATAACCATATTTTTCTAGCCCAATGGCATATGGATTAGAGTAATTAGATCACAAGTAAAGAGGTGAAACTGACTAAGATCCTCAAGCTTAAAACATATATGAAGAAATTCAACATCCAAATTCTTTCATCCTTAACAATCCTACCTAATGGAGGGCTAATTTTAATAAAATCATCTACATTCTCCTCTAATCAAAGACTTTCCTTATGTATCAGGAGAAGGAAAAGCAAACATTAAGCATGTACTTAGCTGCATATTTGTGGAATTAATTTTCATAGCTTCATGAAAAAGAAATTTGCAAATCAATTAAGTCTCAAGATGGAATTAAGGCAGAGATTATATTAATCAATTGAAATTGACATTTTATGGCATAATATGACATCCCCAAAACTTTTGCCTAGGAAACCAAAGTGGATTAAAACCTACTTGTCCTCTTTCAAGTAGGTTTTAATCCAAGTTCTGTCATGAAGAAGTTGTTTCACATTGGGCAAGTCATTTTAAACACAGCTTGGCCTCAATTTCATTATCACTTAAATACTGAAATGACTAGAGAAAAAGAAAAGATTGGGTAGATGATGGTCCTTAAGTTTCTCTATTGAACCCAAATTCTATCTCAATTCCACTTTGACCTGGATTCAAAATTGAGTCAACTCATAAAGGTGCTATGACCATGTGCTTTTTATTCAGTGTAACTTATGATATTAATAAACCCCATCTCATAATTACTGCTAAAATGAACTCTTGGTGATAATAATAGATAGAGGCAATGGATCAGATGATACAAAACTAGAAAATTGGAAATTATTTTTATCAGTATACATATAAATAATTGACTTGGATTAATAACATGTCAAGTTTCTAGTCACTGAAAATCCAATACCTAGAAAAGCTGGCAGCCTAGCAGTCTATTGTGCATGATAACACCAGCAGCACAAATATATTGTTAAGTAGCTCCACAAAATGGATTCCATCACAAATAATTAAGAATTGAATGTATATATGAATTTACATCAACACACATTCACTCAGCAAATATTTTGGAATACATTTTCCAGCCCCTAAAATGCAAATTTTGCCCAATATGTGATTCCTGCCCTCATGAAGCTTATGGTAATCTACCTCATCACTCTACTTTTAATTAATATAATCCCTACACCAGACAAACACATGAGAAGGAAATATATTTTAAAAGATCCCAGAGAAGGGGAAGTGGATGTGGCTCAGGAGACTGGGCTCCCGCCTACCACATGGGAGGTTGCTGGTTCAGATCCCAGTGCCTCCTAAAGAAGACAGTGAGCTGACAAGACTGGCAGGTGCGGTAAGCTGATGCAAAAAGATGACACAACAAGAGACATGATGAGGAAGAACAGAATGAGAGACACAACAAAGCAGGGAGCAGGGAGCTTAAGCAATTAGATATTTCCCTCCCACATCGGAGGTCTCAAGTTCAGCTCCCTGTGCTTCCTAAAGAAACAAGGAAGACAACAGACTCAGCAAGTGAAAAACAACAAGGGGGTAGGGAGAAATAAATAAAATAAAACTTAAAAAAAAAAAAAAAGATCCCAGAGAAGGATCATAATTGATTCCAAAATTTATTACTTCCCATCGAGAGAAAATTTCTGTATCTCTAAGCCAAATGTTTCATGATGCTGCTTGAACCTCTTTTATTGTTTTCTCTTGAGTATAGATGCAGAGAGAAAAATGGCTACTATTTCTGAATTAGACCCATATATGTGAGAGCATTAAAATGCTATTTTACTATTGCAGTAATTTTTATTAATTTTATTCTCTTCAAATGGGTTTATTTTGCATATAAAAAGCATTACATACATATTTATTGATTTTTAATTTATTTTCTGACTATTACTCAGTTTTGCAGAACTCTTCTAAATTCTTTTCAATTGTTTTTTATCTTTTTCTTTAGCTGAGGAGTCCCAACTTCTTACAAGGATCTAATTTAAGGTAGTAAAACAGGAAAATCATCATGCCCATGCTTCTATAGAATATGAAAGTGATCATCTTGTCCTAGTGTGTTATCTCAGTGGGTGGAGATCCACACAATAAACAGGTAAATATTAAACCAACCATCCTGGGGAGTACTGCTATGTTCTCAATTGGAGGTAAGAATCTCTTGAGGACAGAGGCAGTGCCTAATAAAAGAAAACAGACCAGTATGTCCAGCCCTCAATATTATTACATGTAACTATGAACCTCATTCTTCAAAAATTGAAACTTACCATAGGTAAGGAGGGGAGGAAGGGGGACTAATAGAATAGATGGAACAAAGGGCCTATTTAGGACATTGGAATTGTTATGCATAATCTTGCAAAGGTGGATACAGGTTATCTTAAATTTTGTCAAAATCTATAAAAGTGTACAGTGCAAAATGTTAACCATAATGTAAACCATTGACCATGGTTAGTAGCAATGCTTCAATATGTGTACAATGTTGCAATATTTCTAACACATGTATATGGTAAAATGTTATTAATGGGAGAGAGTGGGAGAGGGGGAGAGGTTTGGGTACAAGGGAATCTTCTATATTTTCCATGCCACTTTTCTGTAACCTAAAGCTTCTTTGAAGATAAAGCAAAAAAAATAAGACACTGAGGAAACAGACGAAAGCAATTGTCACTGTATATAAAAGACAACAGATCTTACGTGATGAAAGACACAAAAATTTTTTTTTAATTTTATTTTATATATATATATTTTACTTTTGTATTTTATTTATTATTATTATATTATTATTTTTATTTGTTTATACTTTTGGCTTTGTTTTGGGGGAGGTTTTGGATTGAAGAAGGGCTACAAGTGTGACAGAGGAGAATCACTGGTGCGGGCTGTTGGTGATGGGGGATGTGTGGGGAGAAGGAGTATACCTAGGGCCTGCTTCTATGGCATATGAATATGTTCAAGTGGTCATTGTCTCAGTGGTTGGAGATCCACACAATAACCAAAAGAATATTGAATTCCCATCTTGCAATGTCCTGCTACATTAACAGAGCATCACTATATTCTCCAACAGAGCAGCGAGAATCCCCCAAGTACACGGGCAGTGCCTAGTCAGGGCAGACAGGACATTACGCCAGGTCCTTGATATTGAAGGTTGTACTTATGAACCTTTTCTTGTGAAATTGAAACTTAGCCTAGTATTATATATTACCTAGGAGTTAACTCCTGAAAGCCTTCTTGTTGCTCAAATGTGGCATCTCTCTAAGCCAAACTCAACACATAAACTCATTACCTTCCCCACGGCATGGGACATGACTCCTGGGGATGAGCCTCCCTGGCACCAAAGGATTATTACCAAGAACCAACTAGCTATGTATTTGGAAAAAGACCTTGACCAAAAGGGGGATATATTAAATACAAATGAATTTTTATTGCTAAGAGATTTCAAAGCTAGTCAGGAGGTATTCCAGAGGTTACACTTATGCACATCTCAGCAGGATCTCATTGATTGCCACAGTAATCTGTGCCTCAAACAGCAGTGCTCCTGAGGACTCTGGAGACATCTAGACACTCTTGGTAGGGCAGATAATCTCATGAATTCGGCATCCTGTCAGTGGGATTTACTTTGGAACTTATGCTCCCCAATGTAATAGAGTTAGACTGATTTATAATTTCCCTACATATGGCTCTTCTGCTCTTTTTTATTTGAACCTATAATTAACAGTATACTCATTAAATATATGCCCCAGAGAATTAAATCTGTAGTCTGTTCATATGCCAGTTGGGCCCTGAATCTCAGCAGAGTTGCAACACCTACTGTCCAGTTCACTGGACTTGCCCAGGACATCTAACAAAAGAATGATGATTGACAACTCCCATCCCCCAAATCAGAGCATATCTACAACTACAAGCAAGACAGTTCTATCCATCTTCCCTATGGGCTCTAAGCCCCCTCTCAATCAGAAACAGAGTGGGCATCACCATCCCAAAATCCTCAAGGTTGAGGAATGAACAAACATAATGGAGGAATGCAACTATGGACTAAAGCAATCTTATTGTTATAATTCTAGCAATGGAAGAACTGGTGTCACTGATATAAAAGCAGTGGCTACCAGAGGTTCTGAGGGGCAGGAGAGGGAAGAATAGGTGTAACACAGGGCATTTTTGGGACATTGGAATTGTCCTGCATAATACTGCAATGACAGATACAGGTCATTATGTACTATATCAAAACCTATAAAATTGTGGGGCACAAAGTATAAACTATAATGTATAATATAGACCATGGTTAGTAGCTGTGCTTCAATATGTGTTCATCAATTGCAACAAATGTACCACACTAATGAAAGATGTTATTGTGGGAAAGTGTGGGAATGGGAGGGGGTGGTTTGTATGGGAATCCCCCATATTTTTGATGTAACATTTATGTAATCTAAAGCTTCTTTCAAAATAGAAAAACTGAAAAAAGGCATAAAGTTACATTTTCAAATAAATTAACATTTTAATTATAAATAAAATTACAAGTAAAATTATGAGTAAAAATAAAGTATAAACATTTTTCCTTCTCAAAAAAAAATCATCATGCCCATATTCTAACATAGTTTTTATTTATCTTTATATTTCCTTACTTTTAAAACTTTGGTACCTACTGATTCCAAGCAACACACTAGTTTTTCCACCTCCTACTTCTATTATTGCATAGTTACTTCTTCATCTTAGATCTATGTACCTTGTTTTATTCTTCCATATCTACAATTCTACAATTGCCCTATTGAAATCATTCGGTGGTGTTTCAGAACTTTCCCAATTTACCTACTGGAAGGGGGCAACTATTGTTTGTTAGTTTATATGCCCAGGCATCATCTTTTCTTTATGTTCTAGAATCACATCACCCTTTTCCTGTGGAGAACAGATGACAGCGTTCTGGCTGGCTGGCCAAGGGAAACATGTGACCCAGGATGGACAATCAATGCTTCATCCTCTGACCACAGTGACTGGTTCAGGGATGGATATATGACTCAAACTGGCTCAACGTCTTCCCTCTTTTGATTTTGGGAAAGTGACACATTTTTCCTTTGGCAGGCCAGGAACTGTCAGTGAGTGGCCTTCTTTTCTGCCTCTTGGAGACAGCCTGCCCAATAGGGCAAGTATCAGAGGGACCCAGAGGCAAGTCATAGAATAAGGCAGATCTCTGAAAACATCTTTTGTATCCAGAGCTTCCTGAATCCTACCTTACTTATATGAGCCATGCTATGTTATGCTAGTTTGAGTTGTATTTTTGTCAACTGCATTTTAAATACTCCAAGAAGATGCTTCTAGGAGTTCTTTGATCCTAAGGAATACTTACATATTGGGAACATCAGGCTCAGTATACATTTGGCATGGTTGTATATCTACTGTATATTCAGAAAGTCTATAAGCAGTAAGACAATGTGAGAAAGCCTTATTAGAATGAACACATTGGGAATTCAGGGAACATTAATGATAACATTACACAACAACTAAAATAGCACAGTTTGAAAGGGAGCATACTGCCAGGAAATTTTTTTTACCAAATGAGAGCAAAAGGCTATTTTTCTTTAATGAATTCAAGCAAAAAAGAGCTGTATATTGAGGGTACCTGTGACATCTCAATTCCCTAGAGCTCATCTTTCATCTGCACCGAAGTTAGTTCTTAGAGCTCTGGAGAGAATCAAGTTCTCTATGTGTATACAGCTAAAATGCCTGCTGTCACTGAAATAGAAGTAAATTTATGCGATAAATACCCAAGAGGCTAGTTAATTCTTTCTAGGCACTCTGCCTGTACAGTTGCCCATGCCAGAAATCTGAGAATTATCCATGAATTTCTTTTTCTCCTTCTAAATCAAATCAATCATCCAAGCCTGACAACTAAATTTTATAAATGTTTTTGAATCCATTCATTTCTCTTTTTCTACACACCCCTGTCCGTAATCCAGATCACCATCACCTCTTGCCAAGCCTATGGCAATAAGCTCCCAACTCTACTGTCTGCATTCACCCATTCCCATACAACCTATCCCTCACACAGTAATCAGAGGGGTCCTTTAAAAATGCAAATAGAGCCAAGTCATTCTCTCTCTTAACCCTTTAGTGGATTTGCATTGCTATTAGGAGCAAGTCCTAAAGCCAATCTTATTCCTGTTTAGCTTAATCTGCTCTAGATATCTTGGACTTTCTTGCCATTCCTCCAAAAATCCATGTGTCCTCTCTTCTATTGCCTTCTCCCTCCAATAGGGTCTTCCAGTAAAGTCTTCCTTCTGCACAAAACACATTATTTCCTACACTTAACCTAATAACTCCTATTACTCTGTTAGGCCTTGTTTTCAAATGTTACTTCCTCAAGGATACCTTCTTTGACCTCATAAACTAGATCAAGCCCCCCCACCCCCACCCCAATATATAACTTCAGAAATCCTGTGGATTTCTTATGGTGGAATTCATCAAAACTGTAAATCATTTTAAGGCTTACCTGTTTAAATGGAACTTTACTATCACTATCACTAGACCGTAAACTTCCAAAAGGCAATTACTATTTATGTATATATGTATATATTCATTCCTTTCACATCTCTCCTTTTATGTTGAAGATATATAAGAACCATCCCTTGCCCCCCAATTCACATGACATTACTCTTCACCGCTACTTTGAATGGACAAATGTTTTGAGACAATTTTCCAAGGGTCTTTCCAGCAGAGGCATGGACAGCTTTTATTCTGGAGTATCTATCTAAGAACATATAAGCAATTTTGGAAGACAGAAATAGTGATTCCTTCTGGAGCAGGGGGCAGCAGTTTGTTTACAGTTCAGTTTAATAAAGATAGTGTGTTCTTCTAAGGTAAAAGTCAAGAAGGTTTGCGTGTAGCTCATTATGGAAGATTCAGTATTCTTAAGCTTCAAGAGCCTCTGCATTTTATTTGTTGGGAGCAGAAGGGATGGATATCCCTGCATATTAGTGCAGTCTACCTATGGAATTGAAGTCCTTCCCATGTTTATTTTAAACTAATATTCATTTCAGATCCTTGATTCATATTCCTGTTACTGCCTTAGTCAAAGACATTGTTCTTTTAAAAATTCTTTCTTTCTTATTTCTGGCCACCAAATATTTACTTCCTTTACATAAGGTGAGTAAAGTTGCATGCACAGAAATTCCTAACCAACTGCAGTTTTGTGATAACTTGATTTTATATGTGGATACTAAAATATTAAAAAAAATTAAAACTTTATATTTAATATTTAGTTGAGAGCTCTTAAGAAATGGGAATAGTGATTGCTTTATATCTTATAAATCTTCCAAAATGGATCTGGTAGACCAAGTGCACAAAAGGCCAGGAGGTTACCCAAGCATTTTTCTGAGCCTTGGGAAGACAAGTCATTACAGTTCAATCCAATAAGGTCTCATTTACAATTTTTTTTTTTAAGGAGGCAGTACCTCCCATGTGGGAGGGAGACGCCTAATGGCTTGAGCCACCTCCACTCTCTACAAATTTTAAATAGGTTAAAATCTGTGTAACATAAACTCATGGAAGGACCTGAGCTTCAGAAATGACAGCACTACACTACATCAAGCTTCCTGGAACATTTGAACAGATGATTCAAGAAGGGTAACCTATCACAGTAGATTAACACCAATTAATTTGTTTGTTTTTAAAAAGGTTGCCTTCCAGAACTTTTATTTATTCCATCTTTCTGAAGTCACCCTTCCATACAATGGCTTTGAGAGCTTGGCCTGACTCCCCATCATTGGAAAGGTGGAGAGGACAGCATCTCCATGAAAACTTGTGTTCTGATTTGCTGCTTTCCCTGAACTCTTCACTCTGCATCTACCTTCTTTTAGGTGTTTTCTTCTCTCTGTTCCTTTTCAATACAGATGTGAAACAGACTCCTTTTGTTTTTTGTGTGTATTCTGCCAAATTCTACAATCACAAGGCAGGATGAGGAGCAGAAAAATCAGTGTAATGGATGACAGCTTTGTTTGACATCTTTATTTTTAAAGCCTCCTGTCACTTGCAACACAGGGACTTTCTCCATGGCCATGTTTCGTCTACCAGTCTTCTCCTTCTTCCATCATCTATCCCACCATATTTTCTCTTTCTGCCTCCCTCTTCTCTGTCTTCAGTTCTCATTTCCTCCCTCTTGGGCTGCCTCTGGAATGGAATCAATTTTTCTAATTTTCGTTTGAAAAATAAATCAACTTTCACTTTGTTCCACTTTTTCTTTCTCTTGAGACTCATGCTTTTACTTCTAAATTGCCTATTTTAAGGAGTTTTGCTTTATCAGATTTATAGTATTTTTTTCTCCCCTAACATGTTTTAGAACCATTTTATAAATGTTTGCTTAACCCCAATTTGCAGAAATGCTTTAATATTACTAATTGTGATTTTGTTAACTAACAAAATCTTCAGGAATATAAAACTTGTCATTGGTAAGTTATTATTTTATATTTATATTATTTAGTAGCTCTATTGAATAAGATCAAATCTAGTAACATACCGAGGCCAACACGCAAAGCAAAAGGAACTCAAAAATATGTTGGATTTTTATCAGGTTGAGAAGCCAGTATAGCTTGGGCATCAAGATCATAGACGTGTTAATATATTTGCTTGCCTAGTTTCAAGTCTTGCTTCCATCACTTACTTACTGTGTGAGCTTGAACAAGTAATTTAGTCTCTCTTCTCTTCAGTTTTCTCATCGATAACATCCAATAATAACAATACCTACCACATATGGATACTGTAAATAATAAATGAGTTAACTTATATAATGCTCTTAGAATGCCTGGCACCTTGTAAGCACCATATATACATGTTAATTGAGATTCACAAACTCACACCCCACACATTATCTCAAGGAGTTGAGAACAAAAATATCAGGTACAGAAGGAGGCTGACAGTTTCAGGTTTTAGAGTAAGTACCACAAATATTTGACTGTAAAAATATGATTAATGAGGAAATCACTATATTTAAACTTATTCTAATACACTCAAAATTTTTTAAATATTCACAATGAGGTAATTAAATAAATATTAAATGGTTATTATATTTATTTTTTTACTGGCTCTTTGGGAAATCTGATAAAAGCAATATTCCCTTTTCAAGGACTATGTTAACACAACAGTGCTTACATAAGGGAGTTCACAATGTCCACAACCACGAGGCCCAACCTTGTACTTCAGGTACAGAATCCCTGGCTTAAGAGTTTCTAGCAAGAAATAAGATGAAAAAACTAAAAACAAAACAACGACAACAACAAAGACGCAACCAAGCAACCAAACAAACCCCAAAACAAAACAAAACAAAAACACAAAAATGTTGAGGCTTAGAAAACACAGATGACCTCTTTATTGTCAAGAACTCTGATGGATCTGAAATTTCAGCTTAGCAATTTGAATTCAAGAGCGAATTAAAGAGTAGGGTTTGTTCAAGGATCTTAGAGATGGTTTAACGTTATCAATATAGTCTCATCATTAACAAGTTAAAGGAGAAATACCACACAGCAATGAAAAGAGTATGGTGTTGGTATAGGGATAAACAAATGGAAGAGAAGAGAGAGCCTGGAAACTTATCTACACTTGGGAATTTGGTATATGGTATATGATAAATGGGGGAAGAATAAATTATTCAATGAATTGTATTAGAGACAATTGTTATCATTTTAAAAAATGGACCCCTATTCAATACCACTCCCCAAAATACATTCCAAATAAATTAAACATCTAAATGTTAAAAGTAAAATTTTAATGAAAATATTCTTTAGAATATAAGAATTATAATATTGGGATAAAGATTTCTTAAGCAAGGCATAAAAACACAAGTGTTAAAGGAAAATATTGGTAACCATACCTTCATCAAACTTAAATACTTCACTTGACACAGAATTTAAAAGATAAAGAACAAACCAGAAGTAGATATTTGTGACATATGTAATCAACAAATGATTATCATGGAAACTATACAAAACTACAAGTTAATAAATAAAAGAGATAAACAATGTATTAGACAAATGGGCAACTATTGAAAAGGTCAGTGCATGAACTGTTGCTGAAACTGTGGGGTTCCAGCATGGCTGGTGGAAGCATAATTTTTGTGAATATTTTGGAAAGTAATTTGTTAATTTCTACTCATGTTTCAGGTGTGTCTCCATGAAGTCCAGCAATTTCACTTTTAGTTCTATATTTCAGAGAAATTTTTGCAAATATGCATATGGAATTGTGCTCATGAGGCACTGTTTATAACAATGGAAAATTCAGAAAAATCTACATGTCTATCTATTGATACCAATAAATTAGAGAAATAAGTTGTATTATATTCATACCTTATCATACCAAGTAACAGTTAAAATGAGTGAACCAAAGGTACGTGTATCATCTTGCAATAAATTCTGTACCATTACACTGAGTTAACAAGCAAATTGCAGAAGAATAAGTACATTTACAGAAATTAATTCTCTATATAGTTCACAATAAGTATAACAACATGGATGGGAAAGACACATACCAACCTTCCTACTATGAAAGAATAGAAAGGGATTTGAACTGTACCTACGATATATTTCTTTAACAATTCTAAAGCAAAAACAAAATTAATGTGTCCACTTGGATTCTGGATCACTCATGTTTGGTGACATGCTAAGCCTGTTGAAACAGTTTATGTTTAGAAAGACTGGTCCTTGATGATAGAAATGTCTTACCCTGGAGCAGAGGCAAGGCATGACCCAATGATTAGGATAGATCTAGTATGCTGGGTAAGTCTGGTCATGTTCAAATGGGCATTATTACTGGAAGCATAAGCTTAAGGATAGAGTGGAGGCTGGGTCAGACAGAAAAAGGGCAAAATGAAAAAATACCAGAATGGACTTTAAGGATGTCAAAGCCAGCTTAAAGTCTTTTTGAAATATGGTCACAAGCAAAAAAGCAATCAATCAAGAAGGAACAGTGAAAGAGAGCTCAGTAAATGTAATTTTCTTGTACAAACAAGGAGTATAACCAAGGCCAACCTTGGCTTTGTTTGGAACTTTAGGTTCTATGGGGTTAGGTCCTTTATCTGGATTTTTGAAGAGAGCTGGGTTTAAATGGAGAAGGGGCTAGTGGAGTTGGTTCACAGTTGTAAGAATTTGGGTAGGAATCCTTCCCTGCACTGTGATCCAGATGGCCTCAAACAGATTCAGAAGAAGGGATCTATAACTCTATTCTTTACTCATAAATTATCTTTTCTACTCCTTTGTACAAGAAGTGAAAGTAGAAAGAAGTTGAAATTCAGCCATTTATTGGTTTAGGGAATTAGAAAAACAACAACAACAACAACAACCAAAAACAACAACTAGACTTGAGTAGCAAGTGGGTCTCTAGTGCCCTCTAAGATACAAAGGCTGCTACTAAAGAAATACTGATTTTTGTAAATAAATTCCATTAGCAACAAAAAATAGTCTGTTGGTTTAGTCAAGCCTAGAAACCAGTAGGCTTTTTATAAAGTTCATTTTAAGGTTTAGTATTTGCACCACCAACAATATTGTCAATAAATTAGACATACTATTGTACAACACAGGAAAAAGCAATGTTCTTTGTTTATCTTTGGCTGCTGTTTACTTTTTGCTCTGCTGTGGGAAAAAGAACTCAAACAATGCTAAGCTTTTCCTTAATGAGATCCTGATTAGACAGCCTGGATCAATGTATAAAGCACAGTAATAGTAGTACAGGAGAGTACAAATAAAATCTGTCACCTCTTCCCTTGCAAGCAAATTGTCCTGCCATTCCAGGTTGTCTTCAGCCCTGCAGCAGAGCCCATTTGACTTCAGTGACCCTCCTCTTTCTACCAAGTGCTACCCCAAGTAGCCCAATGGCCTTTACTTGTCCTTTTAAACCCACATTCTCATGCTCTTCCTACCTCTTTCCATATCCTGGGCTGGTCTTGCCTTGCTCCCAAACAAGGAAATGCACCCACTGAATCTCAGCTTCGCAGCTTTACAAATTAACTAGTATCACCAAAGGAGATATTATTAAAAATTTTAGTACTTAATTTACAAGGTTTTAACCTGATTCTATGATCCGGTTTTGGGGGCCAAAGAACTCCCTGATTTATGCCTGTACGTTTCTCAAGAGAGAAAGAGTTCTGAACATTTGTTAGATTACCAAAAGGGTGAGCAGTGGGTGATTTAGTCTACTGATTGCTTTATGGACTGGAAAATGAAGAACCTAGAGATCATTCCTTTCCCCTAGTTAGACAGCTTGTTAATGGCAAAGTGAGGACTAGTTTCTGGTAGTATAGACTTCAGGTTCTCATCAAACTATAAGAGCTGAGGTTAACAGGTCTTTATGGAAAAATGAGTTCAAACTTGTCACCTCTGCCTTGTTTAGAATCAAAGAGCTTTTATGTGTTGAAACTAATCTGCCAAGCTTTTCTATGTACCATGCCTTGTTCTTATCAGCAATATTCAGAGTCCCTAGACCACAGAAGATCAAAAATACTAAAACTGCTTTGGTTCAAATTCATGTTTGAGCTATCAGTGGAGGTAATCTGAATAAATGCAATAGCTCATCATGGAAATGAAAATCTATTTTGTGGTCTCTTATAACTGTTGCCGGTTGGTGATGCCCCTCGTTCCCAGGCTGCCTTCCCACATGTGCTGCAAAAGATGGGGGAAAGGGTGATAACTGCATTTGTATTTTGCCTATGGCAGTTCATTGAGAGAGCAACTGAAACAAACCATCTTATCTGACTGCTTGCCTTTTCTTGAAGTCTTTCAGAAGAGAAAAAAAAAAAAAGATCCTATATGTTCACAATGAATTATACCTATTACTGGTTTTCACACTAAATCCCATGTTCTTTTATGCATGCATTTTGATAATTTGTATTAAAATGCTTAACTATCTGGTTTAGGAAAGACATGGCCTCAAAACCTTCCCTCTGCCTTTAGTCAACATTATTGCTTTTGCAATATGTTTGTTCCTAACTTTGTACCTGACAAATTGTGCGGTTTTTATGGATGTTATTTAAGGTCTGCATAGGGGAGGAGGTGGGAACTGTGAATGGGAGAAGGGTTAAATGGAAGAACTGAACAACAGAATAGCAAGGGAATGTTAGAGGAGAATTATGCAGAATGGGAGTTGTCCTGTAATTTAATTTTAGTGGGTCTTCTACTTTGATGGATCAGGCATGATCTCAAGGTTGCCAAGGCTGGTCAGAGAAGCTTGCTATAAACAATCAACTTTCCTAATATAATGAGAGCACAAAAAGCTGCAGTTTATAACCCAGAAGTAGCGAAAGAAACTCTAATGCATTTACTGTTGGCACAATTCCCAGGGAAGTCAACGAGGAGACCCACCAGCTATGAACACCATTCTGTGCAATTTGAGGCATTTCATTTGGCAGAATATTTTTGCCAAGGCTATCACATCAAGTTACTGAAATCTTTGTGGATGTAAATTGTTACATCGGTCACTTAGCCTGGTAAGAAATTTAAAGGACAAGTTTTCTACTGAAAGGAAAAATTTAACCTCTTTAGCCCATTCTGCAATAAGCAGTATTCTAAACCCTACGGAAAACTCATGCTGTAGTTCGTGTCTAGAAGAACAAACTGATTTTTTTAAAAACCAGAAGTTAAAGGTTTTAGTGGAACCTAGAACCCCTCATTAAAAAATATACATTCATTCTGTAGCATTTTCTAGGGATTGGGAATTTCACTTCATTTCTTTTAAACAGTTTTTGGTAGTTCAGCTTTTAAAAATGTGTGTGCAAAATGCATAAGATACCTAGTGCTGCTTTTTACCTAGATCCCAAGAGAGGAACAAATCAGTGCTGATTTATAAAGGACGTAAACAAGGGTTTATCGTTTTCAAATCCTAAGATTTGGAGAGTAATTAATGGAGCAATACCTTAGGCCCTGTTAATCTAAAATAATTCAGAGAATACAGAGATTCATTCCCTTTCAAAACAGGTTACTATTAACATGAACCTTCTTCCTCCCCTTAGGCTGCAAATGCCCAAACCTTCAATTTCATTACCTTCTTCTCTGTCTCAAATCATCAAGTACTAGACAAGGCTGGTAGGACAATGGAGGAAATGGCTGGGACCCCCAAGAGAATAAAGAACACAGACAAAGAGATGGTGCAGGCCTGAGTGTCTACAGTGAAGAAACTTAATCCTGGCTGCAGATTAGAATCAGCTGGGGAAAGTTCAGAACATACCCATGCCTGGGCCCTAGGCTCTAGTCTAGGCCTAGAAAGTCAGATCATGCTCTTTGGGATGGGGCCCATACATCAATAATTTTTATAAAAAGCTTTCCAGGTGATGTGAATGTGTAGTAAGGGGTGAGAACCACTGGCCTATGAAATGCAAAACATGAAGGGATGAGCTTTAATTTGCGTTACTGTATATACTTCATGGTTATTAGACAGTAAATATTATACTTCAATCCTAGGCATAAATAAAAACATTATATTTAAAGAATTTTAGTAATGTTCCCTGTCTTAATCCTATATATTAAGTTAAATTCTATTTATTTTCAAAAAAGGAAATGGAGCTTGCTCATCGCCCCAGAAAGAAGCATTGCTAGGACCCTTGGTAATCTGCCCACCAACTCACCCCTGGAGTGCGGTGACCCAGGATCCTTTTGGTATTAGGAGATAGAAACCATGGGTGGGGCTATAAATTCTATTCCCAAACCAGACACCAGAAAGCATTTCCAAATGACTAACTCAGCAGTCTAGCAACTAGATTTGAAATAGTTCAGGAAAATTAAACCTAATTCAAAACCCAAACAAAAGATAAGGAGAAGACATTTATCCTTTCAATTTGAATATACAACAGTAGCCGTATCTCTGGTATCAGGTCCTTACTCTCTATTTCATTGCCACTGAAAACCTATGTATAGTCCCTATCACCTCATCCTTAGACTATCACCAGGACCTCCTAAGTGAGTGCCTGGGCTTTGTTTTCCCATCTCCAACTCAAGCTGTGAACAGCTGCAGATTAAACTTCATGCTCAGAGTATGTAGCACTTATATTTATCCACCCACTAACTCTTGATTTAGCCACACGTTACAGTGTTTTTAATCACAAGAGTGTTTTTAATATATAAACACTGGCTACATTAGCATTAAACTTCAAAATATAAGTTTGTTTATAAAGGAGAGCTTCCGTTTAAGCATCCATCCCCCTTAATCATTAGGTCTTCAAGTTGATCTGCAGGATTTTCAATAGTGAAAAATAAATCATTTCTATTTCGACCCATGTAAAAAGGAAGTAAGACCTGAGGCAATTGGTAGCTTACAAATTACAGAAATATCCATAGGATTCCAAATTTCCTTTCAAAGTCCCCAGAACTTCCCACCTAAATTTAGTTATTTTTAGCTCTTTTGTCTCCTTTAATTGTAGCATCTTAAAATAGCAACACAGTGAGCTGCAGGCTAAAACTATGACTTGTAAACCTGTCTGAACAAATTCAGTCTTCACATTAAGGGAAACTAAATTATTATATTCATTTCCCCAAAATGGTAATTGTGTAATCGAGCTTATCTGTGACCCAATGCTAGGGGCTCATAATTTGGGGGTGGGGTTCTACAAACCCACACAGTCAAACATTTGAAGGATTTATGAGCCTGTAAATGGATGTTAGCCATTTCAAGAAAACACAGTTCAAGCCAAACTCTGAGCTGTCTGTATTTAGCCTTGATTATAGGGGTTACACAAACAAGAGAACAAATGTAGCCAGGATTTAGGAATTGCGTGGAGGCTCAGGGGGTACCCTATACTAAGCCTCTGAATAAAAGCTTTTAGTCAAATGTTTTTTTCTTGCCTATTTTCATGGCAACAAAATGTTTTGAGGATCCAAGAAGAGAATTTTGTTGCTCAGCTATTCAAGTCTCCATGATGGTAAATATAGTGGTTCCTCCCACTGGGCTCCAAGGACGAGCTACAACCAGCAAGGATGCGTCCCAACTTTAAGTCCTGCTTAAGCACAAATATTATGTTTATGTGGCTATAAATTCTTCTCATAAAGATCTGTCATTATAGAACTTAGACTGCATTGATATATATATAGTGGTCAGCACCTGCTATTACGGAATCAGGTAGAAAAAGCTAGAAGAGAGATAATGACTATGCATTTGAACTAGTCCAAAATGGAATTGTTTTGAGGGTTGTGCTTAGTGAATCAACAACTCCACTGTTTTTTCCAGTTTCAAAATGTTTTTGAATTATGTGCTATATCAGCTTTTTCCATCATTTTAGAATCCTTTGTTGCTATATTCATACCCTCAACTGCCATCTTTGCTCACTGAAAAGTACACTAATAGTCATGCTGCTCATTCTCCTAGGTAGGCAGTCATTTGAAAATTGACTTTCATTGGCTCTTTCCTGGATCTACAATGTCTTTGCTCACATGAAGCAGCTAGACCTGAATTCCGAGTGTATCAGCTGTTCCAAATGCAGATAATATTATATTAAGCCTTCTATTACCTAGTCACTACTTTTAACAAAGCAATTTTATTAATACATATTAAAAAAGCGTAAATCCATCCAAAGTGTACTATCAATGGTATTCAGTATAATTACATAGTTGTGCATTTATCACTTCAATCATTTTTGGAGTATTTTCATTATTCCAATAATTATAATAATAAACAAAAAACAAACTCATCACCTCTTAATCTCTCTTTTACAACAAACTTCTGATCTGCCAGAGTATTTTCTGAAAAGCCAGGACAGTCAGTACCCATGCCAAATGCAATGATTTGGGAGATGCATTCACATTTTATCTACCTGCTGCCATCTCCTCTTAGGATAGCTGGTGTGATTTATTCTCACATCTGTTTTGTACTTCCATAGTAAAGATATACATGGCAGTTGATGACAGGGGACAGGACTATTTCACACAGGAAATGTGGAAGATAAGCCATCACTAACTTGGTTCTCGGTGTGGGCTTAATTAGGTCTCCTTCTTTCATGGACACAGAAATTATTAGTCTCAGTCTTGATTTCCCTACCTAATATGAATAAAGCTGAGTTCATTAAAGCATTTGATCAGTCACTCAAACTGGATTTTCTGTATTTAACTTGGTAAATACAATATCACGAGGAAATTGAGAGAAAAACAATACCACCACCAAGGGAAAGACAGTAGGCCTTGGTTAGAATTCAAGTCATATCTTACTGATGAATGAAACTGACAAGATTATGCCTTTTTTACACCAAGGCCCTTCACAAATATCAGTTGTGACAGTTATTATTGACATTCCTAAAGTGAGACAAAAATGAGGCTGGCTGAAATATTTTCCCTTATTTTCTTCTTGCAATTCAAAGTAAGTCCTAACAGTAAGTTAGGTGACTTAAAATAATTGCTCTTAGGGATCCAAATCATTCATTTGTGTCTGTTCCTGATATGGAATATTTGCTTTAATTTTATATAAGAGTTTGAAACTATATACAAAAGACTCAAAAGGAAAAGCAAATTCTCATTTGCATACTAGGAACTGGTGATAAATAAGCTTGAAATAATTCAAAGTTAGACATATATTTCAAACTAAGTGATATTCAATGAAAAGATTTCTTTCATTTAAATTGTGATAGAAGCAGCTAAAGAACTAACTTGTACCCAGTGAGTACCTCATAATGTGATGGCCTTCAGGTGGTTTCATGTCCTTTAAAATGTCTCCTAGCTGGTTCACGCCTCTTCCTAGTGTCTTCCCAGTGTCTCACTTCTGTAGAGACCCAATGCCTTCCAACTTAAATGTCCTCACATTCCTTGGCCTTGCAGCCCTCCTGATGGACATGCACAACAGCAACAGGTCTTTCACACATGCTTAGCTCAGTCTTAAAACCTGTAAATGCCAGAATGGATTCCAGGCAAGGGAATGATGGAAAGAGCACAGACTATGTCCAGAGTCAAAGACCTGACTATGTCATTCCCTTAGTTACATAACCCTGCACAAGTCACTGAATATCCCTGAGCTCAATTCTTTACCTGCAAATTTAGGATAATAATATTTCACATACTGTGGGACACAAGTAGGGTAATGCACATGAAAGTTCTTTCTAAAAGTCAGGGTCATATACAAATGGAAGCTGCCAGCAGCTTCTTTTCTGTGATTAGATGATTAAGAAATGCAGGCCAGTGAATATGTCAGTACTAAGAGAGTAGCATAGTTCAGAGGGCTAAGTAATGGAGCTGGACACATGTTGGATTCCATAAAAGCACACACCTGTGACTGTCTGACAAGAATGATTACTGGAGCCTGCCCAGGAATAACATAAACAAGCTAACATTATACAGGTTGCAGCATCATATACAACCTATGGGAAAAAAAAACATAGGCATCCTGCCATAACCATAAGTCATAAAACAGTCATAGTTGGAAACATTATATTTCCTCTAAACTAGTCTAAAACATGACATACTTTGATCACCAATCCCTAGAAAGTCCCATTTATTTTGTGAGAATTTTCAAGTTCTATCTGTTCAAATGATAATTATAAATGAGAAATGAGAAAATATCCTAGGACATGGGAATGGGGGAGGGACGGAAAGAAGGAAATAGCTAAGCCAATGAATGAGAAAACACAATTAAGGTTTTCTCAGAGAATTAGATTTCTCTCTTTGTATATATTTAAGTAGTTTTGGTGAATCTAAAGAGTTAAAATCTGAAGAACTGAAAATATCCATTTTAAGGGCCATTTATTTGAATGGCATTTATCACTGAGAACCCCAGGAATTTTATAAGAAGAAGAAAGCTACCTCATAATCACTGAACTTCTATGAGAAGAGGAGAGAACTAGTGGAATCATTTCCAATTTCCCACACAGAAAAGAGTAACAAGTAAATTAATGGTATTGGCAGGCCCAGGACTAATGGTAATGCTCAAGCTACTACATCTTGATGCAGTATCATTAACCAAGGGTACAGAAGAACAATCTTGTCATTCATCTCATTTTTTGCTAACGTGTAACATACTTACCAAATGTTGTAGGACAATAAGAGATGGCTAAACCTATTTCAGCTACAGATGGTTTGTCATTACAAGATCACCAGACTGAAGTACACGGCAAGCAGAAGGGTGGATGTCAACAAGCCCACTGCTACTTCCCTTCCCTTTTCTAAACCCTAGGATTAAATTCATATAGATTTGACATATTATTTACTTATTATGTCACTCTTATATAACAGGCATAGAAGCTAGTTGCCTGCCCAGCACTTAGTCCCTCTTCTGGTAATAGTACTTCAGAATTTCCTTTGAAATGCATGTGATTTGGCCTCAGCTTGCCTCACTGTCCCATTCTCTAGGTATGGGCATATGACCCGAACAATGTTATCTGCTCTTTCGTCCACAGGGATAAGTTCAGGGATGGACACTGACTCAGTGAAGCCATTAAGACTGATATCCAGGACTTTGGTTGGAACTCTTGAAATTTTTCTTTCATCTGGATTGTTAGGCTGAAAGGATGAAAGTCTGAAGCTGCCAGCCCTTGCAGTGATGAAATGATTGACTGCTATGCCATCGGTTCAGCCATAGTAATGGTGAAAGTCAGAATGCCATGGCATCTTGAACCCTTGAAATCAGCAATGCCTGAAGCGAGTATTCATTGAAATTAATCTGCATAAGCTTGAAGGCTTATGCCAAGCCAGTTTGCATTGGGTTTCTGTCATTTGCATTAGCATTACAGAATGTATTACTCATGAATTCTGAGTAAAATGAATTCACTTCACAAAATGTTGGGGATTTATTTATTTTTATTTTTTGAATCAGTCTAAATGTGCTCTAGGACACAGCTTTTTAAAGCAGTCTCAATATGACCATTTCATAAAAAGACAAAATTAACTTCTAAATTTATTTGTATAATGTACAGTTGCATTTCCCCCTTTAGCTGATATAAAGCAAATGTTAGTCTCAAGACAGAGTTTCTTTTACTTTTTAGAAGGGCAAAAGTTGCCTTTCACACCTATGAACCCAAAGCAAAAACTATTTGAGATCAAGAGACGAAGTAACATAAATCTCAACATTTCTTTCAACACCTTTCTTGAAGAGGCTCTGCCAAAAACTCTGTTCTACTATGCTGCTCTGTAAATCTCCCATATCCAGTTTACTGACGGCATCTCCCATGGAATCTCTGGCCAGGTCCTAGCACAGCAGAGAGAACCACTGCAGACACTCAGCTGGCTACATGGCTGTCTGGCGCTTCAATTAACTCCAAGTATTTAAAGGCAGGGAGGCTGGCAGAGTATGAACACGCATTCAAGGAAGACCACCTGGCACGAGGAATCCATGCAGTTCTCACAACAGACAAGGTCAGAAGGGAAAGGAAATGCTAGTATTGACTTGCAGAAAAGGTTTTTATTTACCTTTCAGGACCAGGTTATCTGAGGTCTCTATATACTGTTTTCTATTTCTAAATAGATGTAGAAGACCTAAGCTGTATATGGTAAAAACTTGGTAGAGCAGATTATATCTTTAATAAAATAAGTTCATTTTACACTGTCTTTCAGTATGTCATATATATTTTGTACTTCTGAACATAGAATAATTACAATTTTATTTCTATTAACAATATAGTTATATTGATTGATAGGAGATTCTTTTCATTTTGGGTTGATAGTGTGCAAATTTAAATTTGCAATAGAGTCACCTGAAGATTTGTTAAAAGTGTGACCCCAAGGCTTAAACTAGACCAGAGGTATGAGAATTTCTTGAGGCAGACCATAGGAATCACTTTTCAGGAAAAACATACTTTACCTGAAAATCACACACTGAGATACATTGTGTTGGGGTAAAAAAAATCAAATCTATGTGTACTTTAAAATTCTAAATAACAATTCACATCATGGGTGCCACATCTACAACTTGATGCTTTTTATCAGAAAATCCTATTTATCAAGAGCCACAGCCTTAAAAAGAGGCTGTAATATTGCTCTGCCTGGTTGTTTTCTCTGAAATCATCCCCTGTACTCACGCCACAGGAGGATAAAGTGTTCCTGACTCACTGCTGAAGTGGCAGCACAATATGAACAAACAGTTTCAGCTCTCCTTCAGATAGCAAAGCAAGACAATTCATAGACCTCTATGGGTACACTGATACATTTGAATTTGAAAATTCAGCATGGATTTTTTGTGGTTATTTTCTCCTCTAATTTTTAATATGGATTCACGGGTATATGCCTGGCATATTTAACCTTTACACTAGAACTCATTTTGCCAATTGTAGTCTAAATGCAGTTCACAAGGTTTTGTAGCTGGTCTCTCAGTATTAAAGGAAAGAACCCTACCTTAATTAAAAAAATAAAGATAGATATATCAACATTGAAAGTTTAACAATAGGAGATAGAAGAAGACTCTTCATGAGTCACATATTTTCATTCTGGAAGACATACTGGTAATAAATCATGTTTAAAATGGTATTTCAATTCTTACAGACTGCTAGGGAACCTTTAGTGAAATGGAACAATAGTTTCATAAATGGTTCTCCAACTGGAATTCCTAAAATTACATCCTGAAAATCTCTAGATTTTACAATCATAAGACAGTGTACCTTAAAGTTGTGTTTCCTGTTCCTCTGTTCTCTCTCCATCTTCCCTTTTTCATCCCTATACCATCTCTCTTTTTACTATCACCTATATTCATGGCAGGGATGATTTTTATTAGCATAACTCCAATGTCTACCAGAATGCTTGGTACATAAAAGGTGCTTAATAAATATTTATTGAATAAATGAATAAATGAATAAGTGAACTAAATGACTTCTTTCTCTTCTATGGTAACATTGTCTTTAATTTCATCTTAACTTTGCCCGATCTATCTGCTTAAGCTGGAGTGAACAAGAGAAATCTCTCATTCTCACCATTTGCCACAAGACATCTAAAATTCATCAACCTGGCCTTTGGCAGGCATATAGGACTGCATGTCTGCTTCCTCTACTAATCATCCCAGAGGACTGAGAACGATTTTTATGGGTTACTGGCCAGCATCTCCCTTCAAAGTCCAAAGATTTTTTTTATCTTATTTGGTTAATGATCAGCTTAAGGAAATTCAGGTAGAAAAAGAGGCCAATAAAGTAGTCAGGATCCATGTGTATGTGAGAACTGGTCTCTGGGTTTGTCTGTGCACATGTGTGTGAAACGCACAGGGGCTGGGAGGGATGGTGGCTGGAGTGTGTAAGAGTAAGAACCTTCCAGGGTGTTGCAATTTTTGAAGAACTTCCCACCACAAACTGCCTGGCATGAAAAAGGTGATCAGTAAATCTTTGTTGAACAAATGAAGAATTTTTTTTTGTTAAGGTAAGGAAAGACCTGTATCAGAAAATTAAAGGTCAATTAAATATCATCAACAGATGTAGAGTTGGACATATATATTTATATAAATATGTGTTTTAAATATCTACGAACATACTTTACCATAGACCTTGTCTCAGGAAAGGACCAATTGCATTTAGTTTTCCATTGTTACCACAGTATCCAGGACAGTGCTTGGCACATAGTAGGTAAATAAAGTAATAAGGAGCTAAAAAAAAAAGCTACGTAAATGAAGATACAAGGAAATGTGTCAAGTGCTGTAAGAGTGTTTTAATAAAAAGCTATTCAGAGGAGAGAGAGCCAATTTATGGAGAAAATGAAGCAAGGCTTCTAGAAGGTAATGGAATTTAAGCTTAACTCCAAAGTATGTAAGATTTTAACGATAGGGAGGTGAGAAAGGAGAACCGAAGGTGAAACAAATGGATAAGCAAATGGATAGAAAAGGAAAATGTAAGTTGTACAAAGGGGAATAATAGCAAGTATTCAACTAGACTGGAACAAATGGAATGTCTAACAGTTATAAACTAAGCTGAAAAGTTTTCAAGGCACCTTGAAAGTTAAGCTATAAGAAATCAAATTTTATTTAGGAATAAGTAGAAAATTGTCACTATGTGAATGGCAACAAAGAAAGGTAGACCAGCTTGGCCTTAATGTGAAGAACAATTGAAGTGTCCAGCAAGCTACTGAAATAGTTTGCATTTCAATACTTCAGGTTATGAATTCAAATGGCGTTAGTGGGAATGGTCAGATAGGAGATATACTGTGTAGGAAGATTCAAAAAGAAGGGGGAATTTGATTAGATATGAAGAGTGGAGGGCAGGGAATGGAGGTAAGTTCAGATGTTTGGGAGAATGCTCAGCATTGAAGGAGTCTGTGGCTCATTTCCCAGGGGAGAAAGTGTTTTGATGTAAATGGTTAAATAAGCTTATTGCTATTACTATCAATGGAATCAATTTCTAGCTATTAAGTAGCTTTATTGTATGAGAAATATCCTATGTTAGCACAGCTTTTTCTCCCACTGGTTTTACTAAATCTAATGAGGAAAGGTCTTTGCAAATGGAAAGCATAAGCCACACTGAAAATAAGTTGGTAAAGAAAAGAGGATAGTGAGAGGAAAAACAGAGAAATTTTAAATTCACGATTTTTTTTTAGTTGAGGAATGATGCATATTTACAAAATATACTAATAAACTAAAACATATGAAGGGTCTACAGAAGTAAATATTCTGAACACAATGGTGAAGTGAATTTTCCTAAGATCTAGGAAGTGGTGTTTTCTACTACCTATTAATGTGATGATGAATAATGAGGAACTACAGCTATGGATGAAAGGGAAACGGACACAGGACTGTAACATAATTTAGTGAAGACTCCACTATAAATGTAACGAAGAGTTAGGTATTTGCCAAGTTTTCCCATCTATAGAGTTTTATGTGCCACTTCTTTTTGGCCTTAAGCATTTTTATTATGAGAGTGTTAAATCAATTTTGTGAAGAATACAGTCAGAATAAAAAACAAAGTAAAAGGTTCCAATGCCCCTTGCCCTATTTCATTTCCTAAAGATAACTACGTTACCAGTTTGCTGAGTATTGTTCCAGACTCATGCTATGCATACTGACATTTGTAATACAAAGTGAATTTGATTAAGCATGCTATCTCTCATTCATTCATCAAATAGTGAATATTATTGCATTATGCTGAAGAGCCAAAATTTAAAAATGCCTGGATCTTATTTTCAGGGAATTTGCAATTTAATGCAAAAGGGAGACAAGTAAGTTCATTATTACAACACAACATATAGTTCCATGAGATTTATTCCTTCATGTAATGATTATTAAATAACAATTTTACACAAGTTTTTAGAAATTAAGATTAATATACAACAATTGTAGTACATTGTTGGTGGGAATGTAAAATGGTACAGCTTCTATAGAAAACAGTTTGGTAGTTACTCAAACCATTAAACAGAGAACTACCATATGGCCTGGCAATCCCACTTCTAAGTATATTATACCCAAAAGAATTCAAAGCAGAGATTCATGCACACCAATGGTCATAGCAGCATTATTCACAATAGCCAAAAAGTGGAAGCAATCATATGCCCATCAGCAGATGAATGCATAAACAATGGAATATTATTCAACCTTATAAAGGAATGTAGATCTGACACATGCTACTACATATATGAGCCTTGAAGCATTATGTTGATTAACATAAGTTAGGCATAAAGGGACACATATTGTATGATTCTGCTTATTTGTAATAGCTAGAATATATAAATTCATAAAGACAGAAAGTAGAGTGCAGGTTACAAGAAGCTAGGGGTGAGGAAGAACAACAGGGGAGTTAATGCATAATGGGCGCAGGGTTTTTGTTTGGGGTGATGGAAAAGTTCTGGTAATGGATGGTGGTCAGAATAGCAAAACATTGTGAATGTGATTAATCCTACTGAATGGTATTCTTGGGAGTGATTGAGAGGGAAAGTTTATGTTGAATATACCTTTCTATAATGTATGTTGAATGTTAAATAAGGGACATTGTAAATGTGGGGAAATGGTTAGAGTTGATAGTAACACATTATAGAGAGTATAATCAATACTGCTGATTTACAAAAGTGATTGTGGCTAAAAGGGATAGGCTAGGGAGGTTAAGGTCAATTGAAAGAAACCTAGAGGATAATCTAGGGACTGTATAACATAGTGATTTTGGTGGCAGATGATGATTGTGGTTCATAGTACAAATACAAGAATGTTCCCCTATTACAAGGTATTAAGAATATGGAGATACATGGGGGAAAACTCAACTAATGTAACTATAGACTATAGTTAACAGTAATATTGTAATATTTTTACAGCAATGGCAAAGAAGGTACTACGTCAATTCTGAGGGTCAATAATGGGGGGATAAGAGGTTATGGGGTTTTTCCTTTTGAAGTAATGAAAATGTTCTGAAATGGACTGGGCTGATGACATTTCAACTCTGTGATGAAACTGAGAGTCAATGAATGTACACTTTGGATGGATTGTACTCATATAACACAGTGAACCTCATGGTGAATGATGGACTGTGGTTAACAGTACAAATATGAGAATGATCTTTTATGAGCTATAACAAATATACAATACTAAGACTTGATGCTAATAATAGGATGGCTTTTGGGAAAATACACCAAATATAAGCTATGGACTATAGATAGTAATACCATGATGATGTTCTTTTATCATTTGAACAAATATGTCACAACAATGTAAGGTGTTGGTGGTGGGGCGATGTATGGGAATCCTGTATGGTATGCATGATTGTTTTGTTAACTGCTCAAATAATAAAAAAGTGCAACTAAAGAGACAATGACAATTAAATCCAATACATGATCATGGGCCGGATCTAATAATGTGAAGAAAAATGACCCAAAAATATTATTGAGACAAATGAAAAAAATGGAATATAGACTGTATAAGCTTTATATCAATGTTAAACTTCTTGAACTTGATAACTGAATGTAAGGTGGTTACATAAGTGAATATCTCAGGAAATGTACATGGAAGTATTATGTGTTCAAGGAGTATGATGTATACAATCTACTCTCAAATATTTAGAAAAGAGATAGATAGATGATAGATAGATAGATAGATAGATAGATAGATAGATAATAGATAGACCGACAGATGGGTGGATAGATAGGTAGAAAAAGTTACAGCTTTAACAAAAGAAAACCTTCAATTACTTTTCCTTATTTGGCTGTAATTATCTGTCACAGAATAGATATTTATTACATGACAATGTAAACATTAGAGCTGTGAACACTTAGATGAAAAAACAAAATTCATTCTAAAGTCTCCCAGGAATATCTTATTTGGCATCAGTAAAGGTAGGCACTAAGCCATTGTTGGGACCACCGTAACATGGTTTGCCTTGTTTCGTTTCAGTTCTCTCCAACAAGACCAATAAGTACAACCTGAGGGCTTGTCCCCTGACTGCAACGCAAGGCTAGGAAAAATCTTATCAAACCTTATCAGAAGAAATATTGACAACTCTGGATACCACATCTATTCTTTTTATCATCTCTTGGATCAAAGATTATTTTGCAGAGATTGAAAGTAGAAGGTCAAAGTTGCTCCCTTTCACCTCATTCTAAACAAGAGAAGAAGTTACTTGTAAATGATTATTAATCAGCATTATTCCAACTATGATTTGCCCCTATGGAGTAGATATTTTGAGGATTTTTATGATTGCAAGAGATAGAAAATCATACAAATGAAAATGATTATCTGAGGATAACATAATTAGAGACCAATTTAAAGGTCAGGATTAGTGTCCCTACTTTACTACCAACTAGATTATTTTTTCCAGAATCCTCTGAAAGTGACTGTTTTGATAAGTCAACAATCACTTCCAAGAAGCCACAGGCAGTGCTATGTTAAAGCTCGCTTGTTGAAGTTCATGAGAACAGATTGTAAAGTTTCAGGAATTTGTTTCATTATTAAAAATGAAATTATATAGACTTATAATTAAATTAATTTTATTAAAAGTAAAAGTAATATACTAAAAAGTTACCACTTTCTAATTATTTTACTATATTACACTATTACCCATGCATCTTTTGGGAAATATAATATAATAGTATGCTATTGTTTCTTTTTTTCCAACTCAGTGTTCAGTGATGTTTCATTGGTAGCATGAAACTGGCCATAGTGGGAGCATTTACAATATGAAAATTAACTAATGTTACAAATCTGTCAACTCCCTCTAAAAGCTGGTTGTTCATTCAACGTTTACCAGCACACCACTGTCAGACTAGATTACAGGATGACAAAGAAGAATAAGACCTTGCCTTCACAAAAAGTAAGATTTAATTGGGAGGCAGGTAAATACTTAACTATGCAATATCTGATATCTTATAAATGATAAAATTGTGGTTAAAAGTGTCACAGAAGAAGAAAGAGATGAAATTAATTTTTCCTGAAATGTTCAGAAAATGTTTAATTAGAACGAACAACCTTTAAATTAGGCATTGAATGTTGAGTTAAAATTCATTCAGCAGAGAAGGGGGGAAATGTTCTTCCATTTAGGGCAAAGGGTGATGAGTGAAATGCCTTGGCATGTTCTGGAAATGGCCATTAATTGAATATATATATAGAGCAGTGTTTCTCACACATTTCAATTTAGAACCATCACCATCAATGACAAAGAAGAGTAAATGGGTACTTCTGGTAATCTGAAGTTGTTGCTTGAAAAGGTCTATGTTAAGATGGAATTTCTTTAATTCTTCTTTTTCATATTGAAAATTCATAGGGATTTTCCATTATTTTTCTTATGTATTTTTCCTTGTGATAGGGTTCTGGCCCCTTCACCATTTTTTTTTTTTTTTTTTTTTCCATTTCAAGCTCTTCACCAGGGAGAAAAGACTTTTAGCATATCAAATTATTTATCTTAAGCTATGAGGGAAAATCATAGGAATGGATAGGGGAGAGCAGTTTTAAGCATTATCGAAATGATCAATAGTCCTCTTGACTAACAGGATCTGGAAAGCAGGCAAGAGGGAACCACTAAAGATAACTCCAACTTTTCTAGTTTGAGCATCTAGGGGAATAATAGTGCTGATAACAAAGTTGCAGAATGCAACATAAGCAGATTTTACACAACATAAATAGTAATGGCAAACAAATTGGAACTGTTACCTTAGAAAAAGTTTTGAAACAATTAAAAGATATATTCAAAGAATACTAAATTTTCTTCTTTATAGGATTATCACTTGGTTTATGCTTTACCCTTGGGAGAAGTCAATTTTTGGATTATCAATTATAGTCTAGGAACATTTTAGCAACAACTAGAATCTTAAAGCAAATCGGTCAGCCAAATAGTATTTATTGGTCATCCACTCTAAAACACCAGCATAGTTAAGATATAAAGCTTAAAATGAATTATGAGAAAATATATGAAGTATATACCTTTAGTATAGGAGTTGACTATAGTATATTACATTTAAAAACAGTTATTAAATATATATATATCAGTAGTTCAAGGTTAATAAAGAGAACCAAATTATAAAACATTGCGGGAAGAGGAACTTTAGAAGTCATTTAATTAACTTCCATTCAACGCGTGATTCTCCCAGTTCTCCTTTTATGTTAGTTCTCACACAGCTGAAGAAAGCTGTGCTGTTTTCCCTAAGCTTCCTCTTTTACAGACAAGGTCCTGCTTCTTTCAATGACCCTCTACACGATGTCATTTGATATCCTCATGACCATTCTTCTGCCACGCTCTTGTTTTCCAGCATTTGTCTTTAGCTTCAGAATTCAAAACCAACTATTAAATCAATTCTCTTTGGATACACTTATTTAACCAATCACAAAACAACCCAACTATATCTATTCATATTTCACTATCTTGTCCTTATGAGAATTATGAGAGAATTTGTCAAAGATCACAACGTCTATAGCATTCTCCTGATTATATTAAGTGCCTTAAGAAGAAAATTGGCATAATAGTGTGGCTTAGCTTTTAGTTTATCACCACTTACATTTTGTAAGCTCTCCTAAGGAATCAATTTATTAAGATATTTTAGGAATTTTTGCAGGACCAGGGGGGTTTAGAATCAAATTTATGAAATTGGGGGCAGTATTTACTTGTTTTCTATTTGCCCAATTTTCCTGCATTCTATATTCCTCAATGTTAATTTATTGAGTTCTCTCACATTTGAATATAACCACTGATGCAGGAAGAGAAATGTGAATTTATTTAGAACATCTAGGTGTTCTCTTAACCAGCTCACTTCTCCGAGCTCGCCAGTAGCCCATTACTGTTTTTTCCTCTAAAGATTTCAATTATTTGACTGAGAAGATTAAAGCAAAATAGTACTTAACCATTTCTCCTTGTTCTATCACTGTTGAGTATGTTTTAATGTGAACATAAACTTTAAAATGCTTCTCCTTTACCCTAGCTATTATTTTGTCACTCACTTCATTTTAGATCTAAGCTTCCCTTTTTCTTACACCAGTCATTCCTTTTCTGTTAATGATACTCTCCTACTTTCTTTCATTATGCCTGTCATTCTTATGTCTGAGTCCACTTGAGAGAATACATATAGCCATATTGATTTTAATAGCTGTTTCCCTTTTCTCCCTAATTAGAATGATTTTCAGCCATTCCATCTGAATTTAATTTTTGAAACCCTTCTTTCCTCTTGCACTGTCTTTCCTTTCAGGGTCTCTGTCCAATAAATGTCACCCACTAATTTCAAGGTTGATCTTCCTAAATTTCAGTGTGCACAGATATCTGATTACATTCAGGATTCCCTCCTTGTTTGTCAAGGGCTGGATGAGACAAGTGTTGTTTTCTTCTGGGGTCTATGCCATTTCTATTTCTAGAAATGAACAGAATTATGCCAGGTAGTTTGCCTCACTACCTCTTCAACCTCCTGAAAAATTATAAGATACTCAAAATTAAATTTTATCAGTTACTCTGTTTTAAGCAGAATAAGATTTCCAGTGTGTGTCTGTCTGGGAGCAAACATAGATCTATGGACAAGTCAGACAGACTGAGTTTGAATTCTGGCTCTGCTATATATAATTGTTGTGACTTGGTACCTTAATTTTCCATGAAGAAAGAAGTTATCTAATTGTTCACATTGTATCCATTCAGTTAAGAAGAGCCAAGACCTCTATCATCCAGAAAAAGAGCAGTCCACAGGAATTTCTTTCTGAGATATCTAGAGGTTTTTTTTCCCCCAACAGTCCATCCTCCCATCAGTACTACTTACTCACCAAATCCACAAGAGTAGCCGAGTAAGGGAGACTGTGTTAGTGCACAGTACTCTGGGAGATGTGGTTCCAAGGAAAGATCTATTAGGCAATTACAGAGACAGGAAATACCTTGGTAGCTTTGTCTATTGGGGGCTGACCTTTTCACATATCTATTGGTTTAAAGTATCAGACATCTAGGCTATGTGGGTAGATGAAAATGCTACTTCCATCCTATAGACTTTCAGTAGATGACTGCTTATTAAAATCATTGTGAATTGAGCTATTATTATGTACAAATATCAACTTATGTTTTATATTTGAAAAGGAGATTCTAATTAAGAATGAAATGACCAAAGCCAAAAATCATACCTTCATGTATTGGCCAATGCAAGGCCCCGTAAAGATCTCATTCCAGCATAAGTAAAGAGATTTTTTTAAAAACTCAACATGAAATACATGAAAACAAAAAGTGAAACCCAGGAATCCAGAAAAAGAAGATGTTTTTGATAATTATTCGAGGGCCAGAACAAATTTTAGAAAACTGCTTGGAATTCTGAATAGGATACAGAAAACAAAGCTGAAGGAAAAGAATCTAAATAAGGCCCAGACAAAAGTTTTCTGAATGAGCTAACAAAAGGGCAAAAGGAATGGGAAAAAAATGTGGTAGCAACTGATCTGCACTAGAAGTGATAATGAGTAGAAAAGCAACGCAGAAGACTGAATAACTGATAGAGCCGACAGTAAGCAAAGCTGTGACAGGAAATGCATGGACCAAATCAAAGAGTTGAAAATAGATCAAAAAGCAAGATTTATTATAAACATGGAAGAAAAAGTATAGTGATAAGCACTTACAATACTTTATTATCTATGATTCCATAATGAATGGAAAAGTAGCAAATAAAATGTGTTAAGACTAGAAAACTTAAGTGGGCAAAATACCCCATGTGTATGGAAATAAGGGCCCACCAAATACCAGATAAGATTACAGAAAAAAAAAAGTTATAGCTTGTGTTGGTTTGAGTCTTTTGTGGACCCCAGAAAATTACGTTCTTGAATTGAACCTAGTCAATGAGGCTCAGAGGAGAGGGAAGAGACAAGCAGACACTGCTATGTGCCTAATCACACACAGTTGAGCTTGGGAAAAGTGAGCCTTGAAGAGAAGGCAGAGAACTGCAGAGGTGCCATTGTGCTTTGCCACATAGCAGGAGCCCAGGATTGCTAGGAGCAGACTTTTGGGGATAGATCTTGGCTTGATGCCTTGATACAGATACTTTCTGTAAGTTTTTAACCCAATAAACCCCACTGTAAAAGCCAACTTATTTCTGGCATATTGCGTTGGTAGCATTTAGCAAACTAAAACATAACTAAATACATTTGCCCAAACTTTTAATTATAGAAATAAAATTTTAAAGATCTACAAGCAACCAAAAAGATGCAAAAAAGTTACTAAAATGGAAAATATTATTAGGTTAATCTTAAACTTTTCTCTGTAAAACAAAAGACCCAATGATAATAATATAATATTTGCAGAGTTCTGATGGGAAAAATATCAAGCATAAATAATAAATGATTTAATAGCATAAGAAATAAAGTAAATATAGCTTGTGATTGAATTAGTGATATGTAGGAAAAAATTGAGAGGAAAAAAAACACTAAGAGAAAAGAAATAAGAGAAAAGAAATAAGAAACACCATAAAGACAAAGGAATCCAGTAAGGTACTGGTACCCATGAAATATATAGCCCTCCTTCCAAATGGAATGGAATACAAAAGCATTTAAAGATATGACTGAAGAAAGATTTTTTTTTAAATAAAGGAAAAAATAAATTTTCATAGTGAAAGAACACTCTGATCTTGGAATGGGCAAGAATTTTCTAAGCATTAAGTAAAAAAAAAAATAGGGATAGAATTTACTACAATTTAAAAATGCAAACACAAACTGGGACTAATATTTTCATCAAATACTACAAATGATTGAAATCTGTTTTAGTTCCCTGGGCTGCTCAAAGAAAAATACCATGAAATGGGTTGGGTTAAACAATGGAAATATATTTGCTCATGGTTTTGAGTCTGGGAAAATTTTAAATCAAGGCATCATCAAAGCAATGCTTTCTTTCTAAAGACCACCTGCTGGTGATCTTTGGTTCCTATGTCACATGGCATGGCACGGAGCATGGTGGCATCTGCTGGTGTCTCCCTTCTCTTTCCAGTTTCATTGACTTCAGTTTCTTGTTTCTGGGGTTTTCTTATTCTGTGTCTGAATTCATTATCTTACAAAGCACTCCAGTAATAGGATTAAGACCCATCCCGATTGAGATAAGTGATACTAACCTCATCAAAAGGTCCTACTTACAATGGATTCATACCCACCAGAATGGATTAAATTTAAGAACATGTTTTTCTGGGGCGCATACAGCTTCAAACCACCACAATATCCTTAATAGTAACAAAGTTTTCACAAATCAATAATAAAAATAGAAAAGTAAATAACAAATAAGAACAATTTATAAGAGAAGAAGTACAAATGGCCAATGAGCATATAAAAATACATTCAAACTCCCTGGTATTATCAAAGAAATCACAAGAAAAACAATAACTTCACCACATTTACCTATCAAAACCAATATGCTAATAAAAATGATAATCAAGACTAGCAACGTTGCTGAGAAACCAGTATTCTCAAGAAATATTGCTATGCCTGTAAATTTTTAACCTTTCTGGAGGACAGTTTGGCAACTTCAATATTTCTAAAAATTTCCTATCTCCAACCCTGTAATTTCATTCCAGGGAATCTGTAATGTGGAAATATGACATAACACATTCATTCCAGACTTTTTAAATATTAAAAAATGGGCACGGGTACAACCTACATGCCCAATGCTGGGGAATGGTAAAATATATTATGATAAATTCTGTCATGGGATAGGACATTGTAAATCCATTAAAAAAAAAGTGATAGAGGTATACTTAATGACAATATAACATTAAATGAATAGATAAAACTGTGAATAGATAAAACTGTGAACCTAATTTTGAATTATAAAAGCAAATGTATACAAATCTAGACATAAACAGAAGCACAAGATCGATGAGATGTGCTTATTTTTGAATGAGAGGGACACATCTGACCTTTATTTTTTAAAATTATATTTTCTCTACTTTCCTAAATCTCTAAAACACATACTGATTAGTTTTATAAGAAAGAAAATATTATCTTAAGAAAAAAATATCAGGTAGATCCTCTGCTCCTAAGAAGATACAAAGTAGAAAACACAACCCAAAAATCAACTGTCAGAAAATCCTTTGGAGCCAGGAATGGTTTTCTTACGTTGTACTAAGTATTCTGTTTGACAAACTGTTTATATTTGTGGGCATTTCCTTTTTCATTAGAGACATCTTCAACAGAACTTCCTCTATAAATAACTGATTTGCTTCCTGAGCAAATACAGTTGACCGTTTGTGGCTATATGAACTTTTGTCAGTTTTCCAAATTAAAGTTTTTGAGAGATTGCAGAATACCTTGTAATACAGAACTTCTGAAAATGAAAGCTGACCAATTGTTTTTCATTTTATTTCTAAAATACTCACAGACAATAAAAGCAAATGAAATGCAATCTCACAAACATCTCTGTCATAACAACTTTACCTCCTGCAGTTTTACAATTTGACCTATGTCTCAACGCTTTATTCTGCCTATTTCAAATGCCTAAGTTCTTAGTACTTTGCTTTGGAAAATAATTGTCTTCCTGATATCTGACCCCTTTTAATATGTTGGGATGAACACAGATTGAGGCTCCATGCATGCCTGCACTGTTCTCACACTCAGTAAATTTCTTTGACTGTTCTGAACATGTTAACTACACTATTTTATGCAGATAATTTAATTAGCACACAAAATATTTAAAACAGATCTTTGAAGTAATTTGATTTTACACAAAAGCTCATCTCATGTTAAAAATGTAAATTTTCCTTAAAAATGGCTAGAACACGGATGTGTTAATAGAGAAATAAAAATTCAAGGGAGACAAAGGCTAATAGCCCTATTATAAGCTCATCTCACCTCCAAAACAAACAAACAAAAAAACATACAAAAAAAGAAAAGGACAAGGAAAACACTCTTCACATCAATGACAAATAAGAGCAAACAGAAAAATTAATACAAGGACATGAACAAGCAATTTATAAAATAAGAAATCAAAATGCCAAATAAACCTATGCAAAGATATTCAGACTTAGGGCTGTGTCAGATAAATAAGATCATGTTCTTAGCATAGTGTCTAGTACACAATAAATGGAGCTGTTAAAACATAACTAATAATTAAAGAAATGCAAATTTATTTATATATGTATATATAGGCACACACATGCACATACACATATATAACATTGACAAACATTGAAATAAATGTATAATTGACAAAGTTTGCAAGAATGTGGAGAAACGTTTGAGTGTAAATAGGTGAGTTCTGATTAGAAAATACTTTAGCAATATCTTTTAAAACAAAATGCATATATATAGTTATCTTTTGACTGAGAGATTTCACTGCTAATCCTACAGAAAATATTAACAAAGCTTACAAAGATAAATATACATGGTTATTTATTGCAAAAATGTAATAGAGAAAAAAACTGTAAATAGTACAAAAATTTACCAATAGAGGGTTGATTAAATAAAAAGAACAATATTAAGCAACATGTGATAGATGCATATATACTGTCATGGAAAACTGTTCAATAAATAAAGAGTATATTGTATAACAGTATATGTGGTACATCATTTTTGTTTAACATTTTTAAAAGTTAAGTGTACATGTGAACATATATTAGAATGCATATAGAAAAAAACTTGTACAATATATACCAAATATCTTGGGGTTGAGGTTTCAGGTAAAGTTAAGTATTTCAGTATTTGTAAAATTTGCACCATATTTCATTTCTGTAATTAAAAAAAATATATATATAAAAATGCAGGAAAATCATTAAAATAGAAAAGCTACCTTGTTTTGATGAATATAGTAGTAGTGAGTTCTAAATATTGAATATTTTATGCATGTATGTGTGTGTATGTATGAATGTTTGCATGCATCCACTTACCTATTAATGATTTTTTTAGACTTCTCCCCCTTCAAAAAGGATTTAGGGGTTGTACTTATGATCCCTGTTCTTTTGAAATTGAAACTTAGCTTAGCATTATATATTGCCTAAGAGTTACCTCCTGAAAGTCTCCTTGTTGCTCAAATGTGGCCTCTCTCTAAGCTAAACTCAGCATATAAAGTCACTACCTTCCCCCCGGTGTGGGACATGACACCCAGTGCCTCCCTGGCACCGAGGGATTATTACCAAGCACCAACTAGTGATGCATTTGGAAAAAGATCTTGACCAAAAAGGAGAAATACTGATTACAAATGAGTTATTATGGTTAAGAGATTTCAAAGTGAGTCGGGAGGTCATTTGAGTTTATGCTTACACACGTTTCAGGAGGACCTCAAAGAATGACACAGTAAACAGTGCCTCATGCAGGGGTGCTCCTGTGGGCTCTAGGGACATTTAGACACTATAGGCAGGGCAGACAATCTCAGGATTTAGGCACCCTGTCAGGGGGCTTTCCCTTGGAATATATTTTCCCCAATGTAACAGAGTTAGACTCATTTATAATTTCCCTATACATGGCTCTTCTGTCCCTTTTATTTAAACCTATACTATAATCATTAAATATATGTACAAGAGACTTAAATCTTCAGTCTGTTCATATGCCAGTTGAGCCCTGAATCTCAGCAGAGTTGCAACATCCTCTTTCCAGTTCATCAGACTCACCCAGAACAACTAACAAAAGAATGATGATGGACAACACCCATCCCAAAAAACAGAGAATATCTACAACTGCAAGCAAGACAGTTCCATCCATCTGCCCCATGGGCTCTAAGCCCCCTTTCAAACAGAAACAGAGTGGACATACTAAAATTCTCAATTTTGAAGAATGAACAAACATACGATGGGAATGCAACTGTGGACTAAAGTAGAATTATTATTCTCCAATGGAAGAACTTTTAACATTGATATAAAGGCAGTGGCCACCAGAGGTTCTGAGGGGAGGGAGACAGAAGAATGGGTATAACATGAAGCATTTTTGGGACATTGGAATTGTTCTGAGTAACATTGCAATGACAGATATAGGCCATTATATATTTTGTCAAAACCTATAAAAATGTGCAGTTGAAAGTCTAAACTCTAACGTAAACTATTAAGCATAGTTAGTAGCAATATTTCAATATGTATTCATTAATTGTAACAAATATGCTACACTAATCAAAGATGTTGTTAATGGAGAAAAGTGTGGGAGGGTGAAGGGGTGGGGTATATGGGAATCCCCCTATATTTTCAATGTATCATTTACATAATCTAAAGCTTCTTTAAAAATTTTTTTAAAATTTAAAAAAGAGGGTTAGTATGTACCTCATAGGTTTGTTGTGAGGATTAAATATGCTAATTAATCAAAGCCCTTGGGGAAAAAAAGGGTTTAGGGAAAGTAAAATACAATAGTGGGAAGGGGAATATTATAATTATAATTATTAAGACTGGGAAAAAGCTACTATTAAAGTTAATGAAGTTATCATAAATAAAATATTTATATGACACTATTCTTTGAGGATAATTTTGGAATAATCCTGGTTGTGCCTGGTTGTAGAAGGATATAGCTCTTCTTTCAACACATGAGGCTAAATTTCTATTATTGTTCACATCTCACAATTCATTGGCTTACCAAAAAATGATACCTTGGACATGATTAATATTTCACTGAGATTGTATTTACATTAAAAAAACATAAAAGCAATATAAACGATTTCACGCTAAAGCTTCTGAGTTTCAGAAATATTAAAGAGTCTATGGTTTGGAAACCCAATGTCACTGACGAATGCAAAAGAAAACTATTATAATTTAAGTAATAGTTTTCAAGTAACTGAAGATATTAAGTAGTAAGCTACCCCTCAGAAGTGTATAGAGATAACAATGTTGAGCCAGACTTGTCTGACATGTTACATGTAATTATCCTTCATCATAGGACATATGCTTACTCAGAGTTACAGAGATAGAATGTGGCAGAGCCACTACCTGACACCATGTTAATCTACCTCCAAAGCCCCTGCTCTTTCCATTGCACTCTAATTCTAGCAAAAGTTTACGCCCATGCTTCCAGATATATTTAATACAGTGAGTTTGTTAAAGTATACTTTTAGGCCCCTGCATTTTAGTACCTGATGGTTCCAGATATTAAGCATTTACTTAAGAGTTGGATACTGTGCTGTTCTAGAAATTACAGTCAATTTCAGACTTGCATTTGGCTGTGTGTGGTTATTTACAAATGCCAATCGACTAGAAGAAGGCTTGAATAACTATTCTTTTTACTAAATTGATGCTACAATACGAAATGACACAAACAAATGGAATCCAACGTCACATTAAGAAAATAATACAATGATCACATGGAATTTCTTCTGGGAATGCTACGTTGTTTCCATATTAGGAAATCCAATAATATGATATACTATATTAACATATATAAGGAGAAAAATCATGATTGCCTCCAAAGATGCTAACAAAGCCTTTGACAAAATTCAATACCCATTCATAATAAAAACACTTAAGAAAACTGGAATTGAGTGATATTTTCTTAACTCGATCAAATGTGTATATATTATTTTTAAAGCCAGTATCCTATTTAATGGGGAAACACTAGTGGTGTTTCCTCTAAATTTGGAGACTCTGATTCCTACTACCTCCAATACAGTTCAACATTGTCTAGAGATATTAACCAATGAAATCATACATGAGAAATCAATTAATGATATAGAAATAGGTTTAAAAGAAGAAAAAGTATCTTTATTTGAGGATTACATAATAGTATAACTGGAAGTTCACAGCAAAATGAATGATCAACTCAAACACTAAAATAATTCAGTGAAGTAGCAGGATATATAATTTGTATAAAAAAATCAGTAACCTTCATTTTACATGCAATGAACAGGATATAATGGTAAGAAAAAACATTTACAATAACAACAAAGAATATTAAATAATCAGGAATAAATTTAATAAGAAATGTTCAAAATCTATTTGAGGAAAATTGTAAAAACACTCCTAAAAGACACAAAAATTGGCTTGAACAAATGGAAAGCTAGCTTCTATTCTTGCATAGGATGACTCAAGAACCCTAATGAAAACTATGGGCTATAGTTAATAGTGTAATTATAATAATATTGTTTCATCATTGTAACAAAGGTGCCACATTAATGCAAAATGTTAATAATGGGTAAAACTGTGGGGGAGGGGAAGTATATGGGAACTCTAACATCTGAATGATTTTTCCGTAATCCTACAACTGCTCTAATAAAAAAAGGTTTATAAAGATATTATATAAATTCAATGTAATTGCAATAAAAATACCAAAAAATTATTTTATGGTGTTACACAAATTAGACATAAAGTTTATATGAAAAAATCAACATACAAAAATAACCAAGAAAACACTGAAAAAGACAAAAATAAATTACTATGGCAGGGCTAAGTGGAATATCCTTACCAGACATTAAAACATACTAAAAAGTGCCAATAATGACTGGAATAAAATGGAAGGTTCAGAAATAGACACATGTACATATGGGAATTAGTATATGAGGAAGATGGCATATTAAATCACTGGTGTAAAGTTGGACCTTAAATAAATGGTACTGTGTCAACTAGGTAGTGAAAACAGATAAAATTATCTCTATATATCATACTAGAGACAAGAATAAGCCCAAAATGGGTTAAAGATTTAAATGTAAGAAAATTAAGCTATACAAGAAATAGAAGAGTAAATTCCAGTTTAACTTCGATATAAGAAAAAGCTTTCTAAATCTAAGAATCTTAAAGCAATAAAGGAAAAAAATAGATACATTTAATAATATTAATTTTTAAATTGCATGATATAAAACACAACAAATAAAGTGTGAGAAAATACTTACAACTTATACCATAGAAAAAAAGGTGAATATATGTAATATATATGAAGCATTTTTAAAATTGAGGGTCAAGGGTGATGTTAATGAAATTGGCCAATTAAGGACTTTTAAAACTTCTCCTCTCCATACAACCAATGAGAATGCTGGCAAAAAGTGACAGAATCAACTTTTTACAACTCTAGAAACTAACTAAAGCCTTGCAGTAAGTGCAGGAATATTTATTTTAAAAAACAACAAACAAACAAACAAAAAGTAGCTGAATCTTGATAAGGACAGTGAGCCATGTAGCACTTTAACTTACGCTAGTCCCATCCCATTATCCCTGAAAAAATAATAGTACAAAACCCCTGTCTGGCTTGGCAGCCACTGGGGATGTATGGTGTGAACAGAATGGAGTTGGAGTTTTTTTAAGCCTCATTCACAAATAACTGTTGTTATCTGACCTGTCTAGTCATTACCTGGAAAAACCCCACTTGTAGGACTATATGGATTTGACCTGTATTGGAGCTTGGTCAGCATGAATAGTCTTTTCCTTTGGAGGTGGGAGTGTGTCAAAAACACTTAAAAGGCAAGTGTTTTAACTTTGTGGCTGCTTAAGACAGTGGCTATCAAATTAACCAAAAAGCTTTTTTAAAAAGCTAGGGGAATGAAATGTCCATGAGGGCTTTGAAAATCTCCAACATATTCCTAGGAGTCTGGAAGGCCATACACATAACCAAGGCTGTGTTCATATTTAGGAAAGACCTGAGAAGGTCCTAAGCTCTTATCTTTGATTGATTTTGAAGATCTGTATAAGCAGCAAGGGAAGGCTAAGGCAGTGCTGTCAACTGGCTAGTGGAATATTGAAGGCATATCCAACATGCACATAGGGACACTTATTAAAGATGGAGATTTATTGGTTCCAGGTATTTAAAGAATCTCTGTCCAGTCATTAGTAGACCAGTAAGCTAATAGAATATAGACTTCATTGGCCACACATAATAAAGAATACAGACTTTGCACAATTAGGTCAGAAAAGTCACTAAACAAACAAATTACAAGCAGCAACAACAACAAATTCTTGGAGAGAAGGGATGGGAGAGATTCTGATTTCCATATTTGCTATAGTATTTATGTAGAATGTCCAGTTTTTAATGAAAAAAATTCAAGAGATATGCAAATAAATAAGAAAGTATGGCCCATAAACAGGAAAAAAAGCAATCAACAGAGACTGTCTCAGAGGAAGCACAGATAATGGACTTACTGGACAAAGAAGATCAGATATTTTAAATTATTCAAACAGCTAAAGAACATCATGTTTAAAAATTAAAGGAAGATGTAAGAATGATGTCCACCAAAGAAAGAATATCAATAGATAGAAATTATAAGAAAGAACCAACTAGAAATTATGGAGTAGAAAAGTACAATAACTGAAGTTAAAAATTCTGTATAGGTGCTCAACAGCAGATTTGAAGAGGCAGAAGGAAGAAAGAATCAGTGAACATGAAGATAGGTCAGTTAAGATTGTTCAGTATGATAAGCAGAAAGGAAAAAGTATAAATAATAATGAATAGGGCCTCAGTACCTTGTGGCACATCATCAAGTGTACCAATGTATGTTTAATAGGAGTTCCAGAGGGAGAAGAGAGAGAAGGGGGCAGGTTGAAAGAATATTTCAAGAAATAATGAGCATAAACTTTCCAAAATTGATGAAAAACAATCTACATATCCAATAGCTAAATGGCCCCCAAACAGGATAAATTCAGAGAAACTCACATTGGAAAAATCATGACCAGACAGTACAAAGACAAACACAAAAACAAAGACAAAGAAAATTGTTGAAAAAAATAGGAAAAAAAAATGTAACAAAAATGTACAAAATATAACTATGATGTAGATAGATATCACAAATTCAGAGGACAGCCACCAAGATAATGAAAAAGATGCAAAAGCATGCAATATAAGGAACAATTTGAACAAATGAAAAATATTTAGCTTGGTAAAAAGAACTGGGACAAATATTTAGGTGATAGTCATGTGGAAAATATTAGGTTATTTTCTGTTTGTTGTTTGTTTTTTTTCTGTTTTTTTTGTGTTGTTGTTTTTTGGTATGGACCCAGAAGTTAGAAATTGAATCAGAATCTAAAAGTGACTGATTTCTACTTAATATGAGAAAGACTTGGGGGAAATTCTTTCGTATGGAGGAGTTCAAACAAACATGAATATCAGTCACGTTAAAAGGTTACTTAAGAACTGTATAGAAATTGGATTCAATGCTTTATAAAGTTCTATTTTTGTATATGTTCCACTCTAAGTGTGGAATGGAGGCTCCAGGGACTTGGGGATCCATGAGGGATGTAACTCAAACAGTTGGAATTTTTCTCAGGGAGATAAAGCAATACTCAGAAAAATTGAGATTGTTGCTAGGAGAGACAAGGCTATAAACTGAGATTAGGAAATGAGTTAAGTATTAATAGAATGAATTGTACAACCAGTAGTCAGAAAAACTAAAATAAACTCAACATGTTCATAATAAGAAGTCCAAGAAGTACCAAGTACAAGGGTTTGAATCCAGATGTGCTTTTGGAGATGTGCCAGGAATTTTACCAAGGTTGGTTAGACAATTTCCCAATCATTGCATTCTATGACTCTAAGAACTCTTGTGGATGCATACTTTTAAGATACCTTTCAATTTTGGGCTCTGAATAGATGGAAAAATCTAGTCTAAGCCTGCTACTTCTATGTGCATATATTTGTGTATGTGTTTGTGTGCATGTACCCAGTGCAATAATACACCTCCCCACCAGAGCAAATCCATGAAGAGATCCTGACAAAATTCCTCTATCATAAATTCATGACAATCTTCTACAATACTCAGATAATGAGTAAACAGGCTCACTAAATTGAAAACAATATTTTTCATAATTCTCTTTTTAAATAATTTATTAAAAACAAAGATTCTCTTGATCTTAACCAAAAGGCCAAGAAGAGAATAGACAATTGTCCCCAAAAGATAAAGAAATGGCAAATAAGCACACGAAAAGATGCTCAACATCATAGCCCTAAGGGAAATATAAATTAAAGCCACAATGAGATACCACTTGTGTGGTGGTTTGAAGCAATGTGTATCCAAGTAAAGCATGTTATTAACTTTAATCCATTTCTGTGGGTGTGAACCCACTGTAGTTAGGACATTTTCATGAGTTTACCTCAGTTAAGGCAGGGCACAGGATGGGTCTTAATCCTAATACTGGAGTCCTTTATAGGAGAATGAAATGCAGAGAGAGAGAAAGAAAGCCAAGGAAGCATGAAGCTGAAATCAATGAAACCTGGAAGAGTAGGGAGAGACCAGCGGTCACTGCCTTGTGACAGAGGAGCCAGGATTGCCAGCAGCCAGCCCCAGAATGCCAGTCTTCAAGAAGAAAGCATTGCCTTGGTTTGGACACTTTCCTGCTCTCATAACTGTAAGTAAATAAATTCCTATTGTTTAAGCTGACCCATTTCATGGTATTTGCTTTGAGCAGCTTAGGAAATGAAAACAACTTGACACCCACTGGAATGGCTATTATTAAAAAAGTAGAAAACAACAAGTATTGGCCAAGATGTGGAGAAATTAAGGACTATTGTGCATTGTTGGTATTCTTGGTGGGAATGTAAAATGGTGCATCCTCTGTGGAAAACAGTTTTGTGGTTCCCCAGAAATTTAAGTATAGAATTACCTTATGACCTAGCAATCCCACTTCTAGGTATATACCTCAAAGAACTGAAAGCAGGGGCTTAGGCAGATATCTGTACGCCAATTTTCATAGCAGCATTATTCACAATAGTCAAAAGGTAGAAGCAACCCAAGTTTCCATCAATACATAAATTAATAAACAAAATGTTGTATTCATATACAATGGAAAATTATTCAGCCATAAAAAAGGAATGAAATTCTGACACAGGCTACAGTATGGATGAACTTAAATCACATTGATTGAAATAAGCTAGATGAAAAAGGACAAATATTGTAAGATCTCATTTATATGAAATAACAAGGATATGCAAATTTATAGAGACAGAAAGTAGAGCACTGGTAGGTGTGGGGTTGGGGAATGTGGAGTTAATTCTTAATGGTACATAGTTTCTGTTTGTGGTAATAGAAAAGTTTTGGTAATGGGCAGTGGTGATGGTAGCACAACATTGTGAATATAATTAACACCACTGAATTATATACTTGAAAGGGGTTTAAATGGGAAATTTTTATGTTGTATATATGTTACCACAATAAAAATGGAAAAAAGATACTAATATCATATTTCTCTTACAGAGTTTTTATTTCTATTTAGTTCCAATTAGGGTATGCCAGATTTGTCTTCTATATTAACAGCAATTCTCCTAACATAACTAGAAAAATTAGCTTGTTATCAGAGGATTGAACAATTTTTAAAATGGTTAATTCAGTTCAGAAACAGGATAATTACAATAGCTTATAATTAAAATTTGTTAAATTTGTCATAAGTAAAACATGACACAAAAATGCTAAGAAACTCAAATAAGGAAAACTAAAAAATGAGTCAATTTTAAAATTCGTTTACACATTTTTTTTCCACTATGATCAAACAAATTCTTAGCTTACATGGAGGAGAATTCAGTTAGGCCTTTGCATACTTACTCAATAAGTATTTTGTTGATGATTGTGGTTTTAAGTTTAACTTCATATGAATTAGCATGAAAGAGAAAAAAGCCTGCATTTTGGAGGTACAAAGTAATCTATCATTATTTTTCCATCATTTTTATTGTTATTGGCATTTGTTAATATGTCAGTATCTGGTATCTCAGAGATAGGAATATTGAGACCAAGATAGTGTCTTCACTGTCCTCACCTCTGTACGGCGTGACCCTGAAAAAAATCATTCTCACTCTATCCTTCAATATTCACATACACTGGGTCCCAGATTAATGACATATTCTCTATTTAGGAACAATTCTCAGGACCATATTTGTTCCCTCCCTGACTCTTGAAAAGGCCCATTATCTCTTTCTTCCTCACTTGGCATGGATTAGGCTAGAGACTCTATGTCAGCTTGTTTTCTTTACCTAAAGTAGCCAAGAAGCCAACCCAAGAAAAATAGATGACTACTTCCAAAGACACACAGTATGGACTATTCAATAGAAAGTTCTCTCAATAGTTAACTCTGGTAACCAATGGCAATCACTAATTAGGACAGATTTCATTTACTTCTGCCTTTATTTTAGTTAAGCACCATTTATCTATTAGATCAAAAGCAAAACCTATGGAAGAGTTTCTAGTTAGCATTAGAAAAAAAACTGATTAAAAACTTATGAAAAAATGTCTTTAAAATTTTTTTAAGGCATAAGAAGTCTTCTTTTACTAACCTTGACTATAGTATGACTCCTCATAGATTCATAGGATCATATAGCTCAGTGACAGTGAAGCAATAATAAGTCTATATTGAGTATTCAACTTATAGACAAAGATAATTTAAAAATTTATAGGCTTTTTTGGGACTTTCTCCAAATCATGTTGTATGATTTAAATCTAGATTCAAAACTCCATTAGTTTTGCTAAATTTAAATTTGATCTTTTATTTATCTTTTATAAGAAAATTTCTTTCTTACAAGATTTGACATGCCTCATGCAATATTTAAAATATCAAGCCATTTTGTTCTTATTTGGTGGCCTCCAGGTATTTTAGGCTCTTTTTAGTAACAATATTATTGTGTGAATGTTTCTCATATATATACTATTGCGCAGGAAAAGCATGAAAGTTTCTTCTAAACCCTTCTTTGTATAACTTTACATTAGAAGGTTAAGACCTTCCTTTTTTCCAGTTCAGCTATTTCCATTAAAGGTTAAATCAAGCCCCATCCTCTTCATAACTTATTAACTCTTCCCACCAATTCTAAAATTAATCACTGTTCTACATGCTAAATGTGGCTGACATAAACAAATACTCACAATATAATAATTGGTACAATTATAGGGATTTATGAAAGGTTCAAAATTATATTATACCAAGGCTAAATATAAGCAGTATTTTTTTTTTAAAAGATTTATTTATTTATTTATTTATTTATTTTACTTTTATCCATTCTAACACGCCACCCCACGCTCCGTTTACTGTTTTCATGTCCCTTCGCTGGGCAATTCTCTGTGTCTGTTTCCTGCCCTCTCTTCTCATCCTTCTCCTCCTGTCTTTACCAGGATTCGATCCTGGGGACCTCTGATGTGGGAGAAAGGTGTTCTGCCACCTGTACCAACTCAGTTCCTGGTTTTTCGGTGCGTCTTGTTTTCGCTCTCCCGTGTCTCTCTCCTGTTACGTCACCATCTTGTTGTGTGGCTCAGCGGGGCCTGATGGCACGGCTGCAGGGCCTGGTGGCACACATGCCTTCTATATATATATATTTTTTCAAATTTTACCAGGTGGTCCCGGGGATCGAACCCAGGTCCCTCCATATGGCAGACAGACGCCCAACCATTTGAGCCACATCCGCCCCCAGTGGTATTGTTTTAATCTAAAAATAGTTTACAGAGTTGATATATAAATTGATGTTTAGAGGAAAAATAGGGATTTTCCAGGCATATAAAAGGAAAGAAAACACATTTAAGACATAAAAGATGTATTCAAAATCACAGACAGAAAACATGGGAAGCATCAAGCGATTCAGTTACAAAGGGAAATAAGGAAGAACGAGTGGTGGGAGGAATAAAAGAAGCTGGATAAACAGTTTAGTGCCAAGCCACAGAGCACAGAGGACCTAATAAGTCATGAGCTAGAAGGTAATGAAGAGCAACTGCTGGGTTTTAAGCATCAATATTATATGTTCGTTTCCATATTTCAGAATTTAACGGATAGATTATAAAAGGAAGAAATTAGAGATAGGGACAAAAGTTAAGAGTCAACCTGATAGCCCATACAAAGATGACAGAGGCCTGTACTGAAAGGATGGTGATGAGACAAGAAGATGAAAATGAGAAAGAGGATGAGAAAGACATTTAGCAGTTAGACTCGAAAATAATTTTGTGATTAAAAAGATGTGGAATGTAAGGGAAAAGAAGTAGAAAACAACTCTCAGGTTCATGGCTGGTGTACCTGAGTGGAAGACAGACCTATATTAGGGAATATAGGTCAAAGCACAATTTTAAACATGCTTAGTATGAAATTACTGTGTGTTAACTCTGGGTGAAGAGGTGTATTAGACACCTGTATCTATAGATATAGAACTCAGAAAGAGAGGCTAGAGAAAACTTCAGAGTGTTATCATGCAAAAAATGGTAGTATAGCCATGATAATAGATGGGAACATATAGGGAGAAAAGTAGACGAAAGGCAGCATTTAGAGAACACAGTATTAAAAGGATTTTCACTGCTATTCACTGCTATTTTTTGTAAAAAAAAAATTGTCTTAGATTTTATGAATTTGGTAAAATTTGTGACCTTGTCTCATTACCATCCCTTCATATTCAGGCATCTACTAAATGTATATTATTAATATTACTATCTGTACAGATATTCACACTATATAAACCACCCATCTTGGCTTTTAAAATTCTGAAGCAGCTTTAATGAAATAACTTATTATAATGGATTCACACTTCCATCTAGATCTAGAAAAGACAAGTAAAATTAAGGAAAAATAGAAAAGCCAAACATTTGTTTGAAGACACTGGAAAGCTGCTGAGGCAGACAAAATCTGAGACACTAAGATCCTGCAAAGAAGAGAAGCACAAAGAGGTGAGCCCTACATCTTGAACACCACTTTTCCCTTGAGGGCATATGCAATGTTTGGAGAAGGAAGAGAGGCTGAAAATCCAGGGAGAGAGCAGACACTAAGAGGCAAAAAAGCCAGCAAGGATTTGGGTAATTTCAAAGGGCTCAGGAGACAGAAAAACTGCTGGGCTGCCAGGGAAGAGAACTTGAGAGACCAATATCCTCGAATATATAATGATGTAAACCTGATACTCAGAGATTTCCCCCTTAGCTGTATAGGACCAAGAGCCTAAGAAGACAAACAAAACAAATCTGAAAAGAAATATGGGTATTAAGACCCAAACAGGAGGAGAGGGCCTTATAAACACTTCAGTTTTCATTTGGGGTCCTTAGTGAGCTAGGTGTTATGAAGAATGGTGAAAGAGAAGTAGACAAAGCCATAAAAGATGTAACCAATTTAACTCAAATAAGCTCATTTCGTTAGATTCACCCTGCCATAGGATATAACATCATGCAGTGCCACTATAATTCCTTTCATATATAATGTTCACCATTCAATTAAAAAACTATAAATATCAAAAAACAGGAACAAGAGAAAAGACAGGCAATAGAAAAAATAAACCATACGTGGACATAAAAATATCATGACTTGACCAATGGAACCAAATCGAGAACCTAGAAATAGACCCTCACATCTACAGTTAAGTAATTTTTCACAAGGCGGACAAAGCCTCCCAGCTAGCCAGAACAGTCTATTAAACAAATGGTGCTGGGAGAACTGGACAGCCATGTCCAAAAGAAAGAAAGAAGACCCTTGTCTAACACCTTGTACAAAACTTAATTCAAAATGGATCAAGGACCTAAATATAAAAGTGACAACCATTAAACTCCTAGAAGAAAATGTAGGAAAGCATCTTCAAGATCTTGTGGTAGATGGTAGTTTCTTAAACCTATCACCCAAAGCATGAACAACAAAAGAAAAAATATATAAATGGGACGACCTCAAAATTAAATACTTTTGCACCTCAAAAGACTTTGTCAAACAGGTGAAAAGGCAGTCAACCTAATGGGAGAAAATATTTGGCAATCACATATGTGATAAGAGCTTAATATCCATGATGTATAAAGAGATCATACAACTCAACAATAACAAGACAAACCCCCTGATTAAAAAATAGGGAAAAGACTTGGAAAGACAATTGTCCAAAGAAGAAATACAAATAGCAAAGAAACAGGAAAAAATGTTCAACATCCCTAGTGATTAGAGAAATGAAAATAAAAACTGAGATATCATTTCATACCTATTAGACTGGCCACTATTAAAAAGTCAGAAAACTGTAAATATTGGAGAGGATTTGGAGAGATAGGAACACGTGTCACTATTGGTGGTAATGTAGAATGGAATAGCCACTGTGGAGGACTATTAGGCAGTTCCTAAGGAAGTTGAATATAGACTTGCCATGTGACCCAGCAATACCATTACAGGTTTAAACCCAGAAAAACTGAGAGCAGCACCATGAACAGACATATGCACATTCATGTTCATAACGGTGTTACTCATGATTGCCAAAAGTTGGAAACAACCCAGGTGTCCATCAACTGATGAGTGAATAAACAAATTATGGTATATTCACATGATGGAATATTATGCAGCGATAAGAAGAAATGAAGTCATGGAGCATGTGAAACATGGATGAACCTGGAGGACATTATGTTGAATGTTGAGTGAAGCAAGCCAGACACAAAAGGACAAATACTGTATGACTGTGCTGTTATGAACTAAATATATTATGTAAACTCATGGAATTAACAATTATAATAGAGGTCACCAGAAAATAGAATGAGGATAGAAAACAGAAAGCTGAGGATTAATCTGTGCAGAATTGGTTAAAAGGTTGAGTGTTAATTCTTAGGAAATGAATAGAAATGGTGAGCGCTCATCATGGTGTTTGTAACTAACAGAGCTATTATATGGGTATGACAGTGGTCAAAAGAGAAAGTCTAAGACATACATATTACTAGAAGGAAAGCTACAAATATAACATGGGACTGTATAACATAGTGAAATCTAATGTAAAATACAAATATGTGTGATATTGCATATATAAGACTGTTTTACAAAATATAAATACAAATATACTAGAAAGAAACAGAAGAGCAGCTATGTATGGAGGGAGAAGCATAGAGAGATTGAGAAGTGAGAACTTTTGCTTTCTTGTTTTTTGATTGGTTGGTTTTTGTTTATTATTATTATTATTATTACTGGAATGATGAAAATGATCTAAAAACGACTGAAGTGATGAATGCACAATCATGTAATTGTAAGAATACCATTGATTATACACTTTGTATGGATTTATGCTTTATTAATATGTACCAATAAAATTTATTTGTTAAAAAAATCATGACTAATATTTTCAAGAACATAGCTGAGAAGATCTCAAATTTTGCCAGAGCTGGAATTAATAATTTTTTAAAAACTGAAATTTTAGAATTGAAAAATATATCACATGAATTCAAAAGCTCAACAAATGGGTTTAACAGTATATTGGACAAAGCTGAAAAAATGTTTAGTGTAAAGCATAATGTAAACCTTTGACCATGCTTATTAGCAATGCTTCAATATTTGTACATCAATTGTAACAAATGTACTATCCACATGTAAACTGTTATTAATAGGGGAGAAGGGAAAAAGGGAAGGGCGTTGCATATATGGGAATCCCCTATATTTTCTGTGTGACTTTTCTGTAATCTAAAACTTCTTTGAGGATAAAATGAAAAAAAAAAAAAAAAGAGACACAGAGGGAACATACAGAAGAAATTGAAAACAAAAAACAAAACAAATTTTAGAATTGAAAAATACATCACCTGAATTCAAAAGCTCAACAAATGGGTTTAACAGTATATTGGACAAAGCTGAAAAAATGTTTAGTGTACTAGAAAATAAGTCAGTAGAACATATATAGAATTTAGAATGGAGAGGAAAATATGATGGAAAATAAACAAAAACATGAAACATAAGAAATGAAAATATCTAATCATTTAACTAAAAGGGGTGGATGCAATACTTACATATAATTACCAAGAATTTTCAAAAACTAATGAAAGGCATCATATCACAAACTCATGAAGCACTGCAAATTTCCCACAAAATAAATACATGGGAATCCACATCACATAGACCAAATGAAATAAAAAACAAAGAAAATATCTTGAATGAAGCCAGAGAAAAAAGATACTTTGTTTTAAGGGGGTGACAATAAAAATGACAGCTGAGTTCTTAAAAGGAACAATGAAAGCCAGATTAAAAGAGTAATATTTTTTAAATGAAGAAATTAGCTGACAAACTAGAATACTGTACTCAGCAAAAGTAGCTTTCAAATGTGAAAACAAAATAAAGACATTTCCAGACAAATAAAAACTGAATATATCACAAGGAGATTTGCTTTAAAAGGGAATGTTTCATGGAGAAAAAAAAATATGAAAACATAGAAAAAAAGAATGGAATAAGGACCAGAAAAAAAAAAGATTTACATTTATATTTATATGGAAATCTAAATGAGTATTTATGGCACAAAAATAATAATGTTTTTTGGAGTTTACAATACATATATAATAAATGCATGGCAATAGAAAGAAAAGAAGTAAATAAAATTAAAGCATTTTAAAAGTGTCCTATCATTTGGAAAGTAAAAGTACTAAAAAGTATGTCATGAATATATTCTTTTTTTTTTTTTTTTTTTTCATTTTACCGGGAGATCCTGGGGATCGAACCCAGGTCCCTCCATATGGCAGACGGACGCCCAACCATTTGAGCCACATCCGCCCCCTGTCATGAATAAATTCAAAAGAAGAAAATTGTAAAGGAAACAGAAGCATAAAACGGGGACATAGAGAAATCAAATAGTAAGCCATATTAATAAATCAAAATAAATTAGTAATTTAGTAATTTCATTAAAATGTAACTTGGCCAAATATTCTAATTAAAGTCTAAGATTATCAGGCTGGATTAGAAAACAATTATAATAATTATATGCTCTTTATAAGATATATAAATGAAATGTATAGAAAATTTGAAAGTAAAGATATGGTAAATATACCATACAAACATTGACCAAAAGATACTTGATGTAGCTATATTAATATCAGACCAGATAGACTTTAAGGCAAGAAGAATTACTAGAGATTAAAAAAAAAAAAAAAACTTTTATAATAAATGAGTCAATCCATCAGGAAGACATACCAATTCTGAATTTGCATGTTCCTAAAAACATAGTTTCAAAACATACAATACAAAAAGAGGTAATAGACAAATCTATAATCATAAGTAACACACCTCTTAGTAACTGATAGAAACATAGCTTTTATACAAAAGCTTTGAAAAGCATAGTCAATAAGCTTAATCAATTAAGGTGTACAGACTACTAAACTCAACAAGCACGTAATAATTTTATTTTAAATGAGCATGGAACATGTACCAATATTAACCACATGCTGTGCCTAAAAACTAGTCTCAACAAATTTCAAAGAACTGAAACCATATATACTATTAGAAAAAGAAATCAAATAAAATCCAGACAGTAAAAGTAATAAAATAAAAAAGATGAGTGTAGAAATTTATGAAATAAAAACAAATGTATAATAGAGAATATCTAGAAAGTCGAGTTGATTTACAGAAAGAACAATAATATTGACAAACCCCCAGCAAGACTGAGAGAGAGAGAGAGGAATAAGAAGAAGAAGAGGAAGAGGAAGAGGAAGAAGAAGGAGAAGAAGAAGAAGAAGAGGAAGAGGAAGAAGAGGAAGAAGAAGAAGAGGAAGAAGAGGAGGAGGAAGAAGAAGAAGAGGAAGAAGAAGAAGAAGAGAGGAGAGAAGACTCAAATATCAAGAATGAAAAAAGATACATCACAATAGATCTTACAAACATTAAAAAAATGAATAGATGAAATAGACAACTCAGAATAAAAGAAAATTTATAAAACGGACACAGAAAGAAATAAAAATAGAAAGAATATATGATAGTGGTATATGTTTTAAAGAAAATGGAATTGTATTTAAAAGCCTTCCCACAAAGACAGCCTAAATCATAAACCATGATTGCTTCTTGAAGTCTTCCAAAATATTAAGGAAGAAATAAATAACTTCAAACTTGCAAACTTTTCCAATTATTAAAAAAAGAGGGATTACTTCCTGTTTTCATGAAACCAGCGTAAGCTTGATGCAACATTTGCCAAAAACACATAACAACTAGTGTATATTATTGCATTAGAGATCTATTTAGACAAATCTCATCACTAAACGGCAATTTATTTTAACTATGAAGTAAATTGTGTAACAGAGGCACATTTATTTCACACGAACACAAATCTTATCATTACCTCGACAGAAATGTCATATTTTAAAATGATGTAAGTATACCATATTTAAATGTATATAGTGTATTAATTTATATCCTTTTGCTGAAATTGAAGTGATACGAGAAATAGTGTAGAAAATTTTAGAGCTGGAATAAATTCACATTGGTGGATGCTGCAGGATTATTCTACATGAATGTAGGGGGAAAGTATCCTATAATACTTACATTTTTAAAATATAATACTTCTCTAACACCAAAACCAGGTAAAGATATATGCACTGTATTTGTCATTGCACTTATAATTTAGCTGGTCATGCAGAACTTTTTGTAAAATCTTAAGACAAATATTTTTCAAGAATAAGTTGATTTGGACATTCATGTATAATAGTTCATTTATCCTTTTAAAAATCTTTCTGGAAACATCAAAAGTCTCGTCTAATTAACATCACTTTAATCAGGTCCCATTTATCAGGACTAGGTGGGCACCCAGGGTGTTAAATAAGCCCTGTCTTGCCAGGGAGCTCATGAAAGGCATGGGCTGCTGGCCACCAGGGCATGCCTCATGGTTACTTAGTATTTGACAAAGGATGATGCAGAAATTAATCCTGGCAGCTCAAGATTTGAATTAATGGCAGGGGTAGTGAAATCTAACAAGTCATAATGTAATTCTGAAAAGGCAGGATTATTCCTTTCTAGGAGATTACAGGCTTATAGAATTTTACATGGAAAAAAATTATTAGACTACTATAAAGTAATCAGTATGATGGAATCTTCTTGAGTCCCAATAAAAAATGAAATTACTATATATAGTATATCAAAATGTGTGTGTCTGTGTGTGTGTTACATAGCTAGACTTCCTTGGTGTATGGTGTAGACCGGTGTCTGTGATTGCCCATGTGTGAGATACATTTGCAAACAACAAAGAAAAATATTTTTTAAGTATATGATGGATGATCAGAACTGATAGGAGGCAAAACATAATATTAAATTAATTTATGCTTATATAGTACCTTTACTTTCAGTAAATTTTCACATCTATTAACTAATTTTTATCTTTAGGATAAACCCGTGAGGCAATTAGGAAATACTATCCTCATAAGATTGTGAATAGGATATTCTTTCTTATTTAGAATGTTACTTTTTCTCTAATCTTCATTAGAACAAGGGAGATGGTTAAGTGTTATTATTATAAAAGGTATTTTCTGCATGTGGAGTCAAAGAGGCTGAGTGGTCCCCAAAATTATAAGATATCAGATTCAGAATTAAGTCATGTATATATATGTTTTGGGGCATAAAAGATTATATAAATTGACCTTGTCTCCTTTCTATATACTTTTTTCAGATACCCTCTGTTCACTTGATAACTGTCTTTTGGTATTTAAGGATCTTATAGATGATGGTGCCTGCCATTTCACCCCACCCAACACACTCCTTAAATAATATGTCACATTCCCAAATTTTTTTCACTGATTCTATTCCTTATCAAAATTGTCATAGTGCCTGAATTTTGCATAAACTATAGTTTGCCTCACTTGAACAAACTAAGTCATGCGAAGGTACAAATTTCTGTAAACTGTTTGATGTACCAACTCATTTGAGAAAATTGCATCTATAAAAGGAACTTGAGAGGCAACAGTTTCTTATTTAAAGGAAGTGTTAAGAGGAAGTAGAGCTTCATACAGTGTGACAGGCAAGTAAAATCATCCTGGTACTCCTTAAATCACACCTCTTAGTCAACTGCTTCCACCATCTACTAATAAAGCTGCCTAGGTAACACAAAGTCTAATAAGGCAATGTGTTTTGCCTGGATGTACTTACAGGTCACTGTGGATGAGTCCATAGATCTGTGGCATACTCTGATGATAAATTCCTCTCAAAATAACTATGAGGAGGATCACCACAAAAGCTGGAAGTCCCCAACTCAGAAGGAAAAACAGCAGATAGCGTCTTTCTGTGTGTTCATCGTTCATCACTAGTACATACCAGAAGTTCACAGACTAAGGAAACAGAATATAAAATGAACAGTCTCTGGTTAATGCTACAAGACACAAACTCACCTGGTTTAGTCATAAAGAGTTACTGAGCAACAAAGGACTAAGAGCTATTTAATAATTACAGTTTTCACTGGATTTTTTTAGTTTGCCCATTCATTCATTCATTCACATCCAAGAAAATCAGGATGTCCCTCAAAGTTTGAAAACATAGGGGAATGTTTAATCTTACTTAATTTTCTTTGATGTAATCTCAGTCATAATCTGTGATTGTTTTGTAAATGTGTCTTTGAAGAAATTTACACTGATATTCAAACCTATTTCCATGTGGACAATGTCATGATGATAATGAGGTAAATAGCCTCACATTTCCAGACTTTTTGGACAATCTTTAATTGTTGAGTACCTGTCATATGCTGGGCACTGTTCCAGCAAATGGGGACATTAATTGTGATGATAGACCCAATCTCATTCCTCCATGAGAGATGTAGTCAAGTAAACAGAAAACAATCACACTGAGAAAAGTACTATTGGATAGGTTTTGTGATCCATTTTTCTTTAGTTGATACTATCTCCTTTTTGTTCATTCACCTGAAAAATATTTTTTGAGTACCTACTAAACTTCCGTGACCAGTCTAGGTGCTAGGGATATAGTAGTGAAACAGATGAGGGAGGCATCTACTTTCTTGATTGTTCAGTTCTAAATTATTAGAAAAGAATTAAAGGAAAATTTTATTTTATATTATATTTATATCCTATTTTATATTTATTATTTTCAGAGAGTGCAGGAGTGAGGGGATGTTATGGTTAATTTCAAAGTTTGCAACTAGGTTGTATCTAAGCCAAATCTAGAACTTATACATTCTGCTTTCTAGAGTTCCTCTTTCCAATGACGAATACTTAAGTTTAATTACCATTCAGTACAAGAGCAACATTGAATGCCATGCCACACATATTTCACCTATTCACCAGAAAAACTCCCCTTCTCAATTTGGTATGGTAGAAAGAGTATGAGTACAAATGGATTACAATTGAATTATAGTTCAAAAATTTTATATATATTAATGAGGTAAGCTTGGGCAAGTAACCTACCAAAGCCTCAGTTTCCACATGTGAACAATTATATTGTTATAAAGATAAAATGACATATTACATGTAAAGTACTGAGTACATAGTCACCACTAGAAAATGGTGCCATCACCCTTAAATCCTTTATTTAGCATGTCAGACAGTGTGAAAACCAAAAGATAATAGCATTGATAAAATGGAAGACCTTTCTACATGAAAAGTATGCATGCCTAATATCTGTGGAAAGGCTTTCAGATCTTGATTACTGAAGTTTCTGAGTTATATTCTATCTAGACCAAATTAGTCTTGAGGGATTAGTATTGGACTAACCCAGGGAAGGATAAAAATGTTTGGTTACTTGGAGATTTTTATCTATGCATTTTATTTCCTGTTGGTAGTCCTTATCTTCATGTACATCTGCTTATCTCCGTAACTATAAAGCATATTCTGAGTTGTTTATGTAGATTTGCTCTATCTCCTTTTTAAAATGTTTTAGGCCCAAGAAGCCTCCCTCCCCCTTTCTATAATTAGTACAGGACACAGACCTAAATAAGTGGGATTATATCAAGTGTCTGATACTGAGGTGATCAATACTTCCTGTTAGAGATTTAAAAATTCACATAAAGGCAGGATCATTGATTAACCCCCTCCAAAATAAAAGTACTAATTTACTTATTTTAGGTACATGTTTGTGGACATCTGTACATGGTAACTCAGGGGTGCAGTATGTGGAAGAATCAGAAAGACAAGTACAGATTGGTAAATGTCTTGTAAGTTGATTCATGATGATAAAGATCGGGACATTTCCAAAGTGTCTGCTTTTACACCGATGAACATTAGTTTCATCGGTTAGAATCACTGAACCTTTCAGCAACTGTCTGACCTTTACCATGGGCTCAGATAAGACTGAGACATGTGAAATGGTTTGTTAGATTTATACATCCCATGCTTCTGCTCCAAAGAACTCAAGGCACAGTGTCGCTGAATTCTTGAATACTCAGTTAAGCAAAACAAATTCCAAATGTCATAAACTTTGCTCCATATTAAAAAAAAAAAAAAATTCCTTCTCTTCTTAAAAGAATCCAGTCACTGAGGAATACCATTAGGACATTATTCCCTTCAAATGTAAATATAAGTATTCTAATAAGTATAGTGGGCACATTTTGGGATTTATGCCTGGTTCATGAGATCCTCCTCTCTTAACACTGTCCCTACATGGCATACAGGGTGGGCTCAGCAGCTTGAAGTGCTCCCTGACCTTGCTCCCCTGGCCACAGCTAATCAGGGGGAGAGAAACCTGCTCAAGGTGGGCCAATCGTTCATCACTGAATTCCTTGAAATTCGGTAATAGTCAATCTGAACTGGTAAATTGCAAAGAGAGGACATATGAACTTTAGCGGTGGGGCAGCCTCAGGCACAATAACAAGAGAAAGTTTGTCTGCAGGGAAAAGGGAAGGACAGACAAAGCTTTCCATTCTTCCTCACAGTCCCTTGGGAGGCCCAACTGTCCATAACCAGTTTAGATTCAACGAGCAGGCCTTGGAGGTTCCTTTTATGGTCTATATGTTTGCTTAAACTAGCTCAAATAAGTTTCTCTTACTTGGATCCCAAAAACCTTACTGAGATATATACTGCTACACTGAAGCACTGGATTTAAAACCTCTAGCTACTGCCATTCATCTACAAAAAGTAGATGGTGGAACATTTCACTATAATCCTTTCCCTGAAATCACGGTTTCTACTTTGAAATCTAAAGGCAATGGTAGTAAGAGTCTATTATGTTTGTGCAATAATTTTATGTTGACAGATACACAGCATATATGATCTATTTGTCTTAATGTCTGTTTGTGTGTTTATCCACTGTTGGAACTAATACAATTATGAGTACTCAATACAAGTGAAAGGGTGTCACTCTCACCCAAACATGTTTCATGCTGACTGTGCATGCTTGCAGATTCACTCAGTCTGCCTTACATTCTTCTACTAAAGAGTAAGTGTGAACTGGAAATTTTAATACCTATTTACATTTCTAAACTTAAAATATGTTGTTAGAACCATCTTGTAAACGATTACAAGACTAACCATCAACACTAGGTAGTCACATTACATTTTTAGCCAAATTGTCATTATTTCAAAATTTAACCAGCTACGTTAATCCGAGTTGAGTGTTTCTGCAAGTCAGATGCATTCAGAATATAAAGATTTCCTAGATTGAGGTTATTTAAACTGATTTCGTGTAAGATCTGAAGGCAAATCAGAATTTAAAAATATTTTCAGTATTAGAAACCATTAAATTAATTACATCAAGTTAGCCACTTTGAAAGGGAAATTGAATATAATATTATTCCTACATAGTCACATCTTTAAAATCAACTCTGAACACTGATATATTTGAACTACAACCTTCTATTTTGTAATCAAAGAATGTTTAGGATTTAGTGAAGGATGTTATATTTGAATTTGCACATTTATCATAATCATCAGCATTTCAAGATTACCTGCATGTCTATAACTTGAGAGAATTAAATTAAAATCCCATTTCAATAACTGTAAAGAAAACTACTTAATGATATTATTTAAAATTCCCTGGCATCAACACAATCTATAGACAAAAAGCCACACACACACACACACACACACATAAAGATAAACCACCAGATGAATAATGAATAATGTGAAGAATGAATAGCATAAATCATGATTTTTTAAAAAATTACACAGTTTGAAAAGACATGATGATTAGCTATTTGAGCAGGGTTTAAGACATGGCTGTGCGTTGATAAGCTCTACAGTTTTGGCCAATATTACTTGGCTCCTCTGGGTTTCAATTTCCAGCTCTGGTATAAGAAGAATCTAATCTATAAGTTATTAACAATTTCCTGACTAACAGTTTGAGATTCAATTAACATCCTTAAATAAAAACACTAATGATCTGAACATACAAAGCCACAAATTTTTTGAACCAATGCAGATCATACAGATCATCTGACCACACCTTCTTATTTAAAGATGAAATCTGAGACAGTGAGAGAAAAACACAGCTTTAGAGTAGAACACCAGTCCAAAGAGCCTTGTGAGGAGTGATCACATTTAAGATTTCCATAGAAAGTCACACAAATATTGTAATATCATTATTTGCATGGGAGCTTATTTCTTGTCATTTTCCCCCATTCAGTTTTTATGCCAAGAGAGATGTATTTTCCTGGTAGAGTCTGGAGATAACCTTTTTTCTCCCTCCATCCTGTTTTCTGCTCACAGTTAATGAAAACTTATAAAGATTTATCACAATATTAATGGCTGAAACATAATTGTGAGCTGTGGTAGATTACTTTCTGTATACCTCATAGTACCTAGTAAAATGCTTCATATATGTCCTTCCTGAGAAATACCAACTAAGTGAATATGAACCCAATTAGTTTTTGAGTATTTAAATTTTTTATTGGTTTTAAATTACAATTTATAATTTGTTCAAATTAATGAGATTATTCATTTATATACTACATTGTTCCAGAAAGAATTTTAGAAGACTTAATAATTTGACTGAACTCCTAGAGCAGACTGATAGGACCTGCCTTAAATATGCTAAATGAAAAAGTTTAGCAGAGGAAAAAGGAAGCTAATGACCACTAATTGGGTAATAAATGGAAGTTCCACATTAAGTTACCACAGCTATATGTCATTTAATCAAGACAACAGCTCTTCTAAATTTTACTATGATCTCTTTTTACACATTAGGAAACAGGATCGGGAAAGGATCTTTCCCAGATTTAGTATTTGAGGATGTTGAAATTTAAACTTACTCTGATTAAGAAGCAAAACAGGGAAGCGGCTGTGGCTCAATCAGTAGGGCTCCCGTTTACCATATGGGAGGCCCCGGGTTCGGTTTCCGGGGCCTCCTGGTGAAGGCAAGCCCGCCCGCACGGCGTGGTGCACGGCGTGGTTAGCTGACCCAGCGAGCACAAGCAGCAAGGGGGGGATAAATGAATAAATAAATAAAAAAAAAAAAAGAAGCAAAACAGCCAACTAAAGAACTCACATATAATTCATGCCAAATATATATATATATATATATATATAATATCTGTAAACATATTTACTTATATTTCCCGATATTACATATTACATGTTATATCTGTAAACATATTTACTTACATTTCCCGATAAACTTGTCTATTTAATTTTACAGTATCATTTTCAGTGACTACTATTTTCCAAATGCCCAAAGAGGAAAATCAATGACATATCTTGTTTAATTGTTTTGATTCTCATAGGTCATAATTGTCCCTTCATAGGTTCCACAAACACAAATCCATTAAATTACTCATATAGTTTCATGTAATGCATATAATCATATTTGTTGTATATAAAGGAGAAATTCCCTTTCTTTTTTAAAAATAAAAGTTAAAATAGGCTATTTTAACTCCATAACTTTTCATGGTATGTAGGATAGGTTTGGTGTTCAGGCTTTCTTTAATATTTGAAAATTAGTTGTGCCACCAGAAACCTTGGCCTGATTTACAACATCAAGTTTAGTCAGAGATCACAGAGGCTATTAATTATGTCCATTACCATACATCCTAGGTACTCATTTCAGATGAAGAGTCTAAGAAATGTTACCACATGCCCTTGGTCCAATTATCTTCCCTCTTTCTTGGCATCTATTACATGAAATAAATTGCAAGGCTTTTTGACGATTGGAGTATTCAGTATTTCCTGGGTAAGTCATTTTTATCTTGGTAATCACCAGTCTGTTGTCCTTAATACCTTTGATGTCCCCAAATTAAATCAACGATAAAGCAACAACAGGCTAATTTTAGCATTTCCCTTCCTGTTTCTATGCTCTGACACTAAGCAGCCTTTTTACCAAGGAAAGACATGTACATTTCCTTCTTTATAGACTGATAATATGGAGAAATTAAGGTACATGATATGAATATTCAAGTACAATGCAAAAATGGTTTCTAACCTTTTTCTACCAACATAGTAAAATTTCTTCAAGTAAGCTTGAGTTTCAATAAGTAAAAGTTGTTCAAGTAAGCTTTAGTTTCAAATTAGGACAGAATATTTTGAATTAAGCTGTGTCCCTGGGGATGGGATGAACAGATTGTAAGGGCAATCCAAGGCTTGGGTATTTTTCGTAATTGAAACAGATTGCTAAACAAGTGATTTAACTTGATGTCAAGAAATGATTACAAAACTGGTCCAAATTAATATACAGGCAAAACTATGTTTCTATTTACCTATACTCTATAGTAGACTCCCAAATAATTTATTTGTGATTTATTTTCCTTCTTGGATTAACCCATAGTCTAGCAGTCCAACTAGTATTATGTTTCATATAGTCATTAATAGTAAAGGCATAATTTCTAAGAATTTATTCTACAGGTACTCCATAAGTAAACAAACAGAGTACAAGAATGTTCAAGGAAAACAATTTCATAAAACAAAAGCAACTGAATATAATCAGAATTTCATCAATAAGAGACCAGAAAAATAAATCATGGTGCAAATATTCTAGCTGTCCTGATTTAGTGATAATCAGGGAAGGCTAAACATTTGCTATATTAGAAACCATGCATGTGTCCCCAGACCTAGTTTTTTCCCTAGGTCTGGTTTTTAGAATGCTGGTGATAAACTAAGCCTAATTTATTATATGACCATCCTGTATGGAAAAAGACTGTAACTCTGGGTATCTTTGGTCAACATTAAGAGATATAGAAGGGGAACAGATGTGGCTCAGGTGGCTGGGTGTCCATCTCCCATATGGAGGGACCTGGGTTTGACCCCCGGACCTCCCGGTAAAAATTTAGAAAAAGAAAAATATAGAAGGTGCGTGGGCCACCAGGCCCCATGCGTGGGTGTGCCATCGGGCCCCACGAACCATGCAGCAAGATGATGACCTAACAGGAGAGTGAAACAAGGGAAAGCCAAGACGAGACGCACTGAAAAACCAGGAAGTAAGGTGGCGCAGATGGTAAGATGTCTCTCTCCCACAGAGATTCTGAGGATCAAATCCCAGTGAAGACAGGAGGAGACCAATGAGAAGAGAGGGCAGGAAATGGACACAGAGAGTTGCCCAGCGAATGGACAAAGAAACAGCAAAAACAGGGGGTGGGGGTAAAAATGGATAAAAGTAAATTAATAAATCCTTTAAAAAATGTATAGGGGAGGAAGATATGGACTATGGTTAGTAGTAATACTTTGATGATGCTCTTTCATGATTTGTTAACAGATGTTTCATAACAATGCAGGGTGTTTGTGTGGTGGGGGTGATGTGTGGGAGCCCTGTGTGATGTTATGCATGTTTGTTTTGTAAGATCACGATGTTTACTGAACACTTCTGGTTTATGTATGTTCATGTATGAATGATATACTTCAATAAATTGTTTAAAAAAATAAATAAATAAATAAATAAATAAATAAATAAATAAAACATGGAATAACCATATTATAGCATCTTGGTAACTGTTAGAAAAAATAAAACAAGGCATGCCTTGTACAGTGAACTTTATGTCCATATATATATATAAATGCAAATATATGCAATATATATAATCACTATATATATATACTCACATACAAGAACATACATATGGCCTTATTTATATATTTATAAATACTTGTATATTCATAGAATATTTCTGGAGGGATACACAGGAAGCCATTAATAGTTGTTTATCTCTGGGAATGGGGCGGAAGGTAGTGCAGAAGGTGGACAGTGTGTGAAATGGGAAGAAAAATATGCACTTTTCATTTTTTATTCTCTGCAGTGTTTGATTATGTTGCTTTATTTCTAAAATGAATATAAAATTTAAAAAAAGAAATTAAAATAGAAACCCCACCACCACCAAAAAAAAAAAAAAAAAAAAAAAAAAAAATCAGCAGAAGAGAGTAAGGATATTACAAGATTTTAAATTTTCACAGTCAATCTTCTTAAAGTAGACATGACCCTGCTGTTATAAAGAAATGGGAAATGACTTTAATAATTTCACTGATGAATCTTAACATGAGCAGACAGAAGCATAACTCAATATCCATGACCAAAGAGGGAATCTGTGAGTTGTTTGCTTTTAAAAAAAGAAACAACTACAAAATAAGCAAAATAGCTTGTTACTTTATTACCATCTTGCACTCATGGTTTCCCTCTCAAAGAAGCCTAAAGAAACAGAGTCAAGAAAAGTACTCAACATACTTTAAAATATACTAATAACTTTTAGCCACAAATATTTCCTTAACCAATAATATGGGTAAATATGTAGAGAATGCACCATTCTAAATCTAATGTATTAATTCATTTTATCCTCCCACAATCTTTGATTAGAGTTACTATTATTATAAACCTCATTTTTCAGGCAAGAAAATCGAAGCTCAGGAGTTTATGTAATTTCTTTACCAATAAAATTTTTCCTTAACTACTCCAAAATATAAATCAACTTTATTATAAGGCATTAAAAGTATATGATAGGAGAGTGAATGTAATTCAAGTGGTTGAGTGCCAGCTTCCCACATACGAGGTCCTGGGTTTGATCCTTGGTAACTCCTAAAAAATCAAACAAATGAAAAAACAATTCTCATTGGGGAGCGGATGTAGTTCAGTGGTTGAGTGCCTGCTTCCCATGTATGAGGTCTTGAGTTCAATCCCCAGTACTTCCTTAAAAAAAAATTATATGATTTGAAAGTAAAACAGCTCTTTCCATAATAAATGCATTTATTCTAAGGATTGAAGATATGGTACAGATCAAAATAAGCATTAATAATTCTGACATGCTTAGCACAATGATTAAAAGTCAATGATTAACTAATTGTAATTATAAGCTATGCACACACATACATATTGCCAGATTTTCTCTTATATCCCTATGATATGTGAAGTAGTATTATTAAGGTGTTAATATTACTTCAAGATTTTTTTTTTTTACCCACTTTGTCTAGCAGGGCTTGTCTAAGAGTAGACTATTCTTCTACATTTTGTTCTAAAAAGAGATCCTAGTAAAAAAGATTTCAGCAAGTAGATTTAATGTTTAGAATCATTCCTATTCTATAAATGTGAAAAAGGTAGGTCGGTAAAGCAACAACCTATGACCACAAAGTAACTCATTAGGAGTAATGTACCTAGAATTCAGAAGTCATTGAATTTTTCTTTGTGGTGTGACCACAAACCATGAAAAATGTGTGGTGTACCATCTGAAATATATTAAATTTCAGTCGTACTTTAAATAAATTTTCTAAACCATTAGCCATACAGAAATCTAATTAGTTTAAATGTGCATCAGCCACAATCACACTTACTTAAGGCTGGAAGAAGAGCTAGAGAATATAACAATATATGCTAAGTTAGCTGAAACCTTATATGTCATCTTGTCTAACCCTCTCCCAAAGCAGGAATTCCATCTAAAACATGTTTGAAAATTGGTCATTTCCCTCTGTTTGAATATATTTCAGTGATTGGATACTCTCTACTTTTAGAAACAGTCTCTTCAACTTTGCCAGTTTTATTGGCTGTAAAGTTCTTCAGCAGTGTCATAATTTGCTTCCCTAATTTTTGACCCATTTGTTCTAGTTTGGCAACATGTAACTACAGAGTCCACCCTTTCTTCCCTATGGCAGCCCTTCCAGTATTTGTAGACAGCCATCACATCTCCCTAAATCCTTTCCAGATTGGTCATCTCCAGCTGTCTCAAGGTTTCCTACTGGACTGTTTTCTGACTTCTCATTGGCTCTTTAATTTTTTCTTGCTGAAAAAGGATCCATTAGAGTGGTTACAAGTGCCCACGGTAGCCTGAACACTGTGGATTACAATGAAACCATGGCTGCCTCCTACCATTATCAATGCAGCCTATGTGCTGGTTGTTTCTGCAGCTACTGGACTCGTTATTTTTCAGCAATCTGGTCACACATTTGATTCCTAGTGAGTTTAAGTTAACTTAAAACGTCAAGTCTTTCACATAAATTTCTACCAGATAACGTTTCCTTGACTCTACTCTTCAATCTATCACAGTATACCTTCTTTATATTGATTCTGCCAGGAATCTTACCATGGGCAGCTAGCTCTTTTAGCTATCCTCTCAGCCCTGTATCATCTGGATATCTGATTTGCTTGTTTCCTGTGTTTTCATCCAAGTCATTAATCAAAAACTTTGAATAGGTCAGGGATATGGACAAAGACCTTCAGCACACTACTAGAGACCTCTGCTCAGGCAGATAGAGAAAAACACACGTAGAGGGCACACATAAAATGTTCAGCTTAGATGAACTCAAAGAATTTTGCAGACAGGAAATCTAGAAAATGCTATTTTAATTTCATCAGATACTTAAGTTTTATGTTATATGGCTTAGATTTATTTGTATTTTTAAATGTTTGCTGGGGAGGAAGTTAGATAACGTCATATATTTTTCAGGATTAGTGCTGCTCAAAGACCTATAAAACAATAATCCTTTGAGGGAGGAATAACCATGTACAGATTTAGAAACAAACCTTGGAGAATACAAATAATGTGTCTAAGGTTTTACAAAGTGAGTGGTAGAATCGGAATTCAAACACAGATCCTGGGGTCTGTTACAATTAGTTCTATTAATTAAATAGCTCAGTTCTGTTCTCCTTTAATCCCCACTACTAACATACCATGACTGGGAAAACACCCATTCCTTGAGCCTGTCTGGTACTTCCTTATAACAATACCATTTCACTTTCTTCTCCCTTTTATCATTATTTCGATATAGCTACATAGTGCAAGTTACACATCATTCTTTTTTTCCCCCCAAGTCCCATATTCTTTTTTTTTCACCTACATCATTCTTATTCAACAAGAAAAAAAGAATATCCAAGTGTGTGAATGCATCTGTCGACATAAACTAGCTCACATGAGTATTCAGAAACACTATGAAACTATTTCTAGTGCAAAAAAATGGAAGACATATTTTGTATTCTATCAAAGACACCTTTGATGCAAAGACACTTTTTTAGAACAGCCATTTAATTAGCAGCACTAATACCATTGAAGTAGGTTCAACTCTCACATTAGCCTCTTTATCAAGCCAATCAGCATAGGAAAATAGAAAGAAAAGTCAGAAAAGAGTTCAGATCTCTGTTCCAATGTTTACTGGAGTTACTTAGAAGATCATGCTAGGTCTCTTCTGATCTCATGCCATACCATCCCCAAGTGATCTCTTTCAAAGCAAGGGCTCCATTTCCCAACTCTATGTCAACAATTTTCTAATAGATATCCAGAGCACAGGCCTCCTTCCTGAGCTTCAGCCCTGCGTTTCTCTCCATGGGGATGGTCTCACAGGCACTTGACAATCAGTATGTTCCCAACAAACTTGCCATCTTTCCCCTTTCCCAGTGGTCATTATTTCAGTCAACAGCACCACCATCCATGCAGATGCCCATGCAAGAAACCTGGGAAACATCCTGGGTTCCACCTTCTTATGCGTTTCCTACAACCAAGCTCCATATTCTGTTGTAGCACTGAAAAAAAAATCTCAAAAGCTGCCCACTACACTTTACCTCCACTGTTATTCCCTAATTCATACTAACCTTATACTCTCCCCTGGATACAGCTAAAGCCACTTGTCCCTGCACCTTAATCCACTCATTCTTTATTGCCTCCCATTCACTACAAACAGGGCAACCTTTTTAAAATTCAAATTTGATCATGTCATTCTCTTGTATAAAATAGTTCTATGACTTCCCCTAGAAGAACATTCAATTTTCTTACCGTGCCTTATGAGGCCCATATGTAAGCCTGATCTCCTATCACTGACTTCTTCCAACCATTCTAGATTTCTCTCATTTCCTCACACCTACTAGGCTCTCTATTGTGGTACAGCTTATAGGGGTTTTCTTGCATTGATCTCTTGGGAATACAATGATGGATATATGGAACTACTTCCATTTCAGTATAAAGAATATCTGACACTAAGACCACTCCACTAAGGTTCACTGGAGAATTGAAGAGGTAGGAGGAAGGAAGGGAAGGCAGTACAAACCTGAGTAAGCATCCAGCTGAACTGGCAAAGATACAGGTAATGTGTGATAGCAGCCATGGCAGAGCAGCTCTCATCAGTGAGTTGGGGACTTACATATGCAGACGCCAGGAACACAATCTGTAAGAAACAAATACTTCTGTTCTTAAACCGTGATAAAAATCAATGAAGAATTTTAAGAAAATAAACTGTTTCTCCTCTGAATTTTTGATTCAATGACTCAAAAAGAAAATAAGTTGATTTGCTGCCCAGATTGATCTAAGACTCATTCTAAAAATTGCAATGCATAGACTTTTATGATTCTAAGAAACAAGGCGTGATATGAAATTATGCTACATATTGCTTTGGACTCTCAAGAAGAAATTCTCAAAGAAAACCTTGTTCATATCATTGATGAACAAAATCACAGGAAATATATTTATTCTAGCTAAGCAGAATGAGAGAGAACAGGGCTGAAACAACATTCAACAAATTAAACATTAGTTTAAATTAAAGCTAATGGGAAAGGATAAAAAGAAACAAATGCTCTAACTTTATCATTTTCTGCATCTTCTTAATGAAGAAGTAACATATATAACAAAGCAGACATAAAAAATTTAACGTTTCCAATCCTATGATTACCATAATCCTTGGACTTTATTTCCACTGCTTTTGGAAAGCCTTTATTCAAATGTCACCTCCTCAATGAGCCCTCCTTGACCACTACCAAAGGTTCTAATCAAACCTGCATTGATTGCTATTCCCTAAATGTTCTCCATCATCTCTCAAACCCTTGCCTTTGTTCTTCCCTTCCCTTCCACCTAGAAGTTCTTGTTCTCATCTTTCCCTGTTGAAATTGTGAACATTTTTCAAGGCATGGTTGAAATGTCAATTCTGTCACACATATATGCCTGTTTCTTTTACCCATAAACAACCTTTTCCACTTCTGAATTTTTAAAATAGGAGTTTATTAATAAATCTCTCAGATAAAACCAGTCTTAATCTCTTGGAAAACTGTAAATTCCTTAAAGGCAACAATTTGATTGTATTCTCTATTATAAGTATTTTGAAATACATTCTGATCCCTTTTGAGTTACTGTGAATAAAGCACAAACTATGTTTCAAAGTTTTTTCTTTTAAAATGGATAGCTAATTTTTCCAGCACCATTTATTGAAAAGACCTCTTGCCACAGAACTGCCTTTGCATATTTGCCTATGTGGGGTCTGTTTCTCTGGCACTCTAATCTGTTCCATTGAACTATTTGTCTATATTTATACCAACACCATCGCATCTTGAATACCGTATTCTTGAAATAGGTAGTTAGACTCCAATTTTGTTCTCCTTTTTCAAAGTTGTTTTGTTTATTATTAGTCCTATGCATTACTATATGGATTAAAAAATGAGGTAATTTCCACACATACACACACAATCTTGCTGGGATTTTCACTGGGACTGTGTTGAATCCCAATTTGGGGAGAATAAATATATCAATGACATTGGTTCTTGCATCTTGTAAACACATTTTATCTCTCCATTTATTAAGGTCTTTTCTAATTTCTCTCAGCATTATTTTGCAATTGTCAGTGTATGGATTTTTCACATCTATTTTTTGGATTTATTCTCTAAGTATTTTATATTTTTATATTATTCTAATTGATATTTTATTGAGCTTAAGGTGTGAGTGCCCATTACTAGTATACAGAAATACAATTGACTTTGTATCTTGATCTTATATCGTGAAAATGTACAGAACTCATTAATTAGTTTGAGCAGCTCTTTTGTAAATAATATTGTATTTTCTACACATTTATGAATAAAGGGACCTTTACTTCTTCCTTTCCAGTCAGAATGGTTTTAATTTCTTTTTCTTCTCCAATGGCATTGCTAGAAGCTCCAGTACAATACTGAATAGAGGTGGTGAGAATGAAGAAAAGCTTTGTCTTATATCTGATCTTAGAGGGAAAGTTCACTTTTTCACCATTAAGTATGATGTTAGCTTATGGTTTTTTGTAGATGCCCTTATCAAGTTGAGAAAGAACCCTTCTATTCTTATTTTGATGATAGTTTTTGTCAGGAATGGATTTGGCCAAATATAATTTCTCTATTGTGAATATCATATATATTTCCTCTTTTAATTTTGTTAATGTGGTAAATTACATTGGTTGATATTTTTAAAATGTTAAACCAACTTTGCAATCCTGACATAAGCATCACTTGGTCATGATGTATCAGCCTTTTGTTTTGCTAAAGTTTTGTTAAGAATGTTTGCATCTCTATTCATGAGGGACATTAGTTGGAAGTTTTTGTTTTTCTCATTTTGGCATCAGGGTAATGCTGGTTTTATTGAAAGAGTTGGGAAGTATTCCCTCCTTTTCAATTTTCTAGAAAATTTTGTGTAGAATTGGTAATTTTTCCTTAAATATTTTATATAATTCACCAGCAAAAGCATCTGGGACTGAAGTTTTCTTAGTGGGAAAGGTTTTTAACCACAAATCAATTTTTTGTAATAGATATAGAGCTATACAGGTCATCTATTTCTTCTTGTTCTTCTTGAATTGGTAGTTACGTCTTTTTAGGAATTTGTTCATTTCACTAAATTGGCAAATTTATTGATATAAAGTTATTAATAATATTACCTTATTCTTTTACTATCTGTGGAATCTACAGTATGTCACTCTCTCTTTCCCCATATTAGTAATAATTTGTTCCACCCTCTCCTTTTCTTGATTAGTCTGGCTAGAGGTTTATAATTTTATTGATATCAAAGAATCAGATCTTGATTTCCTTGATACTCTCTACTGTTTTGCTCTTTATTATTTCCTCTCCACTATGTATAGAGATTAATTTTCTCTTATTTTTCTGAGGTGACAGTTTTGAGATATCTAAATAGAGGCATTTAGTTCTAAAATTTCCTCCCACTACTGCTTTAGTAGCATCCCACAGACTTTGATCTGTTGTGTTTTCCTTTTCATTCAGTTCAAAATATTTTCAAATTTCCCTTCTGATTTCTTTTTTGAACAATTGATTATTTGGAAGTATGTTAACTAGTTTCCAAATATTTGGGGATCTTCCAGAGATCTTTCTGTTGTTGATTTCTAATTTAATGCTATTGTGGCTAAGACATATTCTGTATGATTTGAATCATGTTGGATTTATTGGCCTATGTTACATGTTCAGTTGATCAGAATGTGTGTTCCACTGTGATTGGGTGGAGTGTTCTATAAATATCAATTAGTCAAGTTGTTTGAGAGTGTTTCTGTAAATCTGCTACATTCTCACTGATTTCCTTTTTATTTTCTCCTATTTGTAATTGAGACGGCATCCTTAAAAACACTAAAGAACCATTAAAATGATTTTTTAAAAATAGTTATAACTAATAGTTCACAAAAGAGGTAAGTGGAGTCATAAAAATACTCAAACCAAAAGAAGGTTGATGAAGAGGAAAAATGGAACAAAGAATTGATGGGACAAATTTTTAAAAAAGCAAATGACAAGATGACATACTTTGGTATGGCATACCAAAGTAATATTAAATGCAAGTGGTCTAAATATACCATTTAAAAGGTGGAGACTGTCAAATTGAATTAAAAAAAATGATACCCAGTGATCTGTTATCTAAAAGAAACACTCTCTTTCTCTTTGGGGACTTTAATTACACATATATTGGACCCTTAATTTCTCTCCCACATACACACCTTACTGATGCTGTTGATTTATTTTGATTCCCTCTTCTCCTTGACTTTCATTTTGGATAATCTGTTTATTCTTCAAGCTCATTGATTTTTAATTATGCAATTTCTAATCTGCTGTTTATCCCATCAAGCATATTTTTCATCTTATAATTGTAGTCTCCATTTCTAAAGTTTGATTTAGTTCTTTGCTGTAATATCTTCCATGTTTCTACTTTACCTCTGAACATATGGAATTCAGCTATAATAACTGTTTTAATGGTTTAATTGTTGTGCCTATTCTAACATCCAGGCCAGTTATGTGTTGGTTTTGATTTACTGATTTATCACCTAATTATAGGTCATATGTTTTTGCTTTTTTACATGGCTATTAATCTTAGTGAATATCAGACATTATGTATTTTACCCCTTTGTGAACTGAATATTTGTATTCCTATAAATATTTCTGAGCTTTGTCTCTGATGTACTTAGAAGCAGTTTGATCTTTTTCAATTACTGCTGTTAAGATTTGTTAGGCAGGACTATAGGGACTATAGCAGTGCTCAATCTAGGCCTAATTATTCCTCACTACTGAGGCAAGAGCCTTTCTGTATACTCTACTCAATTGCTTGTGAATCTTTAGGTTTTTCAGTTTAAACTGGAAGGAGGAGGCACTATTCTTGGCCTTGTGTGGGAACAGGGCATTGTTCTCTTTTATCATTTCAGGTGGTTCTCTTCTCTGGTCATGGGTTTTCTCACATGCATGAGCTAATCAGTATTCTGCTGAATACTGAGGACCCTCTGCAGATCTTCAGAGTTCTCTGTGCAGTTATCTCTTCTTCAGTAATCTGTCCTACAAATTCTAGCTTCTTGGTCTCCTCAGACTCCCTGTTTCCTCAACTCTGTGAATCTGTTGGGTAAGAGCAGCGTTCCTTCTCCTTGTGCTACCGGCTGGAAAATCTTAAAAGGCAGTATTCCATGGCAATTGTTGGGATTATCTTGCTTGTTTCCCATCTCTTGGGGATCACTATCCTTCATTGCTATATGTCTAGTGTCTTGAAAACCGTTGTTTCATATGTTTTTCTATTTTTTTTTTTTTTTTTTTTTGGTTGTTTCAGGTGGGAGGGTAAATCTGGTTCCTGTTACTCCATCTTGGCTTGAAGGAGAAATCTAGTAGGTGTTTAATACTTTTTGAATCCTTTTATTGTTATTCTATATTTTTCTTTAATGAAACTATTACATTATCATGGTGCTATGTTTTGAGCTCAACTAATGAGAATTTAAATCTAAATTATCCATATATCCATTACCTGTTTTGTGAATTTTTATAGCTCACATTTTCTAATCCACTTGGGTTCTCTTGACCACAAGATGTTTTTATACTCTCTCCTTTCAAAGTCAGCTGATAAGCAGGCTATTGTAAACATTAGTTTCAATAATAAAGGCAAGATATTTGGAGTTCGATAAAAGTCACAATATATGAGCTCTCAATTATCTTTGCTATTTGTAAATCATTTCTATCTGCAAAATCCCTTTTAGTAGAAAATGGTGTGTAACTTTAATATGATTCTAAAGACAAAGCAACCTTTGCATGAGGCTGATTCATTGGCCAATATCATATTGCCAATGATATAGTATTCACCAGTGGAATGACATTCCCCTGACACTAATGCATTCTGTGGTAATAACCTCCTAGGCTTTTTTTAAAGCTTTTTATCAGCACTATCTGTGCAACTTTTAAGTATTTATTTGAAGAGACATTAAACACTATCTGAAGTCCTTTATCAAAATATTAAACATAATATATCAATAGAATTTAGTGCTAATCTTCAATTCTCTATGCAATAGGATGGAAGCAAGAAATGGAATAGTAATTGTAAGGAAAGGCTTAACTATGCTCAATAGAGATTGCCTGAAGCATGTTCCTACGAACAAAACTCTTGGAATAAAGCCATATGTAATTTCATGTATCTTTCCCCTCATTGGCTTGTGATCACATAGCATGTTTACTATGTTTTCCTGGGCTAACATCTTTTTCACTGGTATTTCTACTCAATCCCTTTAGAGAATATTTAAATTTCAGGAAATAGTCTGTTGATACTGAATCTTAATTTTCACTATTATTAATAACATCTTACTTAATATTATAACTATTTACACTGATTTCACACCGCTATTCATTATTCCCTACATTGGCTAGAAAACTAAATATTTGGCTAACCCTCTTATGATTTTCATGTGAGGGAATGTAAAATCTAATATGCTTACTTTCAAGAATTTCTTTCTTTTGTTTTAACTTCAAACAAATCCCAACTTCTTATATTTTTTACTTGGGCTACTATTATATAAAATGCACAGAATCAAAGGGATGACCCTTGAATACTGATCTGAGTATGTCTCTGAAGGTGGTAGGTGAGTTGGGGAGGTGTCTTATGCAATGCAGTAGTTTTCAGCAACTACTGGATGCCAGAAACTGGTCTGAACAGGTTTTTATAATTATTACTGTTTTATAGTTGGCATGGTGAAAATACAGTATAAAAATCCAATCAACATATTTACGTTTTTCAAATAGCACATTTTGTATATTCCTGGTTTTTAGTATATCTTTGTCCCTGTTTCTGCAAATATTGCAGAGCACGGATCTCCTATACCTGCTAAATATTACTGACAGAATACTAAGTATGTTTTCTCATAATTTCTATCAATTAAAATATACAAACACACACCATTAAGTAAATCAGTGGCTATTATTCAGAGACAAGGGCAGGTGAGGGTTGGGAGCATTCCCTTGGATAATAATATGCACAGTCAGATTATGGTATTTGACTAATAAGATAAGCCAATCAATCAAAACTTACCAATGGTCATTAAAAAAAAAAAAAAACTTAAGATTTTGGTAAAGTATATAAGTATTTGGGATATCTACTACTCACAGATAAAGACATTGAAAAGGTTCATCCTATAAAAGACAACAGGAGTTGAATTCACCAAAAGCAAACATCCTTAGCTCAATTTCAGAATTTTTATGGAGGTATTTTATTTGTTATATTTTTTCTCTTTTCTTTAAAAAGTCATTTTCTCCTTGAGGAATAGATCTGTGTGAGTCAGTCATTAATACCAACACTGGTCTTTTTCACTTGGTACATAGCCAAAGAAATAACTTATTTTTATGAGCAACAACAATAATAATTACCATTTAATGAATGGTTATTATATGCCAGGTACTTGGCTAAATGTCCTGCAAACATTAGTTTATCTTATCCTTAAATCAGTGATCTGATTTACAGATCACTGCCTCCATTTTATACATGAGGAAACTAAGGCTTGAGAAAAGTAAATTAATTTCCCAAGGTCACAGGCCTACGAAGTGGCAGACCCAGGACTTAAGCAAGTCTGTTGACTTCAAAGCTCCTAAACACTCATAATACTTACAACACTACTCCTACAGACCCAAAAAGTTGCTTAAGCCATATACTTTCTATCAGTACAGAAAGTTTTCTACGAAGCACATTAAATCCTTCTTCCATTTGAAGGAAGAAGTACAAAGGCCAAAAAGTTAAATATATATCTATTTAAATACAAAAATACAGGTTACAGCTGAAATATCAAGATCATTTGACTACTACAAAGGATGACCGCATGTTTATATGTAGACTTAGATTTTCAAAGTCACATTTCTTAGTTCTTTGAAGACAAAGTTTAGGAATTCTGCAAATAAAGAAAATTCTCTGGATCTGGAGTGGACAGAATTCAATTCTTCACACAGACTGAGCCACACCAATATTTATATTTCACTACTTTCCTGAGGGAATTTGGTCATTACTCAGAAAACTCAGGTTATGGACAATTTTGTTGTTGTCCAATAACTGACTTGAATAAAGTCATGCTCATTTTTCCATTTCATTTTGGTAGTGGATACATGGCCAGAATCTGGTGTATAATCAGTACAATCCAGTCTATGTATAGTCACTTCAAAATTGTGACAGGTTTATTTGAAATATATATTAGGGAATTGCCTTTTATTGCTTCATAAATCATGAGTTTAGAATATTTCGGCTCAACTTATCATGGAATTCCTTGGACTTAAGCATGAATATAAACTGAAAAGGAAATCTTATTGGGTAGAATTTAAACTGGGCAATATTAGTAAAATTTTACACAAACTTAGCCATAGTGTTTATTAACTCAAAGGCCATAATCTAACCTTACTGGGCAGATTTTCCAAAATTTTTCACATTTTCTGTAGGACAATGTAAAAGAAGTCAATTTTTCTAAGTGCAATAATAAACATTTCTTATAAATAAAAAATTGTTATTCCTTCACATTTTACTTCAAATGTATGACTGCCTTTAATTTTTAAAAGTTTTCATTTCCCTTCTATGTATGCCCATATTTCTTACTACAAAATCACATTCTCCTCTATTGTATCCATTGTAGAATTGACAGAGAAGACATCAAAGACTAGCACAATTGCTTTCGTTACTATGCTTTGTCAAATACAAAAGTATTGAAGCAATCTATAAAGAGATAATAAGAGAAGGAAAGTATTTGGATACAGGAGCTTTTTTCCCTCAGAATCACTTTTTTTCATTCCTTTGTTTAATCATTCAGTCAGTCAACAAATATTTGCTGTGTGCCTGCCACATGCCTGATTCCAGAGGCAAGCTCCTGTTACTGTAAATAATTGTTTTAGGTTGTGGGTTATTTGGGGAAGGCCTGGTAATCTGAATAAATGATATAAGACCTAGTGTATATAGGTCTCTGCTTTGGGGCAGCAGTCAGAAGTATAGAGAATCAAATACATGGATTTTTGGAACATAAAATAGGGAGATGCATTATTTTCAGATAGAAAACAAGGAACACTATGTTTTTGGTTTGTTTGCTTTTTTTTTCCATTTTAAAAACAATTTATGAAGTATATCATTCATACATGAACAAGTTTGTTTGCTTTTGAATTGGGAAGAAATGGAAACATGGAGCTGCCAGTGTGTGAAAAGAGCTAATTCTAATTATACTACTTTCTATGTCACAGAACTATTACTAAATACCATAGTAGATAAGACGATCTCATATCACATGAAGAATATACTTATTTCTGTCTCAATGTAATCTATGGAAATATAAAAATCACCACTAAACTCTAGATTTTGGCCTAAACTGAATTATACAAATGACTGAAGAAAATTAAAAATATAACCAATATCTCAAGTGTACATAATCTTTAGACTTTTACTATATGTTTATATCAACTGCATTATATTTATAATTTGGGTAAGTATTTATAATTTGGAAAGAAAGGTGAAAATGTTGAAATACAGTTACATTTCTTAAGAATTGACTTCTTTTAATAAGTTTTTATGATTTTGTTCACAGGTTTTCACATTTTCACATGTTCACATGGAACTTGTACTCCTCATGTCTTGGTTTTATAACATAGTGTGCCTAAAAAGAGGGAATTATTAACTCGCTAGTTCTGTCTTTTCATATCCTTTTCTGCTTGTAAAAAAAAAAAGCAAATTATCACTAGTATATTTTTACCTATAACAGAATCTATACTGCTAATCCACATTGATCCAACATACATACAAGTCAAGGCATTAGGAAAGTTGCTATATACATAGGCTTTTTCTTTAATCCCCTCCCCACCACAGGCTTTTTATCTTTATCAAATAGGTAAGTTAAAGGAAAAAAAAAAAAAAAAGAGACTGGGGAAACAAGCCCCATGTTTTATATCACACATGGACATCTAGTATATTCTGTTATTTTAAGTTCACAACTTTTACTATACACTTATTGTTGATGTATGTTCATGTATGAATGATATACTTCAATAATATTTTATTTAAAAAATCTACTTTAACGTAATACTGAGTTACCTTAATATTTCTTTAATTATAAAAAGCACTTTCAATAAAACAAAAACAAAAAAAAAGCACTTTCTAATAACAATTGGTAATTATTCCATCAGTCATTTGCTTGGTTAAATAAGAATAGCAGAAATTTGATTCACAATTAGAGAGAACTACATATATTTCTACAGGTCCTTAAGGAAAGAAGGTTTTTATCTTTTATCTAGACTTTTAAGAAATAAAATAATGAAATCAATTTCCTACAACTATTGCCATATTCTTTCTCTCTCATGTTATTTTTTGCACCATTTTCCCTTTGAAATTATGCAAATAATAAGCTATAACAATTATTACAAGAAAAGGCATACCTTATTATCAGTTTTCAGTTCATATTTTTACTTTGGATTAAATAGCTAAATTTTTTATATATAAATTTTTTTAAACTTTCACTTGAATTATTATTCTTCAAGAGTTGGGCAACTTGCCTGGCTTTATCTATAAATTCACAGAAAGATATCATTAGATTTATTAGTAGCAAAATAGGTGCATCTGAAAGTTTGAGAGCAACAGCAGGACATCTGGAATGTGATGTGATTGAATCAATTCTGGTGAAGGATATGTATTCCTTAGAAAATATAGCTGAAATAAATGAAGTATGATATACATGTAGAAACATCCAGAATGTGCCTCTCTGGGAAAAAAAATGGACACATATGATCCAGGGTGGAGCCTGTCTGAGTTGCTTCAGCAGTTTACAATTTAATTAGCTAGCTCACAAGAACTGAAGGACTTAATCGCTTGTCCATAAAAACTTGGAAAGTTTAGTACAATATGAACAAGCTGAGTTTTTTTGTCAGACACCATAAATCTACAATGAAAATAAAAGCTAAGAATAGACATTTTAATTAAATCAAAAGTGCAAGTAGGTGTGCCCAGATTTTACTGCACCACTCATCTGAAGAAGCTGGGCTGCGGACTCTACAAGCAAGGCACGTTGTACTTGTACTGAGTACTAGAATTGTATAGTTTAGTCTAGCATATTTTATCATTTCCAATTTATAAAATGTTTGGAAGAAATCAAAAAAACAAATGCAGATTTCATCTCAGTGACATCAGATGTCTAGGTCATGAGAACCTGCTAAAGACATTTATTCTTTAGACTTGAAGGACTCTGAGAGTCTCAACCTTTCAAATCCCCTTGTCACTTAAAAAACAAAGCAAAACAATACAACAATATGGTATTGTAATTAAGATTATGAGCTCTAGAGCCAGAATGCTTTTATTCCTGGCTCCATTACTTACTAGTTGTATGAACTTGGGAAAATTACTTAAACTCTCTGTGGCTCTCTTCCCCTTTCTGGAAAAAGAAGATGATAATTATAGTATCTACTTTATAGAACTGTTATAAAGATTAGAAGTACTAATAAATGTGTATCCTAAGGACAGTGCCTGTCATAAAGTAAGCATGGCTAATTTGTTCAAAATGGTAAAATTATTCTCATAAAATTGGATAGGTAGATAAGCAGCTAGCAACTGAAGACTCCATTTATTTCTAACTGGCAAGTAACTTGGAGCTCAATAAAAAAACATACTTTAAAGAAATATAGGATTCTGTGATATAAATTTTCTGACTTTCTCAGATTTTGATGAGCTCGAATTGTGTTTTAATTTTGTATGACTGCTTTGGAATAGAAATATCATTATGTTTCTTAACTGCCAAGAGTCTACACTATCTGGAAAAAAAACAACAAAAACTGATGGCAATAAGAATGAAATAGCTCCTCCAAGCAGATTCAGTATTCCTGGAATTGTAGAAGTGAGCATATGAATCCCAGAATTGTCCTAAAATTTTTATTATTGTGGGTACATCGGGCAATGTTTTGACATATAAATGGGGAGGTAAGTAATCCAGTATTTACAGGATTCCTACTGTGTAGTAGGCTTTCTATGGTTTCTATAGAGAAATTATTTCATTTTAATCCTATAGTAGTCCTATAAAGTTATTATCCCTGTGTGATAGCTGCAGAAAAAGACACTAAAAAGTTTCACAGCTAGCCAACGGCAGAATTCATATTGGCTTATTTGATCTCAACTCAATTCCTTTTTGCCATTCTCTGCTGCTTATGTGCTGTTTCATGAAAACTGCTGAAACCCAGGCATGGTTGTCATTAATTCTTAGAATGTGGAGAAAGAATTGATATTTGCCACATGGCTTTCAAGAATATTTCTGTCAATACCAGTATTCCCATATATTTTGTCAAAGCTGATAAATGACTTTCACTGAAGATTCAACAGATTTGTTCTTTTCAACAAATACATTTCATTAAATTGCTTTTCAATTTATTTTAGGTTAATGCTAAAATTTATATTCATGTATTGATAAAATGGATACCACTTACAACAAAAAGAAAAATAATGAAAAATTTTCTGATACAGACAATTCAGCAGTATATAGGAAATAAAAGAGTGCTGCGTATAAGAAAACAGGACAAATCAGTATAAAACAAACTGAGAGAACATAAAAGTTTGCCCATGTATCTAAATGGCAGAAATTTGAGGGCAGATATAGACATTTTCCACTTATCATCTAAATAGATAGTTCACCTGAGTTCAGTTCCCAAAGGAGAAAATTTAATTTAACTGCCTGCTTATCTACAAGATAGACGTTAATTTACTCTCAAATCTCTGCCTGTGCTATGTGCTATTCAGAATTAGCCATTTCATTTTTAGATATATATATCAACTTGTATTCTCCTAGTCATAAAATACTATTTGGAGTAACACCAGGCCTTCTGGAAGCTGAATTGAACTTTGGTCATATTACATACTTGTAGATAGCTAAGCCTTCCAACAACTTCAAGTATCCAGAAACTCTCCAAAAATCCAAGTATCCCAGCCTTCCACACACCCCAATCTTTCTCACAGTCCCATTCCCAGCACAAAGGAGTTTTAGCATAAATGTACCATGATTGAATAGCAAGTAGCAATGAAAATATAAAGGGTTCAAAGATAATAAATGGTATGTCATGATTGGCCAGAAGAAAAAGAATATGCCAACTGCCTAATTATGTCCATAAATGGTCAGCTGTTTTCAATGAAGGTGAAGTACCTCTGGAGAAGTGGCAGAAAGCAAAAGAAGGGCTAAAAGAAAACAGATGAGATGGAGATGACAACAACTGTCAGGAGAGATTAGAAATGGAGGTATTATCTTGTCAAAAGTGATAGCCAATACGACAAACAGAGAGAGAGAATTTTTAAAAGTTCATTGTTGTCTATGGACAAATATCAATTCTTTGTATAATGGAGTTTTGGAGCCTCATGTAAAATGTTCATTAACTTTAATTCTGTGTAGAAATTTCAATCCTGAATAAATACAGATAACAGGTTTTTCAGTATTGCCACTGATGTGCATGAAAGTATTACAGTAATTTACACATTATCTGGCTACATTTAGATAGCTTTGTAAACAGCATAATTTACATTCTTAAAAATAACTCCAACTCCACGTAACTTAGATTCAATGAATTCTCAGTTGAGATTATAAACACCTTGTAGGCAGGAAGCATGCATTAGTTATTGATGTATCCCTAACACTTGGCACATTGGCTGGTTTATAATAAAAAATTAATAAATGTTTGTTGAATAAATATTTGTTGTACAAGATACCAATTCAATTGGGAATATTTATAAATCTGTGATTTAGAAATTAAATTTGAACCAGCGGCCCATTAATTTGATTGCTTGCACTATTAAATGACGTTTGCTTTAAAAAACTATTAACTATGTGTCGATTACTTATAACCCTGGCTTCTAATAAAATAGAATTGCATTAACTTAAGTGAAATGCTAATTTTTACAAGTAAACAGTCAGAAGAATAAAATAAAATTTTAGTCATTACCTTATTAGACACCATTATATCTTAAAAGTAGGAAGGATAAGATATTCATTTTGATCCAGGAGAAAAACATATGAATGTTAAATGCAAATGAAACTTTACCTACTCATTACTACATTTTTCCCTGAAAAGACGACCACTCTTTAATGAATATTTGACAGTTCTCCTACTTTCAGAGATATTCAGTTGTTAAGATGTTGATAGGGATATTGACCCAAGCATTGTACAAAGTTTGTGTTTAACAATGCTCTACTCTGGAAATTAATTAAACTTGAATAAAGGCATCACTCTTTTGTCAAAGAAACTCCACATCAGAATACTGTGTACTCTACTGATTGATTTTCAGTCAATGCAACAGACAATTTACTTTAAAATGAGAGGGCTGAACTAGATGAGAGCTGAAGTTCCTTACCAGAGGACTCTAAAATGCTGTGATTGGTTTTTTTGTTTCCTTCTGGTTTTTCATTCAAAAGCATCTTAGAATACTTGGGACAGACTCTAAACCAGGTCCAGCCATTATGTTAAAAGGCATCCTATTTTGCAGAGAGCCCATAGAGAATTTCTCTATAACAGGTAAAGAATGTCCTCTCTCTATTCTTTACCACCTGAGCTCATGACCACATCCCTCTCTAAGTAATTCATTAAGTCACTCTTCACCAAGAATGAGTGGTTCACTTTCAGTTATAAGCTTTGATCTAGCTTCCATGGTCACCAAGGGTCAAATGCCAAGACTACTTTTCAGTCTTCATCCTACTTGATCTGTTTGGTATTTCATAGTATCAAGCATGTCCCCCTTCTTTATACTTGCTTGCTCCTGGCTCTGCTCCTTATATAAAAAAGGGCTCAGGCTTTGGAACCAAAGAGTTCAGGTTCAAATTCCGATACCACTAGTAACTAACAGACTGATGTCAGGAGAGTTACTTAAACTTTCTGAGATTCTTATCCACAACTTTTAAATCAAGATAATTATATCTATCTTGTGAAACAGGAATGAAGAATAAATTATAGCACATTTAGGATATCTTAAACTTTTCTATTTGGGTATCACTATGGGAAAGAAAGAATAAAATGAGTGTCTCTTGGGACCTCTTGGGAGGTCTGGGGCTGTATCCTGGCCAAAGAAGTCGTCTTTTTTATTTTAATACTTAATCTTAAAATAAAAAATACATGAATTTAACATTTTTCTCCTTATCAAGCTTATTTAAATAAAACTACATACTAATTTTATTAAGCTGTAAAATAGCATTGGTGGTTGAAGATAGTAGAAGATAGGACATGTGGGTTCTCATTCACCTCAGATCACTGTCCTTTGTGCCCAGGGGATAAATACACCTCTGTTTGAAACAACCAACTCTGTACACATGTAGGCACAGTAACTATAATCAGGCCCTTTCCCTCCCTGTTCCAGGAATCACTTTCTTTTCAAATGTTGGTATTCTAGGTCTTCTTCAGTGTGCCTTTTATTATCCCCATTTTCCACCATCAATGTTCTGATGCCTCCTAAATCTATATTTGCAGCTCTGACTTCTGTCCTGAGAATCACACCTACATTTTTAATAATATACTCAATACATATAACCACATATATACTACAAAATTATTATGTCCATATCTCAATTCATTATCTATATGACCTGTGCCCTGTCTACTCTGCCCATTACTCACACTGCTGCAGCACAGCACGTCAGCCTATTTTCAGTTCCTTAAAACAACAACAACAAAAAAAAAACAGGCCCTTTCTTGTTTGAGGTCCTTTGTACTCACTATTCCCTTTTGCTGGACTGTTTTCTTCTGGCTGGCTCCTATCTTACATGTCTCGGCTCAAATGTCAACTCTTTAGGGAGATCATTCCTGACCAGTAATACTTTTCATTGCATCACTCTATTGATTTCCTTCTTGGCCTTTGCCACAATCTGAACCTATCATACTTGTTTATGGTAACCTCATCACTTAGCACCTGAATCAGAATACGTGTTCCAATAAGGAGTTAAGTATCACTCACCATGCCCCTTCCCATCTAGCATCATTTCTGAAGGGAGGATAGTAAATTTATTTTGGCCCCAAGCCTAATATCTGTTGTGCTGAGGGTGAGCCCTGGGTTCCTCCAATGCCCTCCCATTGAAGTCTCTCACCAGTGACCTCAGTGTTTGTCAGGTTTGTGTGATGGGGCATTCCTCAGGAAAACAGGGCACCTATTGGCTCTGAAACCTTGTCTTCAACCACAGCCTACTTGGTTGAAGAAGGTGGACAAAAGTAGGCATGACTGCCATGCAGCTCCAGTCCTGCCAGCTTCCCAGTCACTGGAGGGCTCAAACTTCCTCCCCTCCCTAATGGAGTTATTAGTTTAGAATACTAAAAATATAAAAGGAAAACTTAGTCTCTGGAATAGGAAGAAATTGTCATTGGCCTCATTATTTTGCTTTACATCATCAGCATTTAAACAGGACCTAGATCAAAAAGTATGTGTTGAACTGATGATATCTGATTTTTAATCAATACTGTAACTATGACTATGCTGGTGATATTTCTAGCAACAAATATGTCATGAAGACTCCTTTATAGTCACCAATTGTAATAGCTGATATATATTAATATACAAGTTGTTTTCCATTTTGACTACTTCATCTTCCCCTTTCAATTATAAATGTTTAGGGAATTTGGAACCCCATTTTAAAATATGAATTTTTTAAATTTAAGGCAAACACAATTATGTTTTAATCAAAAGGACTGTCCATTTTCTCAATAGTAGAACTAAATGGAATTTTTTTTTTCACTGACTTCGTTTAAAGACCCCAAGGAGGATGCCCCAGCAACACTGTATTATTAAAAGTTTAAAACTGAGGAGAAATTTCTAACAGTTTATGAGTTAAATAATTCAAATTGATAAATTAAGTGCCATGAGAAATACTTGCCTCCCCCCTTCTTAAACCGAAAATAAATGAGTAACATTATTATCTAAATCTTACAAAATAAAATTGTTTAAAGAAAAATTTCTTTTGGGGTGTTAAATCAATTTGAATGTAAAAGTGAAAGATGCTTGAATTATATTTAGATTGTGGGTCTAGTTTTCATGATATTTAGTGTATTTATTTTATAATCCAAAATGAATGTTTACTACACTTAAAACTTAATTAGAATATCTGGATTTAATTGTCTCTTTAATCTTTAATCTCTCTTCAACATCAGGCAAACTAAGTGGTATTCCAATGTCATGAGTTTATTTTTTAACTCTCCTTGAAGGAGAACTTAAATGAAAGATACAGTGTAACCATAGTTTAAATACACACACACACACACACACACATATATCTTGTACATTCAACTGCCTAAGGCACTGATTCACAGCATCTTGAATTGGGGTCACTAGCATCTAGGTAAGGGATAGAATCACATATTAACAGAACTGCAAAATACCTTAAGGACCAGCCATTTCAACCCCATCGTTTCACCAATGAAGAAAATTAGCCCAGACAAAAGGATATGAATGAAATCACTAATCACTAATTAGCTTCTAGATATAAAAAATTACTCAGGCATTGGGTATACAGAAATGAATACTACAGATATGATGGTTGTCCTCATAGAATTTCTATGTTAGGACGATAAGCCAACAAACTAATATACAACTATAAATATGGAGAGTACAATAAAGAAGAGAATTAAACCTTGGATGGGAGGGTCAAGGGAGACATCTTTGAAGAAGTGACACTTTAGCTGTGATCTCAAGGACAAGAAGAGGAGTCAGGTAAATGAGAGGAGACATTCTGCAGACCAAGGGAACAGTATGTGCCATGGCCCTGGGATGGGGAAGAGCTTATAAGGGTCATGAAGCTGTATCATTTGTCCATTGGTCATAAGGCCAGGAAGTAGTAGAACTGGGACTTGGTAACCAATCCCAGTATTTTGTTTTTTTTTTATTACAAGGCCAGGTATTAAAGGTTTTCATACTAAGTCCCAGATCTCAGAATATCTTTAAGAACAAACCAATACTTCACTGGTGAATTTTCTGGGAAATTGCAAAGTGAAGTGTGGCTGGAGACAGGTGGTACAGATATTCCTGACAAAGGACATTTTTATGAGAGACGGAGAATGGTAGCATTAAAGAGCTACTCTACGAAACCTGCACACCTAGCCAAAGCACCCTAAAGTAACACTTACAAGGGCGCTTAACCAATCATCAAGTCTTGCTGATTATTTCTTTGAATAATTTCTTTCCCCTATTTGGGCAAGAGGCAAAAAGGCTCCCTGGAGTCTACAGTTCTGGTCTTTCCTGTTAAAAATCACCTATAGGCAGCCACTATAGTAAAGTTCCTAAAATATTCATATCTCTGGCCTGTCTGAAAAAACTTTAAGGCTCACATTTTCCTACACTAGTTGTGGCTAAAATATGGGCTGAAATCAGCCTCCAGTTATTTTGCTTGATCTGCTCAGTGTTTTAAAAATCCAGAAATTTCACACAAAAGTTCAGAAATTCAATTTCTCTTGAGAAATAAAAAACCCTGGCGACAGGAATGATCAGTAGGAGATGAATAATAGTTTCCATTTAGAAAGGGCACATATTCACCAGTCACCACTATCCCCCCCCCACCCCCCACCCCCCAGCTTCTACAGCTTCTCTTAAATAGCTTAACTGGCCTTTTGTAGACATTTGGATTTTTGAGTCCTGATCTACGCGGATACAGTTTAAATTCTTCAACATGGATCCACTCTATCTGTACACTTTAACTTTTCATTAGTCTCAAACTCAGAACCCTGCTATTAACCTGGAACACTCCCCCATCTTCCACAAATCTTTCACATTTATTCCTCCCTCCTAACCAATTCTCTACGCCTCCTCCATGAAACAACTCAAGTTATGGCCCTTTCTCCAAATACACCTGTCCCACTCTTTCCCCTTACTAACTCTCTTATTGCCTCTGCCACTTAAGAGTTTTCTTAATTGAATGCTGCTTGGCATTCTTAGTTAATTGCCAGGTACTTATATTTCCCCAAAGATTATAGGAGCTTCATAAACCTTTTTGTTCTGTCATTAGCACTTAGCACCTGCAATGCACATGGCTAGATTTCATCAAACGTTTGGTGAATCATTGGTATCAATGAGTCTTCACCAAAGAAAGGCCAGCTAGTTAATTCTAATTATTCACTTTTAGATTATCTAGTCTTTTTGCTTCACCCTCTTTTTTCTGGATAATTCTTTGCTCTATGGGAGTATTCCAAAGAATGGGGAGAATTTTTAAAAAGTATCATTTTCTTGTAAATTGCTCTAATATAAGGGTTGGGGAGAAGGAAGATTGAAATCAATGGCTAAAATGAGATTATTAGGTCATCCAGGCAGTCTAGGACCACTATCAGCTGTGAACAATTTAAAATTTATTGCATCATCACATTTTGACTTCTAAAACCACTGTAATATAATGAGTTAATCCTGGGTGGCTTCTACTAAATGAAATGTCAAGATGCAATATTAATTTAGCTATGATTTTTATTTCATATGGACTTGAATTTAGATTATTACTGTTTTGCATGAAAGTCTGCCTTGAAGTTGCTGTATCTTTAAATTCGCAAGGATGCCTGTCCGACTGAGTGCTTGAGTTAGACAGCTCCAGTTCTGTCTCCAATCCCTGTATTTTCACTTGGGGATTTAGGTTGGTGATAACTTGTAGAGTGGAAACCATCTAGCAGGTTTTAAACTGTTTTGGATGGCTGCCTAGTAGTAGCAAAACCCAAAATTAATGAGATAGAACTGATTTGAAAATGAGTTTGAAAAATACTAGAAGCCCGATATCCACCCTCTTGCCCACTCTAATTCATTCCTGAAGGTCATTCTCATTTTTCAAAATAGCTCTTTATATTGTAAATTTTTACCAGTTTGATGACATAATATCAGGCAATTTAATTTCCTTTACTTAAGAAAATCTTTTGGTACTCCAGTCCTCACAGAGGATAAGTGATTTCCTTTCTCTTTGTTGATTTAGAGTAAATGGTGGTCCATTATGTATAATCTGCAATATTGTAATTAGACATCATTTTGAAGTTTTATTTGCTTTTTTTGATGGTGATATTTGTTTAAACTACTTAAAAGAAGTACTTTTATTTGGCACTATCTTATTCTGAATTCTTTATAAGCAGGTTTCCTTTTTATTTTTTCTTAGGAAATGTTCAAAACTAAGGGTGCTAAATATTTTACCAGTAGTTACATTCTTCTACTGTAAAGGAAAAATAAGGGCGACCCCTCAGGCGGGGTGGAGGTGGGGATGCAGAGGACACAAATGGCTATTTCTGTGACTCTTTCACAGAGGTGATAGAGATGGTGAGAACACTGTGTCCATAAGACACATTCAGATGAGAGCCTCTAAATGGCCTTTACAGCATTGGCTGAATGTAATTCCCCATCTGAGTTTTCCTGCACTCTGCTAGTCTCACCTCTAGCATTACTAACTAATGCCAGTTCAAACTGGCTAGCTCCAGTCTTTGCAGCATCCTTTGGATACGACAGAATCAGATATATACCAAGTCCTTAAAAAGATAGTCAATGGAGACTGGTAGGTTCTTAGCCTATTTACATTCCTTCCTTTTGCTGTTCAGTTAGTCTGCAACAAGCATTAGGAACTATTTACATGAACAGGTTTCCTCAATGGCATGTTGAAAGCCTAAGGAAAATATGAACATCAAGGTGTTTGCCTGGTAAACATGTGATTTCTGAACTGTAGGAAGAAGTGAGGTGAGGAGCTCAGAATGACAGGGTTTCCTGCCTGTGTGAAGAACTCTAAAATGGTATCTGCTTTGAAGGATGAGATAAATGTGTTCAATCTCTCTCAAGCTCTATGGGAAAAGGCTATCATCTCATTTCCATGAACTCACACAGAAATGGTTTAACTGATGGCACCTTTTTAAGGATCACATGAGCTTAGAATAAGAATGTGCTTAAAAATCTGGAAATCACTATTAAATTTTCAAGTATAATTATTATTTTAAAATCAAGTGAAAGGAAATGCTACTCTTCTACCTGTTCAGCCCAGTATTTATACTATTTAAATTTCCATTTAAAAGTTGTTTACGAATTCTAAATATTATTCCCAGGTGAACAAGAAAGATTTTTATCTACACTACTGTATTAGTCAGCCAAAGGGGTGCTGATGCAAATCACCAGAAATCTGTTGGCATTTATAAAAGGGTATTTATATGGGGTAGAAGCTTACAGTTACCAGGCCATAAAGCATAAGTTACTTCCCTCACCAAAGTTTGTTGCCACGTGTTGGAGCAAGATGGCTGCCAACATAGGCTTGCGACTCTCCACAAGGCCAGCTGTAGACTATCAGGCAAATGGCTCACCTCTTCCAGGGGCCTTCTCTCCTTCCTCATAACCAAGCTTCTCTGTGTGCTTACTTCCCCCGGCTCCAGCATTAAAACTAAGCATCAGAAATCCAACTTAAAACTCCAACTAACTCTTCTGCTCTGCCATGTAGTTTAGCTCTGAGTCCTTGCCCACCAAAGGGGCAAGGCCCAATCAAAACCCCAATCATAATTTAATCATGCCCAGAGGAACAGACCAGTTTACAAGCATAATCCAATATCTATTTTGGAATTCATAAATAATGCCAAACTGCTTCAACTACCATCAATAGTAATGATTACTATTATTAATCACAATAATAGTAATCCACAATATCTCCACAGATTAAAAAGAAATTCAAATTGCATGGAAAGTAAGCAATGGGCCTAGAATGGATTCTACATTTCCTGACCTTCAGTTTAGTATTTCATATGTTAAGACCTGGTATTTGAATAATAAACTCAAATTAAGCTAAACCTCATTGCTCAAAACTTCATGAATCAGAGCAACAAATCAGAGCATGAGTCAGTCAATGAACACTAATACCCTAAAACTGCTTTAAGTGTCATTCCTCACACAGCCACCTAATTAATGAAACTCTAATCCACATCTTCTACTCCATTAAAAATGGGCCCTTTCTTTGATTACTATGTTTTAACATGTAATTTTGAGGCTCAAACTGACACTATGCTTTTCTTTCATTGCCTTGGTTTAACTTTCATTTCCCAGCTGGAAAATTTTGAACATAGTTTTCTAAAACTGGCACAGCTGATTTACAGCCAAATCAATCTCCCGGATTTATTTTATCTTAAAATCTATAACTATAGCATTAGAATAACTGATAGGCTTCTACTAGTATAGATTTTCTATAGAAAATATAGAGACATAAGCAGGTACAAATATGGTTCGTATGTCAGTTTCCCACACATGTGACAACAAGAATTCAGGAGAGTTCCTTTGAATATAGGTCCTGGGATAAAATACTAAAAGTAGATCCTAAAAGACCCAACTGTATTTATCATACTAATATTTTACATCATAAATAACCCTCGAATTATTACTTTTTTCAATGATTTAGTCATTCATAAAAACCCTATCCAATCAAAGCTATTATTAAAAATAAGCTAGAATATGGGTAGGCCCCAGGAGGGTAAGGATGTTATAAGTCTTGTCTGCTGTCCAATACTCAGGGCATAGAACAGTACCTAGGATATACTAGGTGCTCAATAAGATACTTGTTGAGTGAAAAGGAGTTGGGAATCAAGCAGAAACTCTGGCTGAGGGAAGAGACACAAATTAGCCAGGATAGATCACAGAAAGCCTTACTAAAGCTTCCAATAAAGAAGTTTTTAATAAATTAATATCTCAATTGATACTGAAACATTACCAGTCTTATTGTTATCCTTTGTCTCCAAAAACCACACTCTTCAATACTCATGACCACATATTTTTGCATCAAGAAATGAATTATACATCACAACCAAACAGTTCTAAAATTGAGGAAATCTAAATAAGCTTAGCTTCAAAGTAATCAAAGTCTATTTTTTTCAGAGCAATAATTACAACTGAAATGAAAGTCAGTAAAGAACAAGTTGATTTTATCCTAATTGCCATTAAAACTTTTTAAATAACTCCAACATAAGTATTTTTTTACCTTTCCCTTGGAGGCTGTTTGGGACTTCCAGTTCAAGATACACAACAGGTTCAAGAAAGTCCTTTCCACTCTAAATATATAGCAATGATGGTTTAAAACACATACACACACACACACAAACACACACACAGGTTGAGGAGAGTAAAAAATGACAAGAGTCAAAACAATCCAATATTTTCATGAACAAGAAATGGAACATAAATCAAGATACTTGGTAGGGGCTGAAGCAGTGATCATGTGAGCTAAGGGTCTAGAATTATGCTCTGACAGCAGAAATTTTGACTTCTGTTGAGTAAAGTGGAATAAAAATGTTTCATAGGTGATGGGGGACTACATATGGTATGTCTTGTTGCCTTCCCAACTCACCTTCCTGACAAAAAAAAAAAAAAAAAAAGAAAGACTGGAAAAGTTTCTGCCAACTGATGCCTGGATTTTATCTTGAGGAAATGGAGGTGGAAAGACAAACTTTCTGACCAGAACCTAAGCCAAGTCCTCCTCTAGCTCCATAACTGAATTGACCATTTCTTCAATAGTATTTTGTAGGAGTATGATAGGCTGAATTATGTACCCCAGAAAAACATGTTCTCATTCCATTCCCATGGGTGTGAACCCAATGAAAATAGGACCTTTTGAAGATGTCATTTTTAGTTAAAGTGTGGCCAAGTGATTCAGGTTAGGCTTTAATCTGGAATACTAGAGTCTTTTATAAACAGAATAGAATTCAGATATAGGAAGACAAAGCCAAGTGAAGGAACAGAAGCTGGATGTAAACAGAATCTGAACAGAGAAAGGAGAAGATGACAACGTGCTGGAAACGGCAAGGGCCCAAGGACTACCAGCAGCCATCCCAAGAATGCCAGTTTTCAGGGAGAAAGCATTGCCTTGCTTACAATTCAATTTTGGATTTCTCCTAACCTCAAAACTATGAGCCAATAAATTCCCATTGCTTAAGCCAATCCATTATATGCTATTTGTTTTAGTAACTGGGAAATTGAGACAAATCTGAAATTTTATAAGACTGCATTCCAGAATGGGAGTCTAAATTCTAGGTGGAAACTACTGCAAAAATATTAAAAGAGAGCATTGATGGAGGGAGGAAAGGAGAGATGAGAGGAAGGAAAAGAAAACAAAAAATCTGCCACTCAAAATAAGTCAGCCCTATTCAATATTTCAAGCCATAAATAAAGCTAATGCAAAGAAAAATCTATAAATAAAATCAGCAATTTGAAGATAAATGCACTATAGATGAAATTAATTTTATGAAACAAATTTGACAAGGATCTTAAATGAGCATGTTGACAATGGTCAGAGACTAATGAAGATAAAATTATGAAAAAAAGGACAAAGCATATAAAATTAAAATAGTTGGAAATGAATTAAGAATAGAGCAATACAAAAAATAGCAACCTTGAAAATTAAAATGATAGTTACTGAAATTAAAAGATGCTATACATGGGATAAATATTAGACTGGGATCAGTCAAAGAGTGAATTAATAAAAAGGAAATCAAAATTGAGGAATTCACCCAGAATGCAGTACAGAAATACAAACGTAAAATCTGTGAAAGAATATTTAATATATATGAAAGTGCCTGTGGCAGTTTGATATTATTTATGAATTCCAAAAAGAGATACTGATTACGTTTGTAAACTGGTCTGTTCCTCTGGGAATGATACCCTTTGATTTAAATTCAAAGGCTTTATGTTTATTTGATTAAATCAAGATTAGGGCTTTGATTCAATCATGTCATTAGAGCATGCAGAGCCCCCGCCCTCTTAGTGGGCTGATAAAACAGACTCTCACACAGAAGTAGATACACAGAGAAGATACACGGGTATAGAGAGAGCTCCACAGACACAGCAGAGGAAAGAACTTGATCCTGGGGCCCCCAGAGAGAGATGAGACATTCACCTGATAGTTTACAGCTGACCTCATGAAGAAAATAGAGCATTCGAGCCTGGAAAGAAATGAGTCCTCCAGCTTACAGCTGAGATCGGAAGAAGCTGGATCCATGGAGCCTTGAGAGAGAGAGAGGAAGGCTGAACCCTTGCAGATATTGCCTGACATCTTGCTTCAACATGTGGCAACAGACTTTGGGTGAGAAGGTACCTCTTATGGTATCTGGAGTTGGACTCTTTAGGGCCTTGTAACTGTAAGCTTTTACCCCAAATAAATACCTTTCATAAAAACCAACAGATTTCTGGTACTTTGCATCAGCACCCTTTTGACTGACTAATACAGTGCCACAACATATTCTCAAGAAAAAAAGAATGGAAGGAATGGTTAAAAAGACACAAAGAGACATTTGATGAGAATTTTCCAGAATTAAATAAAAATAACATGAGTTGTTAGGTTGAAAGCACCCTCCAAGTGCAGAATAAATAAGGAAAATTTAAACTTAGACACATTACAATGATATTTCAGAATCTTAAAAATTTGCAAAAAATACAAATTACCTACCTTAGAATCTTACTAGCTGCAACAGACTGAAAGAAAAAAAAAACAGACTACAATAGGTGCTGAAGGAAGATAACTATCCACTTAGAATTTTATACCCAGTTAAACTATTATTCAAATTAAGAGCAAAATAAAGACTTTAAAAAAAAATTTTTATATATTTTTTAAAGATACTTAGATTACACAAATGTTACACAGAAAATATAGATACCCATTTGACTCACTCCCCACAACTCCCACATAAGTAACATCCTTCATTAGTGTGGCACATTCATTGCAACTGACAAACGCATCCTGGGGCATTGCCAATGAGCATGGACCACAGCTCACATTGTAGTTTACACTGTCTCCCACACAATGCTGCAGGCTATGGGAAGATATATAATGGCCTATATCTGTCACTGCAATGCCATTCAGGACAATTCTCAGGTCCTGAAAAAGCCCTCACATTACACCTATCTTTCCCTCCCCCTGCCCCCAGAGCCTCCAGTGGCCACTGCCTTTGAACATTGCTGTAATTTCTTCCATTGCTAAAATCATAATTCTATTATAGAATACCAATATGTCTACTACAGTCCATAGTTCATTCCCCAGTCCTGAGGATTATGGGATGGTGATGTCCACTCCACCTCCAATTGAGAGGGGACCTCAATCCCATACAGCCAATGGATGGGACTCTCCTACTTGCAGCTATAGGCTCTCTCATCTCCTTGGCATGATGGTTGTCAAGCCTCACCTCCTTGTCAGTTGTTCTGGGTGAGTCCAATGAACTGGAGAGTAGGCATTGCAACTCCGCTGAGGCTCAGGGCCCAGCTGGCACATGGACAGCCCAAAGATTCAAGTCTCTTGGACATACACCTACCAACTTCAGCAACAAGTATAGGTTCAAATAGAAGGGACAGGTGAACCATGTGTAGGGAAGCCATAACTGAGTCCAACTCTGTCACTCTCAGGAGCACAAACTCCAAAGTAGGGCCCACTGGCAAGGCACCAAACTCTGGAGCTATCTGCCCTAACCATAGGACCTGGGTGTCTCCAGAGCCCTCAGGAGCACCACTATTTGAGGTAGTATCCACTTTGGCAGGCTATGAGATCCTGCTGAGATGTGTATAAGCGTTACCTCTGGGATGACCTCCCAACTCACTTTAAAGTCTCTTAGCTGTATAAACTCATTTGTCTTTACCTTTTCCTCCTTTTATTTGAGGTCTTTTTCCAGTTGCATTGCTAGTTGGTGCTTCGTAGTAACACTACGGTGCCAGAGAGGCTCATCCCTGGGAGTCATGTCCCATGATGGTGGGAAGGTAATGCATTTATATGCTGAGTTTGGCTTAGAGAGACGCCACATTTGAGGAACAAGGAGGCTCTCAGCAGGCAACTCTTAGGCATACCACAACACTAGGCTAAGTTTCAATTTCAAGAGCAAAGGCTCACAAGCATAGCCATCAATATCAAGGGCCCATCAATGGACCATCCTCCTTCACCAGTCATTCCCCCTGCACTTGGGGGACAGTTGCTGCTACATTAGAGAATGTGACAAAGCTCTCCAGGATGGGAGTTAAATATTCTGTCGGTTATTGTGTGACACTCCACCCATTGTCACAATGCCCCATGAACATTTGGGCACATTTATATACCTTATATGAATGTCCAGGTGAACTTCCTCCCATATATCCCACATCACTGACACCCCACACCAATGATTCTCCCCTGCCCCAGCTGTAACCCTTCTGTGATCTAAAGCTTCTTCAAAAATGAAGCCAATAAAATAGCCAAATACAATTAATAGGAAAATGAAATAATAATGGTAGGTTTAAATATAAGAAATAAAATACATAAAAATTTAAAGAAAACTAAAAATAAAATAAAATTAAAAAATTAGGATACTAAAAAATAACGAAAAATATTTTTTTTAAATTTTTTTAACATTTTGCCTTTCATCAGTCTAATATCTGTTGCCCTGTATGTACAGTGACATTTTCTTCCATTTATTCCCCAGTGTCTTACTTTTTTTCATTTTGTTTTCAAAGCTTTAGGTCATAGTAAAGTCACATACAGAACGCAGGGGACTCCCATATATCCAACATCCTCCTCCTCTCCTCCCTTCCCATATTAATAACTTTTTATATGTGGATGGTACATTTGTTACAACTGATATACAAATAGTGAAACATAGCTGCTAACCATGGTCAATGGTTTACATTATGGTTTACATTTTAGACCATACACTTTTATAAATTTTGATGATATTTAATATGGCCTGTGTCTGTCATTGCAAGATCATGTAGAACATTTCCATTGCCCACTAAATACCCCCTGTTCCATCTATTCTATTCCTCCCTCCCCCTCCCCTTGGAACCCACAGGGACCACCCGCTTCACTCCTTGGATAACAAGATTCATAGTTACTTGCAACACTGAGGTCTTGAAACATTGGTTTGTCCTCCCCTTTTAGGAACACCCATGCTCTTGAGAGAATCCCTCCCCTCTGTTTGAGAACATATCGGTCCTCCCCAGGATGGGAGTCCAACTCCTTCACACTCATTATGTGGATCTCCATTCACTGATACAACACATTATGACAAAATGTTCACTCGCACATTCCCTAGAAGCCTGCCCCAGGTGAATGAAGCTGGAAATCAATACCAAAGGGAGAAAATGAAAATTCATAAATATGTGGAAATTAAACAATGCACTCAAACAACCAATCCATCAAAGAATACTCATAAGAGAAATTAAGGATATCCTGAAGTGAATGAAAATGAAAACACAACATATCAAAAATTACGTATGCAGCAAAGGCAGTGTTCTGAGGGGAATTTTTAGTCTAAATGCTTACATTAAAATGGGAGGATCTAGAAAAAGCGGAGCAAATTAACCCAAAGCGAGATGAAGGAAGGAAATAACAAATATTAGTGTGGGGATAAATGAAATAGAGAACAGAAAAACAATAGAGAGAAACAACAAAACCAAAAGTTGGTTATTCTAAAAGATAATAAAATTGACAAAACTTTAGCTGGACTGGAAAGAAAAATGAGAGAGAGATCAGGTTGAGTGAATTAAAGTAGATACAAAGGAACAAATATTATTTCACTTTTATGAAATAATTAGATTAAACAATGTAACTGAGTCAGAAAATAGAATATAGGTTTCCAGGGGCCTGGTGGGAGTAGGCAATGAGGAATTAATGTTTAAATTGTACAGAGTTTCTATTTGGGCTGACTAGAATTTTGGTAATGGATAGTGCTGATGGTAGCTCAACATTGTGAATGAAATTAACAGCACTTAATTATATATGTGAATATGGTTAAAAGGGGAAATTTTAAGTTGTCTATATGTTACTAGAATAAAAATTTAAAACAACATAGGACCATACAATGCAAAGAACCCTATTGTAAATGATGGATTATAGTTAGTAATAAAAAACATTCTTTCATGGATTGTAACAATACCACTCTAATGCAAGGAGTTAATAAAAGGATAGTGTATGAGAACTCTGTATTTTATGCATGAGTCTTCTGTAAACCTATAGCTTCTCCAATAATAATAATAAAAAAAGGAGACAGTGGCAAATACCCAACAATAAGAGAAGTTTTATCAAACACTGATAGATCAAGCAAATATAAATTAGTAAGGATAGAAAAGATTTAAACTAATTAATACATTTGAGATAAAAATTAACAGGAAACATTTCCAAAATTGACTATGTAGTGTGGGTTCCCCTATAATCACAACAAATATTTTTGAAGTGTCATACACACTACATTTTCTGACAATAAAAAGCTGTACATTTTTAAAAAAATTTTTAAACCTTAAAAATGTGTTCCTAACTTAATTCAAAAATGGAAATCACTAAATGTTTAGGACTAAATGGCAATGAAATTATTAAATATCAAAACTTCTTAGCAGCTACAGTGATACTTAAAGGTAAATTTATAGACTTAAATCAACTTATATACAAAATAAAACTGAAAGTAAGAGTTAATAGTTTAAGTCAAGAGTTTAGTAATGATAAAAATTAACCTAAATTAGATAGAGGAAAATAAATAAGAAGGAAAGAATAAAATATTTATCAGAAAAAAAGTCAACAAATCCACAAGCTTGTTCCTTGAAAATAAACCTTAAGAAAGGTTGAACAAAATAAAAGGCAAAAAAAATATTGGAGATAAAAATGTGGAAGACTTTATAGACACAACAGCTATTAAACAATCATAAACATACAAATTATTTTATATGAACAAATTTGAAAAATATTGATATACATGTCGACATTGATTTAGACAGATAGTGTGTGCGATAAAGTGAGAGAAAGAACACCACAACAGATGCAAGAAAATTCACAGAAATAAAAAATGGAATAATTCAGTAATCATTGACTAAATTAAATCCACAACGAAAAGTACCCCAGCTCAAAAGGAATCAGAAAGGTAATTTGGAAGAACACTATAGAAAAAAGCTTTACTCACTACTCTTGCAATGGGACAGAAAGTTTAGGGTACAATCATCACCTAGCAAGTTGTGATGGTTAAGCTTGTCAACTTGGTTAGGCGTGTCAACTTGGCCAGGTAATGGTGCTCATTTATTTGGTCAAGCAAGCACTAGGCTAATTGTAATACAAGGGCATTTCATGGACTTTAATCATCAGTGAGCTGATTGCATAGGTGGCTGGTTACTTCTTCAATCAACTGAGGAGATTGCCGTGAGTGATGAGTGATGTCTCATCCAATCAGTTTAAGGCCTTACAAGGGAAAGTGATTTCAGCATTCAGAGAGAGAATTCCCATCTCTACTTTGACAGCCAGCGTTTCCTGGGGAACTCATCAAGGATTTTCTTCGGAGCTCGTGGTTTGCAGGCTGCCCTAAGGAATTTGGATTTGTACATCCCCATGGTCTCATGAGACAATTTTATAAAATTTCATACTATTTACAGATACCTCCTTTTGGTTCTGTTTCCCTAGAGAACCCTGACTAATAAAGAAGTCTTTCAAAAATTCAGATTGTCAGATCTCATTATGGCAGATTCTAATTCAAAATTTTGCAATACCTGTAATTCAAGCAAGTGTTCTAGGTGATTCTAAAAGCATTGGCCCTTGGACCACTTTCTAAGCAACACCGCTTTCAGACATAACATAATAGATATGCATCTGTAAAACTCAGTACAACTTTGTAAATGTGAACACAATTACCAAAGGTGTACTGGGGTAAAGGCACCTTTGTAAGGTAACTTTGTAAATATATGGTGCCCACAGACTTGAAAACAAAGCAAAATAGCACTATTAGAAAACCACATGCCCATTTTCTCAAAATGTTTTTTCTGCTGAAAATATAAACTATGAATTTCCCGAGTTTCAACAATGTAATCAAGCTCTTTTCTCTGCATTAGAGAACAAACCTTGCCCAAAGAGGTTACAGCTATCCCTATCAACCCCCTCCTACCAGTAAGAGGAGGGGTGGAGCAGCTGATATGGTTGTGCAGAAGTTGGGAGTGGAGTGGAGTGGGGGGATGCAAAGCCCCAGGAACACTCACTATTGACCATGAGCAACCTCAACTGCTAACAAATTGGATCATTTTCAGTATTTTCCATGATATAAAAAGGTTGAAAGGCACAAACTATGGAGTATATGAAATCATCAATTTCTGATTTGACAAGAACTAGAGCTGAAAAATCTAATCTCCTGGTTAGAAGGCCTTGAAATTTACTGACAGGAATTGGAAAGCTTTCTTAGCTAAGTAGGCATACTTAACTTTTTCACTCATTCAGTATTTGCTCTCCTTCAATATAACTGGTACTGTCCTAAATGCCAGAGATTAAAACAAAGCAAAACAAACCAGAAACCCTGTAGAAATCATGGTCCCTGTGATTTCAAGGACCCAACAATTCTAAGTATGGAACAGCCATTCAGAAGGTGATCTGATACCAGGTGAAAAGAGCCAGAATAGAGGACAGGTACAAAACGCCTCGAGAGCGCAGGAGAGGGACCCATGATCTCCCATGATGTGAGCAGTCAGGAGCTGTGGGCAGGCTATTCAGAGGAGCTGATAGATGAGCAAGGCCTAGCAGGTCACGTGGGAGTTTATCAGACTTACACGGGTACACAGCAGGATACACATTCTGCCAAAGTTTTTCTCCTTCAGAATTCTTGTCATTTCTAACAACCCCTGTAAGAGTCAGATTGAGCAGCATTAACTGCTGAGGGAAGGCATCATAAGGCAGAATGGAGATATCTAAGTAGCCAAACATCTGGAAGAATATTGACCTAAGGCAAAATTTCCCACCTTACACTGGAGCAGATTCACAGAATTGTTAGGAAGAAGGAAACAAATTAGCCCCTCACTGTGGATACCAGAGCAGATGAATGTCAAATATCTCATGAGCCAGCCAGTGTGGAAGTGCCCATGGATGAGCACAGGGGACCAGACTTAGGATATCCTTTCTACTTTCCATAGATGGGGACAAAAGTCCCAGGAACATAAATGCAGCCACAGGAAAGGACCAAGGGAGACCAAAAATTGACAGTTTCCAGCACCCAGAAGAATGGTGCTCAATTCAGCTACGATCAAATTGAGCTGCATTACTCCCTTATCTGCATGTGTGGATTGAGGGTCACACTGTCTCCATGGGACATTCCAGGCAGTAGGGACCTAAATAAAACAAAAGCAGCACAGGAGGACAGGGTATAGCAGTCTGGTGTTGCTTAAACAGTGAGTGAATGAGGCCAAATAGTGAAGGTTCTTGAATAATGAATTCCAAAAGATCTGACTTTAAGCTAAAGTTACTGGCAAACATCACAGGTTGCTGGATTGGGGGTGGAGTATGCAGACAAAGAAACACATAATCAGAAATGTGCTGAGAAAGATAATTAATGTGGAAAATGTGCAACAGGAAGAGACTGACTCTTATAATAATCCAAGACAAGATTTTGATCGGGTGAAATGTGTGTGTGTGTGTGTGTGTATGTATGTATTTAACTAAAGATTGCCTTCTGAATAAATCAGCTCCACAAAGCTTTACTCATTGTCATCAAGGATGGAGGGAAGAAATAGAGAGCAGGGAGCATGAGATGGATCCATCATGTTCTTTCATTTAGTCTTCAAAACAAGTTGATACATGGGTCTCATTATTCCCATATTAAGATGAGGAAACTGCCTCAGCAAAATTAGGGAAATTCCTCAAGTTTATGCGGAACCATCATCTCTTGCCTACACAACTGCAGACACTACTTAAACTAGTTTTCCTACTTTTAACCTGACCCCATACAGTTTAAATTCAATTCACAAGTTAGAATGATCCTCTAAAAAAAGTAAACCAGATCAGCTCACTCTCTGATCCAAATGCCACTTATAGATTTCCATCTCATTTGGAGGAAAATCCTGCTAGGCCCTTCACTTTTCTTTGATCTCATCTGCAACCAGTCTGCCCCTCATTCCAAACTGGAAGGGCTGGCTCCCTTCCTGTTCCTGGAATAAGCCTCAGGACTTTGTGACTGCTTTTCCCTTTTTCCGGAATGCTCTTCCCCAGTTAAATGAATGGCTTCCTTTCTTGTTTCCCTCAGGTCTTTGTGCAAATGATATCTCCTCAGAGAGAATTTCCTTGATCTTCCCATATAAAGCTGCTCTGCTTCTACCATTCTCAATCCTCTTACAACTGTTTTACCCTTTTCCTTTGTACTTAATCCCAGCCTGAGATATGTATTAACTTATTTGTTTATGGTACAACCCCTCTCCTCGCCAAATATAAGCACCAGGAAAAAAGGAATTCTGCCTGTATATTTACTGCAATATCCATAGTCCAGATCAGGGCCTGGCACATGTTAGGCATCCAATCAGTAAATGAATTGATGGATTCAGGTCTTAACCAAAGACAAAATCTGAAAAACCATGGCTTATTTTGAGTAAACCAACATATTGATTTGAAAGGCAGTTCAGATATTCAGATATTGTGGTAACAGAACTTTTAAACTAGCTAAAAATCTGAGAGCTGTATTACTTATCACCCCTAAAATAAAGAATGTGATTCTTTCTGGCATCACCAATAACTCTAGTTCAATTTTATATGTATAATTTTATTCACGGGGCCTGAAGATCAGTGTGTGACCAGCAGTGATCACACTGGCTTTCACGTGCCTCTAGGAAAGTGTCCTATCTGTAGTCTTGTCATTGTCATCGACATATATACCACACACAAATCCTACAGTCTCTGATGATTTTTAATTTGAAAGATCTTTCTGAAATAAATCATGTTTGCTTTTTCTAACACTGCATTCCATTTAAACTTAATACCTTCAATCATTTGCAATTGAGATATACTTAGGAATTTATAGGTTTTCACCTATGAGAAAAAAATATTGGGGAGAGAATCACTAACTTAGAGGTATTAGTAGAATTTTTCATGAATATTTGGTATCAAATAGATATTAAAATTTCTAACAAATTAAGGATATCTGCATAAATTAGTACCTAGGAAAATTGGTATCAATCTAAATATTTGGAAGTTTTATTTTACAAAAAAAAATGTACAAAAATAAGTACAGCAGCAAATAAAGGCTGGGAGCAATTTTTAGCTTAAAAAAAAGAGAAAAGATGAATGACTGAAGGATTCATTGGGAGAAGCCTTATGGGTGCACTGAGAAAGAGAGTTTGGAAACAGTGCCTCTTAGTGGGCAGATTAACTTGATGTAGAAATGATGAGATGGAAAAGTACCTTTTACATGAAAACAAAATGGGATATTTGGGAAATCATACCGCTAACAAACAGAAATTCACAGCCTTGCAAACTCATTTCCTAGCAAGTCACCACTTCCTTGAATTTTCTCACCTGTTAAAATGATTGCATACAGTTTTATCCACAAGGAAAATAAGCTAAACTGTCCAACAATGCTTGATAAATCTTTTCTAGCAAGTGGAAAATTTATAACAATTTATGTGGGGAAGGGAAACCAAAGAAAGACGGCAAAGTAAGAACATAGAGCTAGAGTGCTTCTTGTTCTCCTCCCTGCTCCTACTTTGAGCCTCTGTTCCTATGGATCACTTACTTTATGACCACTAAAATTTTAACTAAGTTTTAAGATTCAGGTGCCCAGATTTAGATCAACAACAAATTGCCGGTGATTTTTCTCTAGGCCAATATAGAGGAAAGGGTTTTTTAGGAATATGCCTGTCCACAGATAACTATCTCTGTCAACCAGCTGGAAAACACTACTAACTATGTTTAAACATGACTAACAGGTGAAGTAGGAACAGACAATTATTAAAATATTTCTCTTAAGAAACTGCATTGCCAATTTTAATAGCAAGTTAGTTAAATTATATTATACATTATCTACCTTAATTTAGTCATTCATTTAAAATTTGTCACAATAACACTGACAATCATAAAAAAGTTCACTTTTCCTAAAAATTTGTGATTTTAAAAGATTTGTTGATTTTTAAGTAGAATTGTATTACTTTTAGGAAAGTTCAATAGATGAACTGAACTAACTTAAAGAAATCTGAGGGGAGTGGATGTAGCTCAAATAGTTGAGTGCCTGCTTCCCATTTATGAGGTCCTGGGTTCTATCTCCGGTACCTCCTAAAAACAAACAAACAAACAAAAAAAACAAGTGAAAAAACCAACTCTCATTGGGGAAAAAAATGTAGTTCAGTGGTGGAGTGCCTGCTTCCCATGTATGAGGTCCTGGGTTCAATCCCTGGTACCTCCTTTAAAAAAATTTTTGATTTTTAGAAGCTATTTGAATGCACCTAGCTCCATTTGGATAAGTGATTAACTTATTGGATAACTGATCCCTTCCACATCACCCATTTGCTCTAAATCTTCACTGTCACCTCAGAAATGGCAAAATTACAAACTTCTTGGATACCAGGCTCTTGATGACTTAGCTATTGCTTACTAGTCCAGCCTCATCTTCCACTCCTCTCAAATTTTGCTTTATACTCTAGTTATCTCAAAACTGCTGTTTGATCCTCATTCCCCATACACCCATGACATATCCTGTCAGAGCTACCTGCCTTTACCAATGCTACTCGCCCTACCTGGACACACGGCCACCAAAAACCTCCTCTCTCCCTCCTTCCTCACTCCACCTATCGAAAGTCTACTAATCCTTCAGTACTCAGTTCGCATGTCACCTATTCCATGTATGTCATCAACAGACTTAGTGAGCTGTTTTCTGAACTCTCATGGCACAGGTTTATAACTTTTACCATAGCACCGGCACATTGTTATAAAATTGTCTGTTTAGGCTTTTCCTTCTCAAAGTCAACCTGTTCATCTCTAGCTCCCAGCATGGTGGATGGCCCAAAGTGGACACTGCAAGTGATTATTGACTTAAGTAGCCTATATTATGTAGGTTCTCACATTCTGAGAGATACTTCTTTAAAGCCTAGGTAAAATTATTGTTATTGGACTGAAACCACATTATTTCCTCATTTCTACTAAATGAAGCCAATTTTTCTTGTACATTAATTAATAAAGAATTTTATTAGTGTATAATAAGTGCAAGACAGGTGATTAGGACAGTAAACGAGTATCCTGCAAAAAAAGAAGTATGGTTCCCACTCAGAAATTTAGAATCTCATACGAAACTAGAAACTGCTAATATTACAAATTAAAAATTTGGCTAACACCAACATTTGGCCACTTTTTAATTGAATCTTTAAAAAAATACACACCCAAACACCTAGACATGAAACAATAGTATTTTATTTATAAGAATTCATACATCAAATACTGAGTTATGAAAATACATGTATAAAACCACCAGGGCAATGTAAAGAGCACTATCATTTGGTGATTACAATTTTGAGAAGATTAGGAAGTTACATTCCTGTTCAAATAAGTCCATATTGAAAGCAACTCAATTTTTTTTTTAAAGTTGGCATTCTCATTCATACTTATATCTGTTTACTTTTTATTTAGAGTATGCCAAAAGGACCCATCACATGTCTTTAGCAACATATTTGTTTTGTTAGACTAACATGAAAGTAAATATTACCTTAGCATCGGTATTTCTAATGAGAAAGTCATACATCTGACCCTATAACTCAGGAAGCTGTTGTATCAAGAGTCACGCTATCATCTGCCCTTAAAACGGTACTGTTAAGAAACGTGTTGCTATGCCAACACCTTTATAGACAAACCATATTAAAGAAAAAGAAATAAACAACAAACACAAAAATCTTATCAGGTCAGGTCATTCATTAATAAACTTGGAAAGTCAAAACCCATGGCTGTATTTAATGCATATTTTAAATACAGATTGATTATTTAAATTCCTTCTGTATAAAGCAGAAGGTGAATGAACAAATAAAGTAAAATACAAATGGAAACACAAATCTTCCTTTAAAATGACTTTTTAAATGTTTTTGTAGTCAACCTACTTAACATTTTACAGAAAAAATACGTATATATTATTAGTCCAACATCTTAAACATTCTCAGTGCAGTATAATCCATATTGGACCAACTGATAATTAAAATCTCTTTAGGGAAGATTTGCCTAAATCTTGCTCAGTCCAATAACAATCAGAAATGACAAAATAAAAAGAATAGAACTAATAGTTCCTTTTAACCTTTAGATTATGTTTCTTGTTACATATTCCTTCAAAGAAAACAATATTGTTTAAAATGATTTCATGGGAAAACTGTAACTTATGATGGGGCTATATAGTATGTATTAGAATTAGAGGCAGTTTCTGTAGTTAAAAAGATACATTATCCTTTATTTATATACATTGTAATTTTAAAAATTATCCCTAAAAGTATATATTTATATACTAGATCTTACAATAACATTTGTTTAAGAAATTATCATTTTTAGTTAATGGCTACTTTATAGGCATAACAAAAATGTATAAGCATAAGCTCTAGTTTTTCTTCCCAATTCATGTGACTCATACACCTAAAACTCATAAGTTGAAAAGGATGTGGTCTGGGAGAGGCAAAAAATCCCTCTGTTTCTTACAGAGATCAATAATGTGTTTGTTCCAGTGCTGAAAACACCCAAACTCCAAGCATGATTTCCAATAAGACCTAGATCCCCAGAGAAGACAAGATAAAGTACAAATCAGTTCATTCCATATAAATATACTGAAAGCCACTCTGTAGCAGATGCTTGTGTGGAAAGTTTTGAGGATCCAAAATGAACAAGATGCAGTTAATGCATGAGCAATTTATAGTCTATAAGAGACAAGCCACCAAGAAGCAACTATTCGTAATGTGATAAGTACTATTTCTAAAGCCTGAGCAGCAGCAGTGTAGGATCATGTGGAGTTGCAAATGCAGATTCTGACTCTGCAGGTCAGGGTGGGCCCACAAGGCTGCATTTCTTGCAAGCATCCAGCTGATGCCTGGGCTGGTGCTCTGCAGCCCACTCTCTGAGCAGCAAAGATAAAATTCATGGTAACGCAGGTCAAGCTGCAATTAATTTTTTTTAAGCAGCAATTAATTTTGCTTCACTGGAAGGTTATCTAGGAAAGTTACTGAGAGGAGGTGGTAATTATAAAGAATAAAGGAAGAAAAAGCTTTGGGCACATTAAACTTCAAAAACAAAGACATACAGCTAGGAAAGAATGAGTAACAGCAATGAAGTATGTTCGAGTGCATGACAGGAGACAGGCCAGAGAAGTATCTTGAGGCCAGGCTGTGAGCCTTCTATATATTCGTCACATTTCACAGAGGTTATCTTGTAGGCATTTTAGAGACCCCATAGAGATATTTGACTTTTTCATTTTCCTTAAAAGAAACACCAGTATTTTAGAAAGATAAATCTGACCGTGGCATGGGGAATGGGTTGAAAGAAGTATTGGAACCAGGCAAAAGGTTATTTGAAATAGATTATGTAGTTGTCACTACAGCAGTGACAAAGAAGGGAAAGACCTGAAAGATATTTAGGAAACTACATGTGGCAAAAACACCAGGCTGTCTGGTGGCCATTCTCCTGAGCTGTTCTGGTATGGAGTTATGGCAAGGGAAATGGCTGTGCACTTAGAGACTGTGTTTCTTGGACCCCCTTAGAACCAGGGAAATGTGAATGGAAGTGATGTGAACTTGGGCATTTCATAAGAGGAAATTTTTGACCCTGGACGTTTGCTGCCCTCTCTCCCAATGGCTGGAATTGGGTCCTTGGAAGTCATATGCTGAAGATGGAAGAGCTATTATAGTCTTAGTCTCTAAATGGCTGCATGAAGTAGAACTGTCCACTTCCCTGGGATACTCACTTCAGACTGTTGTATGAGAAAAAACAAAACAAAACAAAACTTCACAGGTTTAAATGTGTGTGTTGTTATGTATCTTGTTCCAGTAGCTTAGTTTTTACTTTTAGACCCTAGAGGATTTCGTGATTTAAGTAGTTGTGAGGCATAAAGAAAACTGGGGACTTCAGAATGACTCTAAATTTCAGAATGTGTACCACAGAGTTGATGATGTGTCATTATTGGAGTTAAAGAAAAGCAGGAGAAACTGCAGGTCTGGGGAGAAGATAACGAACTTACTTTTCGAGGGAGAAGTTTGTGGAACCTGCAGGACATCTTGCTGGAGATAGTCAGGTTTTCAGACAAGCAGGCCTGGCTGTTTGAAGGCAAGTAGCTCAGGAATGCACAGGGAGAGGTTTGCAGTAAGAAGAGGAAGGCTGGCGAATACAGAACTCCAGAAGCAAAACCAATGGCAGAGTAGAGTCCAACCAAAGAAAATGAGGAGGGGGAGTTAGAACTAGAGCTATAAGAGACTGGTGTCACAGAAGTTAAAAAAAAGTTGGGCAAATCTCACAAAATAACTTCAAGTGAAAAAGCAAAAACAGTTGCAAAAGAACACACATACTATAACATTTATATAAAGGCTAAAAACAGAGAAAAATATGACATATTGCTCAGGGGTGCACACACATATAGGAAAAGTGTAAAAAAATGCATGGCAATGCTGAAATATTAAATTTTGGATAAAGATGATAATTCTGGCAGGGCTTTAACTTGATGTTTTGTTTATTAAACTGGGAGGGGCACATTGGTGCTCATTTTTTAAATAATTTATACTTTTTCATAATAGAAATTTGAAACTAAATGATAAAAGGCAAGAGAGAGTTTAACAAGGTAATATATGATAAACAATATCAAAGGGAGATGAGAGTGGAAAGACAGCAATTGGATTTGGCAGGCAGCAGTTAATGGCACTAATAAGAGGCGTTTTAGTAAGAAGTAGGCACAGAACTCAGGTTAGATTTTTGAAAAATCAAAGGTATACATTTCCATATTTACATATTAAATGTTAATGCTATTTCTGCTGAGCTATTCACTTTATGGGAAATTGTGTAATTGCTATATAATGAGGAAAAAAATCTGTTTTCTGCAGTAATTAGAGGAAAAGATACTAATGAAATTATAACTTTTATAATTCATCTATTAAAATATAGACTCCTTGATTAGTTTAGTACATGTTCATTTTAGAAATATACTATAAAATGTAATCATTCTCCACTAGGATATTTAAAAATAAGTCTGATAAAATTGTGTATATTCTAGAGAGCAGCTGAATTTAAAATAGTAAGTAAAAACTGACACTGAAGGGGAAATTATATCTTTTATTTAAGAGGCCAAAAACTATTTTCAAAGAATTACTGGAAAACGTTCCTCTTTCAAAATATTTTTCTGACTTATTCTAAGCAATATTAAAACATAGCATTGAGAACACTCAATGAGATCTCAAGCTACAGTTTATATTTTCTTTAATGGAACTAAACTCTAAAAACTTAAACTAAACCTCACCTGAATCACAGACAAATGCATTAAATAACTGTAGCACATTTTAGCAGGAAAAGAGATTACTTTAATTTTTCAAACTCCAGTTGTTTTTCCTCTCATTTAAAATAGTAATCACTCCAATGAGATCCCAGGAAAATAAAAAAAACAGTAAACGATTCATTTGAATTTATACTAACAGAAATTGTATATGTATCAATTATACTTTCCAACTTTATTTTCTCTTATCAATTTCATTTTTAATCTCCAATCTCATCTAAATACCATCTCTTTAATCATTAGAAATATTGCTATTATAATTGCACAAGTCTTCCTATTTCACCTATTGTTTGAGAAGATAGAGAAGCTATTGAGAACTATTTATGAGAGGGCAATAATGTTACAGATTTGGGTGAAAAAGAAGTGGTAGGACCAGATGAGTTCTGCGGCCCTTTATGATTCTGTGGTTCGAAACATGGGTGATAGGAGGAACATTGTTAGCAGACGACAATCTTATAAACTAGCCAAAAAGAGATGGATTTGATATCTGGGGTAGTAGGTAGTTCTCATGGTTTATGTGTAGCCAGAAAACCATCTTTAGTAGGTAAATGAAAACAAAAACACTTTTAGAGAAATATAACCCAAATGCTATGTAGGAAATGATGGACTTTCAGTTAGCTTTAGAAGGTGAATTTGGAATTTTCTCATCATTGCAGGCTGCTTCCTCAAAGCCCTATGCTGCTATAGCCAAAAGACTAAGCAAAAGTCTGTGTACTAGAACCAACCCAGAAAGAAAAAGTTCTTATGCTTTTCCAAAATCAATGTACAGTAATGCCAAGAATCAATCAAATAAAATGATCCAGGGAATGGAACAGGTGCTGCAGTGACTATGTGATAAATTCAGGCCTCAAGAATCAAGAGGAAAAGGATCAAAGTCTATAAAATCATAAAACAGGATGAGTACTAATAGAAACTGACAACAAGAGGGTATCCTTAAAATTTTAAGCATCTCCTTCAAAACAAACATGACTTAGTTTTTCTTTTACAATCAAAGTTAATAAATTTTTGGAGTAGCTTGTGTTATGGCAGATAAATGGAGTTATGGGGAGAAATGGATCTATAGAAATTAATGAAATGTAATAGTAAGGAATGATGACTACATTGGAAATGTGTCTTCTCTCTTTAGGCTGACAAAATGGGTTGTGATTAGTGTGTTTAGACACAATGTATTTCCAAGTGTCCCTATCAGAGATAGATGCAGCAGTCCGGGGGTCGAGTGGATGACTTAGGACCAGATTAATAAGAGCCTCAGTTAAGAACACTGTGAATTCCTAAACTGACAAGAGAAAAACTGAAAAAGCATTTGAGAAGGAGCTCTACAGCTATTATAGATATACCATAACGAGTGGTAAATATTCCACTAATATATATATATTCCACTAACTAAGAAATGAGGGAAGGGAGGCCTTGAATGTGGTAGTACTGGAAATGGGAATGGAAAAGAATGGTTCAAATAATCATTGTGGCCAGACACATCCAAAAAGATTTATATACAGATATTTCATGAAATCCCCACAACAACACTGCAAATTTGTTATTGCTATCTACATTTTAAACGCAAGAACTGAGGCACAGAGACCTTAAATAACTTAGCTGTCTAAAGACACAAAAATAGTAATAGGCTGGGATTTCAAAGTCGGATGTCTCTACATTCAAATTCTATAGCCTTTCCACTATTCCTTGCCATCCACTTCTAAAGAACTCGGTGACTCACGGATGTGGAAAACAAAAGAGATAAAAATCACTGAAAATAGCTCGATGATTGAAGCTAGTGCTGTGAATATCAATAAAATAGAACCGGCCTCTGGAAAATGGATGTTTAAATCATTTCTCTCTAGATCTGGGCTTTCATTTAGTCTAGTTGAATTGGCCTGTCATAAAATCATTGGAGGCTTCCTGGAGGGTCATTAGAAGCTGTGTTGGTCCAAAGCTCTGAGACTACTTCCTCTAAGAATTAGCACCATCCATGGCCACCAGATTGGATGGATCCAGCACACAAACCACAGTAGCTGTGAGAACCAAACAGCCTGAGAAAGTCTCTTTATGTGATCACTTGCAGGGTTAGAAGGACAGACTCTAGGATCTTATACTCCTGGGTCAAATTCAAGCTCCTCCCTTTACAGTCAGTGTAACCTTGAATTAGGTACTTACCTGCTCCAAGCTCAGTTCCCTCATCTGAAAAATGAAATAATGAAATATTATTCCCTAAGAGCTATGATAAAGATTGAATAAAAGAAGACAGAAAAAGCACTCATTATGATGAACACTTTAAAATGCTTCTACAAAAATGGTGATGGTGATGAAAACAATAGAAGAGGAGGAAGAAGAGGTGGACTCCAGTTCAAAAATGCAGAGATATTCTCTATTCATGAATATTGACTTTCTGGTTGTTAGCCAATAGCCTGCTCTCTGATTGCTAGCATGCTTTCTATAGTCAAGAAACAGTAACCAACTTAAGACGAGACTCTGGCTGGTTTATTCTTTTAAAGAAAGAAGCTGGTTCTCTCAATAATAGGACTTCTCAGGTTTGAAACGTACTCCCTCAGCAATTAGTCAGATTCTGAGCTTAATATAGAACTTAAGAATGTGAAGCAGGTCACACCTGATGATTTTGTTTTGATTCACTGCTATTTTGTTTGCTTATTTGGCATAAACCATGGTAGTTAATTTTTACCCACTCTTGGTTACTGTAGATAATTTACTTTAAAATTTTTGTTGGTAATGGTTTAGGTGGCTTTTAAATTTGAATACTCTACCTATACCTATCTGATTATAGAACAGTAATATATACTATTTTCTTAGGCTTACACACCTCCTCCCTCCTTATTTCTAAGAAATTTCCTATGGCCTTATTTATAAATGCAGCCATCTGCAGCATTTTCTCTCTATCCTCATTTTTTAACGTGGTGATATAAATGGAGTCTGGAAAATAATGAAGATTTAAAATGTTTTTAGTAAGTGATAATTGCCAATTCCAGGAAAGTTGTGATGAAACAGCCATTCACTGTTGATAGTATTGTGATTGCTACATCTCTTATGAAAGCAATGTGGCAACGATGAACAGCAAGGTTAGTTCATTCTCTTTGGCTTGATGTGGAAATGATTCAACAAAAATCAAATGATACTGTACCACTGTCTTCTACCGGCTTACAAATGAATCATTCAACATTAAAAAGAATGATTTAATTGTGATATAGCAATTCATGAACATTCTCATGAAAAACTGGAAGACTATGAAGAAGCACTGAAAATATATGTTATAAGGTTAAGTAGAATAGAATCCATTAATGGAACAGAATAGCATGTGCACTGTGATTGAAGCCATTTATAACATTGGTTCTTCACCTTGGCTGTGCATCAAGTCACCTACAGAGCTTCTAAAAATTCAAATGTCTAGGCCCCACTACACCAGAGGTCTAATCAACTGATTTAGAGTTGTCCCAAGTATTGGAGATAGGATTGTCAAGAATTTAAATTTCTTTAGATTTTCTTTAGTTGTAATTATATTATTAATCCAAAAATAACCTCACATTTGAAAATGTTATTAAATCAAAGTTATTAACTTGACACTTCAATTGAAATGAGAAATTATATTAAATCCATGTTTTTAAAAATTGCCATTGCCTTACTAAACAAATTCCTTGGTTTCAATTAATTCACTGGAATGGGATTCTAGAAGAAATCCTATAAAAATATAATAAAGGTTAGATTGTGGATATACCAAATACTCAGTGGGAAGCTAGAGGCATCCTCCATCCAAATATCCTCCATGTCTCTCACACTCTCCAAGCCCTGGTGCTAGTTCATGCCCACTGAAAACCTCCCAGAAACATTGCGCGAAAACCTCTGTCCACGTCCATCTACACCTGACACACCAAATATAAGGGGATCAAAAACTTTCATGGGCTTGAAAGTATGAACAAATAAATGCTGTTAAGTATGGCCAGAGGTTTATCATCAAAGTATAAATGTTTCCACAGGTGAATTATGAAATGTTGAATTTTTAATTATGTGTATATTTATGAATAAAGTCAACCAGCCTGCTCTTTGACTGCTATTAACTTTGCTCCTTGGTCTAAGTTCAAAGCATGTCCATGTGGCACACTGGATGTGGACGAAGCCTGGAGCAGGAGACTGAACTCTTCCTCCTCATAACATCCCTGTGACGGTAGGCCCTCCCAATCACAGCCACCCAACAACCCCTGGTTGGCAGTACTTTGATAACAAGGGCTAAATTTAGAACTCGATGTGTACTTTTTACTTTGTTCCCACCCACTTTTCTACCAATCTCACAATCAGCATTAATTTTTGCAGAGTGCTTTTGAGTTTTGAAAAGAGTTTAGCCTTCAGACACAATGGGAAAACAAACAAACAAGCCATGGACCTTGTTATGCTCAGTTCATGTGGCGCGTCCTCAGATTTCTGACCAAAGACCAAGGGATTAATAAGTGATACTAAAGTCAGGATTAAACAACTGCCAAAATCTCAAGCCAAAATCCAGTCACTGCACACAACAAATCTCAAAAAGAATTATTTTAGCATCAATGTCCTCTACACCAAAATATGGATTGCTTTTCCATTTCTTAATTGTGCTTTTAAAATTATAAATAATACTCTATAATAAATGATAACTAAAATAAATTTTCCTAAAGTACATATGAATTTTGTACTACCTTTTCTAAGATGACTTTAAGTATTCTGTCTTAGTAAGTTAGCATTTTTCAGGTAAAAAGTACCACAAATTAATAGTAATAAATATTAAAAAGAGAGTTTAAATATATTTGCAATGTTTTGTTACTTATAAAAATAACTGGAAAGAGTTATAAAATTTATTTATTCTAGGTGTGAAAATACAGATAATTGTTAAATTCTTTGCCATTTTCTGTAACTGCTAAATTTCCCAAAGTTAAAAAAAAGAAAAAGAAAGAAAAAGGAAAAGTTAGGAACATTATGACTCATCCAGTTTTGAAGGGAGCACAAAGAGATTATAAAATCTCTGTTCATAAATGTTCCAATAATTATTTAGAGAATTAGTCTCTGAAGCAATCTTGAATATATTCTACTGTGATCATATGACTACCGCTAATTAGAAAAATCTTTCTTGACAAACAGGTTGTTTTTGTTGTTGTTAATAAGTAAACTTGGATGTTAATTTATATGTCTGTTTAAAGATCATTAACTACTTGACCTATAAACCTGATGAAATGATGCTAGCAACTGCTGATTTTAAGTGAAAATCAGTAAGAAACAGAGTAAATATGTCTTTTATTAAATGTGAATTGTTAGACAAAACATTTACAAAATTTTTACTTATACAATTCTTAGTAATACACTTCTTGTATAGTTCTGTTAGTTTATTTTCAAACTCATTCTGAAGCTAAGTACCATGCAGTTTATTGCCACTGAATAGTTGTGTGACCTCAGACAAGTGAAATAACTCCTGTGAGCCCAGTTTTATCATTTTTAAAACGGAGACAATAACAGTACCTCATTTAAAGTTTTGTCGTGAGGATTAAATGTGATAGTCTCCATGGAAGTTTAGCATTGTAGCTGGCAGAGTAAGAACTCAATAAATGTTAGAGTTATTATTCAATTCCACCTGGATACATTACTATCGTCCTACCTATTGAACAATGGAATAGATTTTCACCATTACTTGTCAGTTTGGTAAGAAGCTCTTATGGAATATTTAAGATTCACGTCATGATAAAATACTATAGAGCATGATATTTACCTGCAAAGATTTGTGATGCTGAGACAGAGCAAATATCGCTTGTATCTATAAGCAACTAAATATAATTACTATCAAATAAAATGAACACATGGATATTGACTGTGCCTTCTGATTTGCTTGGTTTTCCTGTAGAGACTCACATGAAACTCATTTCAGAATGAGGTTTTGTACCTTTGTGATAATTTGTAAAAAACTACTCTGCAATGGGAAGAGATGCATCAGTTGTGATAAATCGACCTCCTACGCCCCAGAGTTGAAGAAGTCTAAATACAGGATACCTAGGTTTCCTTATCATGATTAAATTTCCTGCAACTGAGAAAAAATAAAAGTGGATGATATTTAAAAAATTTTATTGTAGTATTAATACCACTAAAGGCATTTTACAATTCCAATTGAACATCAATAATTAAATTTAAAAATACATTATGCTGCTACTTTTACAAGTAAAATTTCTATTATAACAAATTGGTTAGATAACTGTTCTACCAAATCACAAAAATAAGAATTTTCATCAAGAAAATGGTAGATATTGATAAAACAGGGTACTTGTAGTAAAACGTCTAGAAACTTAACTTTATGCTTAGGTCAGTAGTGAAATTCATCAAAGTGCTGATTCCCTGATTGCCAGTGCAATTACTGCTACTGTGAGAGATGATACTTACATTCCAAGTTGGACCAGGATAAATGCAGATCACTGCCTTGGGTAAAACTGATCACTGAGATGGCATTAGATATTTCCTGGTCTTTAATGTATATAATTGCCTGGGGCCTCACATTACCCATGAAAAAATCACAAACTATTGGTTAAGTGTGGCATATCATTCTCCATTGACTCTTTTAATGATAAGAAGTGCATGCATATTTTATTAACACAAAATAGAGATTAAGCAAGGGGACATATTAGTGGTGGGGACATTGGCTCTGGAGCAAAATTACCTGGGTTGCAAATCCCTGCTGAGCAGCTTTATAAAAGGTGGACCTCAAGAGAGCTATGTAAACTCTTTGTGCATCAGTGTCTTCATGTGTAAAATGCCAATAAAAACTACCCACTCAAAGGAGTGTGGTGAAGGCTAAATAAGTTTCATAGATATATAGATATATGACTTTGAACAGTGCCTGATTAATAAACCCTTCAAATGCATTTCTAATAAATCTGTGAATACTCCTATTGCCATCGGAACATGTATCAAATGCCTCACCTCTAGTTTAGAGTTTGTTTTGGAACAATTTTTCTCCTTCAATTCAACCTAGAAAATGGTTTTTAAAGAACTGCAATGTTAGTCCAGTTACATTTTTCATGCAGGACTAGGGAGAAAGAAAATATGTTTCAAATCCAAACATTAAAGTCACAAATTTCTACTATAGAGAACTAAATTTGGACAAAATAGGTTTGAGAACTAGACCTTTTTAACTTTGAGCAAAAGATGATGCTGTCAGGGAGTCAAGAGAAATGCTTGGAACTGTCATTTAAAATCTCTAAGGCTGCTCAAGCCTCAAGTCATCTCAGGTCCTCCAATCCATTTTTTTTTTCTTCTCTCCTTCCTTTCCTTCCCTTCACTATAAGAGGACTCTGTATCAGCACTACAAAAGGCTTTCTGCTCTCCAATACTGGTATTTTTGAGAAGTCAATTATCTCATTTATCTTGTTTAAAATGTTAACAAGGCTCTCTGCTCCATAATTATAATGACAATAATAGCAGCTTTTATTAATAAAGTATTTACATGAAACTCATTGCAGGCCTTTAAAAACCATTTTCATCAGGTACCTTGCTTGGGATCTTATGTGATTTATTGCATTTTATGCTCATAACAACTCCATAAAATTGACTCAAAATATCTAGCAGAGCCAAGATTTGAACCCAGGTACCTGGAAAGCAGAGTCGACACTCTGATCATTTTATTGCTGCTCAACAAGGAACTTTGCTGCTATTCACTTATGTTCCCTGTGTCATGACTCCTCAACCTCAGCTACTGGAAACTTCTTGTGAGGCTGAGACATTCCCATTTTAATTAACTTTCTAAGGGGCAAGGGAAAAAGTCTATGACATCTCTGATCCAAGACGTTTATAACTTCTTGGAGAGGTAGGAAGCTAAAATAGAGACAGAGTCAAACAAATAATAAAAGGAGAGAATAAAATAAAAAATTATTATGTTAAAAGTTTAAAGTTTAATATTTCTTATTTTAAATTCAAAAATTTAAAATAAGATATATTATTTGCAAAAATTTTAAAACCACTAATATAAAAAAATAAGAAATTTCAAGGTCAACTTTTGGGTGACTCATTTAAAATGTTCTATATTAATGAAAAATTAACATAGATTCTTAGAGAAAGAACAGAGTAAAGGAAGTTTTCTCCTGGAGATGAAACAATTGCACAAAAAGTACAATCTTATAAACTATACAACACAGCTAGGGCAAGAATCAGGTGAAGAAGAGCTGAGAAAATATGGACAGTTAAGAATGGCTACTCTAAAGGTCCAGAATAAGTTGTACCACATGTCAAAGAAGAACTGTAGCACAAAGCCAATCAACAATAAAAACCTAGGCAACAGGGAGAAACTGACCTTCAGAGTTAAGGTATTAAAATAATCAGATGCCCAGGCATCTGATTTGCAAAAAATTACAAGCCATACTAAGACACAGGAAGATATGGCTAAGTCAAGGAAACAAAGTAAAATTTCAAAGAGACACAGAATTTAGAACTAATGAAATAAGTTTAAACAAATCTCCTAAATCAATTGAAGGAGATGAATGAAAATTCAGATACAGAGCTAAATGATATTACAAAGACAAGGTATGAGCATAGAGAAGAATTTGAAAGTTTAGTAAGAAACAAATAGAAATTATGGGACTGATAGGCACAATAATGGATATTAAAAATACAATATAGGAATACTGACTGCAGTATATGTGAACAGGCAGAAGAAAAAAATTCAGCGACTTAGAAGAAAGAACAATCAAAATCACACAGTCAGAAGAACAGATAGAGAAAGGAATATAAATAATTGAGCAGTGCCTCAGAGATTTGAGTGGCAACAAGTCTACAAACATACATATCATGAGTGTCCCAGAAAGAGAACAAAAGGAAAAGGGGGCAAAAAGAATATGTGAGAAAATAATGGCCCAAAATTTCCTCTTATTAAATATATAAATATATATGTCCAAGAAGCAAAATATAGTCCAAACAGAAAAAATACTTATATACCTACTCTGAGACACATTGTAATCAAAATGGCAAATGCCAAAGATTAAGAGAGAATTCTGAAAGCAGCAAGAAAAAAACAATTTTTCACATACAAGGGATCCTCGGTAGACTAAGTGCTAGTTTCTCATCAGAAATGATGGAGGTGGGAAGCAGCTGTGGCTCAATCAGTAGGGCTACCGTTTACCATATGGGAGGCCCCGGGTTCGGTTCCCGGGGCCTCCTGGTGAAGGCAAGCCCGCCCGCGCGGCGTGGTTAGCTGACCCAGCGAGCACAAGCAGCAAGGGGCGGATAAAATGAATAAATAAAAAATCTTAAAAAAAAAAAAAAAGAAATGATGGAGGTAAGAAGGCAGTGGTATGATATGTTTAAGGTATTGAAAGAGAAAATCTACCAATCAAAAATTCTTTATCTGTCAAGACTGTCCTTCAAAAATGAGGGAGACATGTGCTAGCTGTGCCTGGAATCTTGGTGGAGCCGCAACTCCTACTCTACAGCTCAATGGACTCACCCAAGTCACCTGGTGAGGAGACGATGATGGACAATGGCTATCCCAGGGAATGGAAAGAGCCTGCAGCTGCAGGCAGGATAATCCCATCCACCATATCCATGGGATATAAGCCCACTCTCACTTGGAGGTGGAGTGGACATCACCATCACAGACTCCTCAGGATTGGGGAAAGAGCTATGGACTAGAGTGGACTTAATGGTATTCTGTTGTAGTCTGGAAGAAATTATAACAGTGAGGTGGAGCCAGTGGCCACTAGACGCTTTCGGGGCAGGGAAGGGAAAAGCAGTTGTAATACAGGGACTTTTTCAGGACTTGGGAATTATCCTGAGTGACATTACAACGACAGATATAGGCCATTTTACATCAGCATATACCATGCAGAACTGTGTGGGAGAGAGTGTGGTCTACAACGTGAACTATGGTCCATGCTTAGTGGCAAAGCCCCAGGATGTATATATCCATTGCAGGTGATGTGCCACACTAATGAAAGATGTTTATGTGGGATGTTATGGGAGGTGTGGGAGGTGGGGAACATGGGAATCCCTGTAATTTTTGTGTAACATTTATGTAATCTAAGCATCTTTTAAAGTATATATATATATATATATATAACATTTATGTAAGCAAATGCACATATATGCATATATATTTATATATCATTTTACAAATAAAAAAAAAATGAGGGAGAGGGAATTTGGGGAAGATGGTGTCAGAATAGGCAGGTAGGGCTCAACTTCCTCACAAAAACAACAGCAAAGGAGCCAAAAATCTGACTGAGGGTCCTGCTTTGGGTGCCTGCAGAACAGACCAGTGCTACACAACTCCCAGCAGGGTGAGGGACAGAGAGACAAAGAACCTGAAACAACAAATGTGAGTTACCAAACCCCTGTGGCAGATGGGAAAGGCTCTCCTCCCCACTCCTAAGATACTAAGCTGGGATAAAACCCTGGACCAATGCAGCTGACTTAGAGGGGAAGAGACATCTTCCTCCCTGTCAGCTGTTATAAGGATAAGGGGGGTGGGGAGGAGTAGTGGGCTTTTCTTCAGTGAATTTGGTGAGCAGAGCCCGATTTGAATCTTGGCTCTGGCCAGACCAAAACACAGGAAAATGGAGATTTCCTCTCCATGGAAAAGTGCACTGACCAGTGCCATCTGCTTGCCTGTATGGAAATTGCATGGACAAAAACTGCTTTTGGTTCTTTTTGTACCCTAATTCACCGGAGAAAATCTGTGCACCATTAGTGACTCCTGGGTACAGTTTTCATAACTTAAGCTAGGAAATCTTAAAGACTTCGCATAAGTTGAGCCAAATATCAAAGAAGAGCTGTGAAAAAACAGGCAAGAGAGAAAAATTAGACATCAGAGTAAATTCACCAAAATATTCAGATGCCTAAACATCAGGGAAAATTACAAGCCATACTTAGAAACATGAAAAGATGGCCAAGCCAAAGGAACAAACCAAATATCCTGAAGATATACAGGATTTTAAAAATTAATCACTAATAATCACACAACTCTCCTAAATCATTTCAAAGAATTGAAAGAAAATATGACTAAAAAGATAAAGGATATTAAGAAGACACTGGGTGAATATAAAGAACAATTTGAAAGCCTGCAAAGTAAAGTAACAGACCTTATGAGAATGAAAACCATGATGGATGAGATTAAAAATGCATTAGAGGCAAATAAGAGCACATTAGAATTCTTGAAGACAGAATTAGCAATTTCAAAGACAGAACATCTGAACTGGAAAAGACATGAGAACAGAAAGAGAAGAAAATGGAAAAAATGGAACAGGGTCTCAAAATTGAATGAAAACATGAAATACACAAACATACACACTATCTGTTTCCCAGAAGAAGAAAAGAATGAAAAAGGGGCAGAAAGAATACTTGAGGAAATAATGTTTGAAAACTTCCCAACCCGTATGAAAGATATAAATATCACTATCCAAGAAAAACAACACACCCAAAATAGAATAAATCCAAATAGACTGATCCTAAGAACCTACTATTCAGAATGGCAAATATCAGAGATAAAAAGAGGATTCTGAAAGCAGCAAGAGAAAAGCAAAGCATCACATACAAGGGAACCTCAATAAAACTAAATGCCAACCTCTCATCAGAAACCATGGAGGAGAGAAAAAAGCTGTATGATGTACTTAAGGTACTGAAAGAGAAAAATTGCCAGATAAGAATTCTGTAGATGGTTAAACTGCCCTTCAAAACTGAGGGTGAGTTCAAAGTCTTCACAGACAAACAAAAACTGCTGGAATATGTTCCCAAAAGACCAGAATTAAAAGAGATACTAAAGGGAGTGCTGCAGCCTGAAAGGAAAAATCAAGAGCAAGAGTCTTAAAGAAAAGTCTAGAAATTAAGATTACCAGGAAGGGTAAATTAAAGGATTAAAAGACAGACAGTAGGACAATGTGCAACAGAAAGACAACGGTGAAAATGGATGAAGTAAGTAATGCCTTTATAGTAATAACATTGAATGTTAATTGCCTGAACTTCCCAGTCAAAAGACATAGACTGATAGACTGGATAAAGATATATGAGCCATCTATATGCTGTCTACAAGAAATTCACCTCACATGTAAGGACACAATTAGGTTAAAAGTGAAAGGTTGAAAGAAGATATTCCACGCAAATAGTAACCAAAAAAGAGCTGGAATATTAATATTAATATTAATATTGGACAAAATACATTTTAAATGCAAAACTGTTATAAGGGATGAAGAAAGTCATTACATATTAATAAAAGGGGCAATTCACCAAGAAGAAATAATTATACTAAATATATATGCACCTAACCTGAGTGCCCCCAGTTACATGAGGCATACACTGGCAAAGCTGAAGGGAGAAATAGATGTTTCTACAATAATAGTTGGAGACTTCAATACACAACTCTCAGTATTGGATAGATAACATATCTATAGAGCAATGCACCCCAAAACAGCAGTATATACATTCTTTTCAAGTGCTCATGGATCCATCTCAAGACAGACCACATGTTGGGTAACAAGACAAGTCTCAATAAATTTAAAAGATTGAAATTATACAAAACACATTCTCTGATCATAACAGAATGAAGCTAGAAATCAATAATGGAAAAGGGAAAATTCATAAATATATGGAGATTAAACAACTCACTCAAATAATCAGTGTGTCAAAGAAGAAATTGTAATAGAATTCAGCATATGTCTTGAGATGAATGAAAATGAGAACACAACGTATCAAAATCTATGGGCCACAGAAAAGGCAGTGAGAGGGAAATTTATAACCCTTAGTGCTTACATTAAAAAAAGAAGAAAGAGCTGAAATTGAACATATAATTGCAGACTCGGAGGAACTAGAAAAAGAACATTAAACTAATCACAAACCAAGCTGAAAGTAAGAAATAATAAAGATCAGAGCAGAAATAAATGAAATCAAGAACAAAAAAATAGAGTCAATAAAATCAAAAGTTGGTACTTTGAGATCCACAAAATCAACAAACCCTTAGCTAGACTGACAAAGGAAAAAAGACAGAAGACATAACACATAAAATCAGACATAAAAGGGGGGACATTACTACTGACCTTGTAGATTAAGAGAGATTATAAGAGGAGACTATGAACAACTGTGTGCCAAAACACTAGACAACGTAGATGAGATGGACAAATTCCTATTAACACACAAACCACCTACACTGACCCTAGAAGAAATAGAAGACCTCAATAAACCAATCACAAGTGAAGAGATTGTTATAGTTATCAAAATCCTCCCAAAGATGAAAATCCCAGGACTAGATGGCTTCATGGGTAAATTCTATCAATCATTCAAAGACAATCCAATACTAATCTTGTTCAAGCTCTTTCAAAAAATTGAACAGGAAAGAACACTACCAAACTCATTCTATGAAGCCAACACCACCCTAATACCCAAACCAGATAAAGATACTACAAAAAAAAAAAAGGAAAATTACAGATCAATATCTCCAATGAATATAGATGTAACAATCATTAACAAAAGACTTGCAAACTGAATCTAAAAGCACATTAAAATAATTATACACCAGGATCAAGTGGGTTTATCCCAGGTATGTAAGGGTGGTTCAACACAAGAAAATCAAGTAGTATAATAAACCATATTGATGAACTGAAGAAGAAAAATCACATGATCCTATTGATTGATGCAGAAATGGTATCTGACAAAATACAATACCCTTTTCTTGATAAAAACACTCCAAAAGATAGGAATCAAAAGAAGTTTTCTCAATATGGTAAACCGCATACATGAAAAACCTACAGCTAGCATGGTACTCAATGGTGAAAGACTGAACGTTTCCCCACTGAGATCAGGAACAAGACAAGGATGACCACTCTCACCATTATTATTCAATATTGTGCTAGACGTTCTAGCTAGAGCATTTAGGCTAGATAAAGAAGTAAAATGCATCTGAATAGGAAAAGAAGAAGTAAAACTTTCACTTTTCACTGATGATATGATCCTATATTTAGAAAATCCTGGAAAATCCACAACAAAGCTACTTGTATTAATAAGCGAGTTCAGCAAAGTGGTGGGATACGAGATTAATACACAAAAATCAACAGTGTTTCTATACAATATTCATGTGCAATATGTGGAGGAAATCAGAAAAAAAATTCTATTTATAATAGCGACTAATACAATCAAATATTTAGTAATAAACTTAACAACTCACTCAAATAATCAGTGGGTCAAGGAAGAAATTGCAATAGAATTCAGCATAAAGGACCTATATGCAGAAAACTACAAAACATTACTAAAAGACACCAAAGAATACTTAAATAAATGGAAGGACATTCCGTGTTCATGGATTGGAAGACTAAATATCATTAAGATGTCAATTTATCTGAACTGATTTACAGATTCAGTGTGATCCCAACAAAAACCCCAACAGTCTTTTTTGAACAAATCCAAAACCGAATAATCAAATTTATTTGGAAGGGTAAGGGGCACCAAATAGCCAAAAATGTCTTTTAAAAAGAAGAACATAGTTGGAGGACTCTTACTTCCTGATTTTAAAGCATATTTCTTAGCTGCAGTGGTAAAAAAAAAAAAAAAAAGAAAAAGAAAAAAAAAAAAAACAGCATGGAACTGGCATAAAGACAGACCGATTGATCATGGAACCTAATTGAGAAATAGACCCTCACATCAACAGTTAAGTGATATTTGACAAGGCTGTTAAGCCCACCTACCTGGGCCAGAAAAGTCTATTCAACAAATGTTACTGGGAGAACTGGATAGCCACATCCAAGAGAAAGAAAGAGGACCCCTATCTCATACCATAAAAAAAAATTAACTCAAAATGGATAAAGGAACTAAATATAAAAGTGACAACCATAAAATTCCTAGAAGAAAATGTAGGAAAGCATCTGCAAGATCTTGTGGTAGGCAGTAGTTTCTTAAACCTTACACCCAAAGAATGAGCAACAAAAGAAAAATTAGATAAATGGGACTGCCTAAAAATTAAACACTTTTGCACCTCAAAGGACTTTGTCAAATGGTGAAAAGGCAGCCAACTCAATAGGAAAAAATATTTGGCAATCATATATCAAATAAAGGTTTATTATCCATGATATATAAAGATATACTACAACTCAACAATAAAAAGACAAATTACCCAATTAAAAAAAAAAATGGGCAAAAGACTTAAAAGACAATTGTCCAAAGAAGAAATACAAATGGCAAAGAAACACATGAAAAAATGTTCAATATCACTAGCAATTAAGGAAATGGAAATCAAAACTACAATGAGATATCATTTCAAGCCTATTAGACTGGACACTATTAAAAAGTGAGAAAACTATAAATGTTGGAGAGGACGGGGAGAGATAGGAATGCTTATTCACTGTTGGTGGGAAAGTAGAATGGTACAGCCACTGTGGAGGACTGTCAGTTCCTAAGGAAGTTGAATATAGATTTGCCACGTGACCTGGCAATACCATTGCTATGTATATATCCAGAAGAACTGAGTTTAGTGACATGAATAGACATTTGCACACCTATGTTCATAGCAGGGTTATTCCCAATAGCCATAAATTGGAAACAACCCCAGTGTCCATCAACTGATAAATGGATAAATAAATTGTGGTGTATACATATGATGGAATATTATGCAGCCGTAAGAAATGAAGTTGAGAAGCATATGACAACATGGATGAACCTGGAGGACATTAAGCAAGTGAGTGAAGCAAGCCAGACACAAAAGGACAAATACTGTATGATTGTATTGTTATGAACTAAATATATTATGTAAACTCATGGAATTAATGATTGGAATATAGATCACCCGAAATAGAATGAGGGTAGAGAATGGAAAGCTGATGGTTAATCTGTGCAGAATGTTCATTGAGGTTGGTGGGCCACACTATGGGAGATGTTTGTGTTGGATGTGGTGGGAGGTGTGGGAGGTGGGCAACATGGGAATCCGAGTGGGTTCCGTATAATATTTTAGGTAATCTAAGCACCTCTTAAAATATATGTATATATATATATAAAAAATAACATTTTTGTAAGCAAATACACATATATGCATATATATTTATATATCATTTTACAAATGTTTGTATGTATTGTGAGAATTTTGATTTTTACCCATAATAAAAAAAAAAAAAAAAAAAAGCCAAAAAAAAAAAAAAGTTGTTTGTAAATCTTTGGAAATGAATGGAAATGGTGAGAGCACATCATGGTGTCTGTGACTAGCAGAACTATTATATGGGCAGGACCGTGGTTGAAAGGGAAAGACTAAGGACATTTATATTATTAGAAGGAAAGCTAAAAATGTAACACAGGACTGTATAGCATAGTGAAATCTCATGTAAAATAAGAATATGGGTGATATTGTATATATAAGACAGTTTTTACAAAACATAAATACAAATAAACTAGAGAGAAGGAAATAGAACAGCAGCTATGTACAGTAGAGGAATCATAGAGAGATTGAGAAGTAATGAATTTTGTTTGTTTGGTTGGCTGGTGGGTTTTTGTTTTTTAGTATTGTTTTTCAGTTTTGTTATTATTACTGGAATAATGAAAATGCTCTAAAAATGATTGAAGTGATGAATGTACAACTATGCGATTATACTGAGTAACATTGATTGTACACTTTGGATGGATTTATGCTTTATTAATATGTATCAATAAAATTTATTTGTTAAAAAAATGAGGGGGAGTTTAAAATATTCACAGATAAACATAAATTGAAAGAGTTCATCAACAAAAGGTTTGCCCTACAATAATTACTAAAAGGAGTTCTGCAGGCTGAAAGGAAAAGACAGGAGAGAGTAGCTTGGACTAGTGTGAAGAAATGAAGATCTTCAGTAAAGGTAACTAAAATGGTAAATGCAAAACTCAATACTGTATCCTCAATATACAACTCGACTCTTTAATACCTCTATGAGTCAGAATACAATTGAACAAAAAAAATTCCTATTTCCTGATAATGGACATGCAAAATAGAAAGAGGTAAAGTGGGAATAAAACAACTTAAAGAGGGGAAACAGGGCTGTGAGAGCAGAGAACGTGTGTGCTTTTGAAGTTAAGTTGGTATCTTTTCAAATCAGTTCCTCGGGAAGCTAAATATAGAACTGCTGTGTGATCCGGCAATCCCTCTACTAGCAATATATCCAGGAGAACTGAAAACAGTGACCTGAACAGACATTTGCACACTGATGTTCATAGTGGCATTATTCACAATTGCCAAAAGATAGAAACAATCAAAGTATCCATCAACCAATGAATGGATAAATAATATGTGGTATATACATACAATGGAATACTATGCTGCTGTAAGAAGAAATGAAATTGAGACACATATGATAACATGGATGAACCTTGAGGACATTATGCTAACTGATATAAGCCAGACACAAAAGGAAAAATACTGTATGGTCTCACTAATATGAACTAAATACAAAGAATAAACACATGGAGTTAAAACCTAGACTACAGGTTACTAAGAGATAGGATGAAGACTGAGAAGGGGTACTGATGCTTAATGTATGTAGACTTTTCAATTAGCTTGACTGTAAAAGTGTGGAAATGGATAGAGTTGATGGTAACACAGTATAGAGAGTATAACTAACACGGCTGGTTTACAAATAGGTTTGCGGCTGAAAGGGGTAGTCTAGGGATGTAAATGTTAATTGAAAGAAAGCTACAGAATCTAGAGACTGCATAACATAGTGAACCCAGAGATAGATGAGGATTGTGGTTAATAGTACAAATACAAGAATGTTCTTCTATGAACTAGAACAAATGTACATCACTCTTACAAAGTGGTAAGAATATAGTGATGCAAGGGAAAAATACAATTAATGTAACTCCTGGACTATAGTTAACAGCAATATTGTAATATTCTTGCATCAATATCATGAAGGTACGTATCAGTGTTAAGGGTCAGCAATAGGGGAGTATAGGATTTTTTCTTTTGGATTAAGGAAAATGTTCAGAGGTTTACCAGGGTGATGACTGCACAACTCTGTGATGAAAGTGAGAGTCACTGAGTATACACCTTGGATAGAATGTACAAGACATGGGACTGTATAACACAGTGAACCATGTGCTAAAAGATGGACTGTCGTTAACAATACAAATATGAGAGTGTTCTCTCATGAAATAAAGCAAATATACAATATTAATACATATTGTTAATAATAGGGGGTGTATGGAAAAAATATACCAAGTGTATGCTAGTTTGATCAAATTCTTTCATAATCTGTCACAAATGTTTCACAACAATGTAAGGTGTTGGTTGAGGGGTGTTGTATGGGAATTATGCACATTATGCATGATTGTTCTGTAAGTTCATAACTTCTCTAAAAAAATAAATAAATAAATAAATAAAATTTTAAATGTTAAAATTAGTGTATCTGGTTATCTGAGAGGATAGGGATAGGTTGGAGTTCTGTATGAGGTTTGTATTATTTTGGTAACTCATAGAACTGTACACCAAAAAGAAAAAAAAGAAAAGAAAAAAATTTTTAAATGAAATAGAGAATAAAAAACAGAGAGCATTTAACAAAACCAAAAGTTGGTTCTTTGAAAAGATCTATAAAATTAGCAAATCTTTAGACAAACTAACAAAGAAAAAAAGAATGAAAACACAAATAAAATCAGTAATGAGCAGGAGGACATAACTACTGTCCCCACAAAAATGAAAAGGATCATAAGAGGAGGGTACTGTGAACAACAGTATACTAACAAATTGGACAACCTAGATGAAATGGAAAATTCCTAGAAACACACAAGCAACCTACACTGACTCTAGAAGAAATAGAAGATCTCAACGGAACTAAAGAAGTATATCTTCCAAGTAAAGAGATTGAATTAGTCATCAAAAACCTCTCAACAAAGAAAAGCCCCAGACCAGATGTGTCACAGGGGAATTTTACCAAATATTCCAAGAAAAAGTAATACCAATCCCAATTAAACTCTTACAAACAGTTGAACAGGAGGAAATACTACCTAACTCATTCAATGAGGCTAACATAACCCTAATATGAAAGCCATATAAAGATACTACAATAAAAGAAAAATGCAGACCAATTTCTTATGAAGATAGATGTAAAAATCTACAACAAAATACTAGCAAATAAAATCCAACAGCACATTAAAAGAATTATACACAATAATCAAATGGGTTTTATACCAGGTATGAAAGCGTGGTGCAACATAGATAATCAATTAATGTAATACACCCCATCAGAAAAATGAAGGGAAAAAAGCACACAAGATCATCTCAATTGATTCAGAAAAAGCATTTAACAAAATCTAGCATCCTTTCTTAACAAAACACTTAGAAAACTAAGAATAGAAAGAAACTTCCTTAACATGATTAAGGGCATATATGAAAATCCCACAGCTAACATCATACTCAATGGTAAAATACCGAACAGTTTTCCTCTATTATCTGGAACAAGACAAGGATGCCCACTGTCACCACTGTTATTAAACATTACATTGGAAGATCTAACCAGAGCACTTGGGTAAGAAAATGAAATTAAAGGCATCCAAATTGGAAAGGAAGAAGTAAGACTTTCAATACTTGCAGATGGCATGATCCTATACAAAGTCCCAAAAAATCTACAACAAAGCTACCAAAGCTAATAAAAAAATTCAGAAAAGTGGTGGTTACAAGATCAACACCCAAATATCAGTAGTGTTTCTATACACTAGTAATGAGTAAGCTGATTACTACAAGCTGAATTGAGAGGAAATCAAGAAAAAACTCCATTTACAATAACAACTAAAAAGAACCAAATATATAGGAATAAATTTAACCAAGGATATAAAGGCCTTAAACATGGAAAATGACAAAACTTTGCTAAAAGAAAGCAAAGAAGATCTAAATAAATTGAAGGGCATTCTATGGTCGTGGACTGGAAGATTAAATGTTGTTAAGATGTCAATTCTATAAAAAATTATTTACAGATGCAATGCAATTCCAATCAAAATTCTAACAGTCTACTTTGCAGAATTGGAAAAGCCAATTATCAAATTTATTTGGAAAGGTTATGGGCCCCAAATAGCCAAAACCATCATGAAAAAGAAAAACGAAGTTGGAAGACTCACAATTCCTGACTTTAAATCTTATTACAAATCTACAGTGGTCAAAACAGCATGGTACTGATACAACAATAGATATACTGACCAATGGAATCAAATTGAGAGTTCAGAAATAGACCCTTAAATCTATGGCCAAGTGATTTTTGACAAGGCTGTCAAGTCCGCTCAATTGGGAAAGAACAGTCTCTTCAACAAATGGTACTGGGATAAGTGGCTATCCATTTGCAAAGAAATGAAGGATTACCCCTATAGCACAACATATACAAAAATCAATTTAAAATGGATCAAAAACCTAAATGTAAGGACCATGATTATAAAACTCCTAGAAGAAAATGTAGGGAAGCATCTTCAGGATCTTGTGTTAGGCAATGGTTTCTTAATACTTTACACCTAAAGCACAAGCAACAAAAGAAATATAGATAAATAGGACCTCATTAAAATTAAAAACATTACCATGAAAGTGAAAAGACAACCTACTCAATGGGAAAAAAGAGTTGGAAAATACATATCCAACCAATAAGAGTTTAATATCTGGAACATATAAAGAAATCCTACAACTCAATAATAAAAAAACAAACAACTCAATTAAAAAATGGGCAAAAGACTTGAATAGACATTTCTCCAAAAAAGGATAGATAAATGGCTAAAAAGTACATGAAAATATGTCCAACATCATTATCTCAGGGAAATGCAAATCAAAACCATACTGAGATACAATTTCACCCCCACTAGAATGGCTACTATTTAAAAAAAAAAAAAAACAGAAAATTACAGGTGCTAGTGAGGATGCAGGGAAATAGTAACACTGACTGTTGGAGGCAATTTAATATGGCACGGGTGCTATGGGGGACAGTTTGACAGTTCCTCAGAAAGCTAAGTATAGAAATATCATATGACCTGGCAATCCCTCTATTAGGTATATTATGACCTGGAAATCCCTCTACTAGGTATATCCCAAAAGAATTGAAAGCAGGAATGCCAACAGATATTCATAGTGGCATTATTCACAATTGCCTTTTAAAAGAAGGAAGCAACCCAAGTGTCCATCGACCAATAAAGGGATAAACAAAATGTGGTATATACGTACTATGGAATATTATTCAGCTTTTAAAAAGGAATGAAGTTCTGATGCATGTGCCAACATGCATGAACTTTGAGGACATTAAGTTGAATGAAATAAGACACAAAAGAACAAATAGTATATGATTTCACGGATATGAAATAATTAGAATAAGCAAACTGATATACTTAGTATCTAGGGAATGGGGAAGTAATGCTTAAATTGTACAGAATTTCTCTGAGTTGATTGTAAGGTTTTCGTAATAGATGGTGGTGATGGTAGCACATTATTGTGAGTGTAATAAACAGCACTGACGTATATATGTGAATGTGGTTAAAAAGGTGAAATTTTAGGTAGTATATATGTTACTAGAATAAAAATTAAAAGATAAAACATAGGAATGTACAATGCAGTGAACCCTATTGTAAACAATGGACTATAATTAATAGTACAATTATAAAAATGTCTTTTCATGAATTATAAAAAATGTTCCATATCAATGCAAGATGTTAATAATAGGGTAGTATATGGGGAAAATACACCCTCATGTAAACTATGGACTATAGTTAATAGTATAATTATAATATTCTTTCATCAATTATAACAAAGATACCACATTAATGCAAAGTATTAATAACGGGGGAGGGGATATATGGGAATGTTGTATTTCCTACATGATTTTTCTATAAACCTGGAATTTCTGTAATTAAAAAAATTTTAAATTAAACTGCTGTGGTTTAGGCAGTCCACTAGTTATGATGGGCAGCAAAGTAGCAGTCATTCAAGAACTCAGTCCTTCAATGCTCTTCTATTGATAATACTTTTTTAATCCAAAAGGAACAGGAATGAACATAGTGATCAGCACAGGTGTGAAAAAGCAAAAGGCTTATTACTTTTCCCAGGATTACACAACACAAGGTAAAGTTAGAAACCAAAACTCAGATTCCTAACTCTTTTCAATTAAACCAAAGCCCCACTCTCTCAAAGGAAGAGAAAGAACACAGGAACTTCAGGAAAAAAATGAAAAAAAAACAAACCCATATAACCAGTATACATTTAGAGTTGGATTGCTATAGAAAATATCCACTAACACACACTAGGCTCTGTGAAATGGGTATCACCAGAGAGGCAGGAGAGTGAGGCAGTTAAGAGCATGGAATTTGGACCAGACTGCCTGGATTAAATCTCCAGCTCTACAGCTTACCAGCTGTAGGACTTCCGGCAATCACTAACCTTTCTCTGTCTGTTTTATCATCTACAAAATAGAGATATATGAATATCCATCTCATACAATTGTAATAAGAATCAAAGGAGTTAGTAATAAGTTGAACCATATGAAATTTCCATTTATATAGGTCAAAAATCATGAACTGTCAGCAATTTGATATGGTTCAAAAGAAGACAGGGAAAGCACTCATCAGGGCCAGGTAAACAGTAAAAGGTCTACGGGTGTAAGAATCATTATTATTAGAGTCTCGGCACCCTACACTAGGGTGAATTTAAAAATTACCCTAAGCTAAAATAAACTTTACTTCCCTTCCTGATAAATCATTATGCAAACCAATATGGTAGAACAAGTTTCACATTTCTATGGAAATACTGAAAGAACAAATCCAAATCACACCTTTTAATGAACTCTGAAAAAACAAAGGTTTTTGCTCATGGATTCAGCATATGAGGCCTGGATGGGAATGTTTAGTTCAGTAGACATACTGGTGCTTCCTAATATTTATAGAACAAGAAAGAGTTCAAAAGCTAGATGAGCAGTTGTCTGTCTGAAAGGCTCACAACACTGTGAATACATGAAAGAACAGACCTAGGTTAAAAATAGAATTCTCATTATTCTGCCTACCCGCTCTTCCTGAAGAATCTCCCTTATAAACAAAGCCATGCCGATCTTGCAGTCAGAATTACTTTTCCTTGGTAAGCCCATCAAATGTGTTCAAGATATTGCATTTCTATGTTAAAATTTCTTTACTTGGTTTATTTGTAGAATGGCAAGAAAATAAGTTAATCAGAACTCTTTTTTTTCAATATTTAGTAAGATATGGCAACTAATTTAGTAGACCATCTCAGATGAGATTAATATTATCATCCTTTCCTTTAGGAGTTGCAAAGTTCAAATATCTGGTTGAAATTGTGATATGGATAGATAGGAACACTTTCAAATAAGATTTAGTTGCATGAACCATATTGGTTAAGGAGCAATATTTTTTAAACTCTGTAAGAATTAATTCCTATAAAAGATTACATTTGTTAGTTTCCTGTTATTAAAGAGAAAAATTAAATCTTTGGAAGTGTGTGTGTGTGCATATATACACACACACACACACTTCCAAAGATTTAAAATATATATCTATTTCCTCAACAACTCAAAATTTAATTATTTCACATAAATACATATTTAATATTCAGGATAGTGAATGATATGCTAATTTTCCAAAAGAACTAAGTTCTTTCCTTAAAAAATTTTCAAATGAAAATTTAACTGTTGTATAAATGGTATTGCCTACTCAACCTCTTCAGAATAAATTTGAAGAAATTCCAAATCCATCTTGCCACTTCTAGATTGAAATCATATCCCAATGGGAGTATCTTAGGTCTACAAATATTTGCAACCAGATGACCACAGACCTGGATTATGAAAAAAAATTGATCATGTGCCCAAAATATGAAGCTTATTCACGTATAAAGTATATACTAGTATGCTCAGCATATTCTAAAGCATATACATGTATGAATATTTATTTACTTACTTACTGTGGCAGTTTGAGATTATTTTTGTGAATCCCAAAAAAAGAGAAAGATTATGTTTACAAACTAATCTATTCCTCTGGGTGTGATACCCTTGGATTGTGTTAGATTCAGCTGAGATGTCTTTGATTAAATTATGTTATGATTAGGGCTTTGATTCGACCATGCCAGTAGGGTGTAACTCAGGTTGTGTCCCCGCCCCCTTGGTGGGCCTATATAAAGGGATACTCACTCAAGAAGATACACAGAAGAAGAGAGAACTTGGTCATTTCAGTCCTGCCACGTGACAAAAAGGAGAAGGCTCAAACAGCTAAAGCCCCAGGAAGAGAGATGAGCCATTTGCCTGATAGTTTGTAGCCAATGAGAACAGAACAGCTGAACAGCTGAGAAGGCCCAGAAAGAAACAAGCCCAATGCCAGAGACTGATTAGAAAGCCCTGAGAGACCAGGCAAAGATCGTCCGACATCTTGCTTCAACACATGGCAGCTGACTTTGGTGAGAAAGCAACCTTGATTTAAACGCTTTAGGGCCTTGTAACTGTAAGCTATTACCCCAAATAAATACCCTTTGTAAAAGCCGACAGATTTCTGGTACTAGGCATAAGCACCCCTGTGGCTGACTAATACACTTACTTAACTCTTTTATTTTACTGAGTGTGTTTAAAGAAGAGGTGCATCATGAATACTAGTTCAATATGCACATTCTCGTCAGCAATCTCTTCAAGACACTTGACCATTCTGTGAGTGCTATTTTAGTTAAATCTATAGAACAGTCTGCAAATCTAGGCACAAATGAACTACAATTCCTCAACTATGTTGCAAATGAATAAACAAGTAAGTTTTCCACTGGTTTGTTTGTGGAGTTTATACTCCTTCCTCTAGAAATCTGTTGCCAAACTTGATATGTGACTATGTAGCATATAGAATCACTTGAGTCAATCCACACATATTTGTATTTTAAATTTATTTTGTATTTTAAATATTTGTGTTTTCATTTCCTTTGTGTTTTAAATATTTGGATTACTTTAAATTTTCTTAAGACAAGAACACATTGAAGCAGTTATTCTAATAATTTCATTCCATATCCTTATGGATCACCTTACACACCTCTGAGATGCAAGCCCCCTACTTTGGAGACCACAGTTCTAGAAAACGAAATATAAACTGTTTAACCTGTCTTGCAAATCTTTCCACAGGCCTTATCCCACTTACTCAACTGTATTTTTTCAGTATTCCCACAAAAGAGTGCTTCATGGCAAGCAAACTGATTGTTATGACAGAAGAAGAAGCTGTGCAGCAAACTGGGACTAAAATAGTCTCTAGTTGGAAATGTAGTCTACTCAGTAGGTTGGCAACTAGATAGGTAGTCAGGAAACCAGATATACTTACAAGACTGTGTCTGAGTAAGAACAAGTCAGGAACCTCAGCCAGGCAGAAATTAGAGCATACAGGTCAAAGAAGTTCAGAGACAAAAGGACAGCCCCAAGGCATAATGGCAAGGCTTTGGGAATGGTCAAAAGGTCAAGCAGTCAGGAAAGGAGATCCACTTTAACCAGCACAGAGGTTGGTGAACGGACAAGGAAACAGATGTGAGGCCCAAACAACAAAGCAATTAATAGTGAGACAATTTTCTGTTATGGCCAGGAAGTTTCTTACACGTTTCCTACTGGATACTTTCCCAGAACTTGACTAGCCTGACCCCGTGTGCATAGCAGCAGACAAATGGGAGGGTCTGGAGAAAAGGTGGAGTAAAGAGGTAGGATCAAGGGAAGTATTCCTCACTCTGAAGAACAAGGCTCTCCATAGCCTGTGTCTCTGCTGTGACACTTCCATTCTCTTGGAATATTCTCCTCTCCTACTCATCATTCCAAATCACATGCAGATCCTACCACCTCCCTTAGTCTGTCTTTAACAATCTCAACTCAATATTCTCTCAACTCCTTTAACAATTATTTGCTTCCCTTAGCATTTTAACACAATTGCACTTTTTTTCCTTTTCATGTATCAGTTTCCCCAAAGATATTTTGAGTATCTAGAGAGCAGTGGATTTATGTCACACTTTGTTTCTTTTAGTAGATGATGCTTCTTAAATGTTTTTGAGAATTCCCTGAATACTATGATATGGCCCTTTATTCAGACAAATGCACAGAAGGGCATGTGCACAAAATTTAGCATATAATTATATAATTTCAAATGATTCAGAGACCCCCACATTAGCCCAACTTCTTTAAAGAAGGTACTTGAACAAATTCTGAAGTAATTTCTAATGTTTGGATTTTTCACTGATTTTTTGGTAACAGGAATGAGAATATATTTTTGAGCAACATTATATTTGAAAACTGGTAATGGAATGACTCACATATCAGCATCTTCTAATTCTTATTGTTTTCAATGTGAATGACTCAAACTTGGGCCTTTCATTCTTTTCAGAATTATTGTTTTTACATAATTAACTAGATTATTGTATTGTCACACATTGCTAAAAATACCAGAGAAAATAATTAAGAGCTTGACGAATTACAATAGCTTTCCAATAATAATATCATTATCCTCATCTTCATCATCATCCTCATCATCATAGTTACCAGTTACTGAGCATTTCCTAAATGCTCTGAATATATTAACTTATTTAAACCTCACAACAACCCTATGAAGTTAATGTTACTATGCTCTCTAATATACAGATAGAAAATTGAGAATCAGAGAGTTTGAAAAATTTATTCAAGGTCACAGAGAAGCTAAGTAGAGAAACCAGGATTGAAACACAGGCAGCAGCTTGACTCCTGAGTTCTTATTCCTAACTACTAGCTAATCCTTTACCTAAGACCCAGATGCTAATGGTGTTAGAGAGTCTCAAGAGTGCCATCAAGTCCTTCCCTCCCTGCATGCACACGCTGCAACTCTTTATAAGGAGGAGTATAAATCCCCTCTTCTTGAATCTAGACTTGCCCCACGACTCATTCTATTCTCAATAGAATATAGCAGAAATGATGTTCTAGGACTTCCAAGGATAATCCCAAGAAGCTGTGCACAGCTTCCCCTTGGATCTCTTGGAACATTCACTCGCAGAACTCGGCTGCTCTGACGGAGAGGACCAAGGCACTTGGAGAAGTCATGTAAGTGCTCTGATCCACAGCCTCAGTTGAGCTCCCAGATGGTGGCCCTTATCAACTGCTTATCACTGTGAGTGAGACACCTTGGCCATTTGAGTAAGCCATGTTGGACCTCCAGCCCTGCAGGCTTCAGATGACTGCTGCCCCAGTCAATTTCTGACTGTGACCCCATGAGTGAAAACTGACAGAATCAGGAAAGGTGATAACAAATTGTTGGTTAAACCCACTAAGATTTTAGGGTAGTTTGTTACATAGTAGCAGATAAACAGAACACTGAGGCAGTTCTTTTTGTGGTTTTTAAAAAATATTCCAATTGAGCAATTTGCTTTCTCCTGCTCTCTCCATGAAAACACTGACAATTTTTGTTTTTCTTCATTCTCTGCCTTAAAAGATTTGGCCTTTATGTTGCATTTTTCTTTTGTGGCTGATATACTAAAAATATGTACCTAAACTTGGAGAATCTTATCCTCAGACTGTTGTAGAGTCACAACATTTAGACTAACAATAAAATAGTAGTGTTTCTAGGTATTGCCCCTTTAACTGCTTAAAGCTGGGCTGGTGGTCAGGGCGGGTTATTATTTTTGTAAAGGCTAAAAACGAAATGAAATGGGAAATGCACTTACAAAAAAGATCATAACATCCCCTTCTGTCACCATTTACTCTGGATCTTTTGGTACAACTGGAAAGAAGTGAAAACTTTACTATTGGTAAATATTCCAAGTTTAAATAATAAGAAAAGATAATTTACCTTACAGTATTATAATAAGTATACACCACTGATCTCAAAGTAATGGTGAGTAAAAAAGGCTTCTGTACCAAAATAAACTGTGTATAGATTTTGTCATTTAAGTGAAATATAAAGGATCAGAGTAGGGAATATTGAACACTAGTCATGAAACATTACTTACTATCCATCTCCTGGGCGGATTACCATAGCATTCATTTATTAATTTACTTACAAATTCCATAAACACTTATATGGGCCTATCAATTGTAGACAGAAAAGGAATACAGATGTGATTAAAATACCATCTCTGCCTTAGAAAACCTCAGAGAATAGAAAATACTTAATCTCAAAGTCAAGTTCAGAAAGATTACCCAGCCATTTGAGGATGGGCATGAAGGCTGAGTAGTAATTCATCAGGCAAAGAAAGGGGAGAGTTGCAGCAGGCACAGGGCCCACAAAGGCAAAGGTGTGAAATAAGTGGAGTATGAGGGTATGGATAGGAGAAGGCATGAGAAAGGGGAAGGATGGAAGATGGGATTAATAGCTTGTTGCCAGAGTGTACACTGAGTTCAGGAGTTTGGACTTCATCTTGGAGGCATGATGAGACATTGCCAGTTTTAAAGTAGCAAATTGGTAAATTTTGAGGAGTCAGTAAGCAAAAATTAATATTTAGTAATTTAAGGGATTATTTAATCAGAGACATTTAATAAGACAATTGCTAATACAACAAAGTGATACATAAGATTTAGGCTTATTCTTTTGTTTCCAAAGTTATCTTTTTGGTTTTAAAAGTCAGCTGATTTCCAAACTTTGAGAAAAATTCAAAATATATACACCATTAGGACGAAAAGAGCAATGTCAACAGTGGCACTTTTTATTAGTAATGATGTACATAATGGCTAATTTGCATGTTAATTGTTATTTAGACTATTTCCTAGTTATATTTTTTAGATGTATCTTAGCTTTGAAAAAGTTGGTGATTAAGTCCTACCTGGATTATCATCTGGGAATTATGTATCTTATGCAGAAGTCACCTGCTGAGAGGTTTGATAGGTCCAGATGTGCATCTCCAAATTATTTGAGAATATAAATTACTTATTTTATTATTCAATTTATTCATATTTCCATGGATTGTGAATCTACCAATTCTGCCTTTTTTACATTAAAAAGATGGAAATGAAAAAAAGAAAATGAACACTGATCTGCTCATGTGTTGGTTTAAGTTACATTCTAATTACTATATAAAGTATATCTGAAAATGATCCATAGTATGGTATGTTCCAAACAAAAATATCACTATCCAAAATAATATTGAACTTTATTCAAGCAAAAGAAAATACTATTATATAAACTTATGCAGAGCTAGTATAAATTTCCCAGTTGAAAAAGGTAAACATTCCTGAATATTTTTAAAAAATAAACTTTGGTGTATATTATAAAACAACGATAAGAAATTTATCTTCAACTGAAATCTTGCATGTACAATATTATAATTTCATGGCAATATTTTAGAGTAATGACTTTCAAATGAATACAGGAAGAATGTTATTAAAAAGAACAAAGATTAGGAAATACACTGTAGTGCCTAATCCTGCAGTGGGGAAGGGAACAGAAGTTTATGATCTAATAGGATTTTTCCATTCTAACTTGCTTGATCTTAGACACAAAGTAAATAAATCATTCTTGGTTTCTAAAAGTCCATCGTGATACTAAAAGGAAATTAATTTCCCTGTTAAACATGGTTCACAAAAACATGTTATTAAAGTCAACTAAATGAAAATTGGAGAATTATTACAACAGAATGACATTTTTCCTTAAAATAAGGGATTTTCCATCCCTTTCCAAGTTATTTCTAACAAAGGTGACTTTTCAGAATTGGGAAATAGGTGGTACATGTTGCAGAATGGTAAAGATCTAATGATGGCATAATGAAGATCTTAGTAAACTCAGAGTGGTAGAGGCCAGCACTTAACAAATGACAGGACAGTGCTACCTAGTGAAAAAACAAAAAAACAAACAAACAAAAAACAACTAGGTGTTCTAAAGCATGCCAGTCTTCACCTAAATATGGGCAGAAAAAAAGCTGGGTTAATTATGAAACACAGCCATTACATTGGTAAGAAAACACTATCACTTTAAAAATATTTATTTAGAACCTAATTGCACAAATAGAAGGCAGGAATTGCTCTCTAGGTGTTGAAAATCAAAGATGCACACTTATATGGCTACACCTACATTGAAACATGGATTAAAATTTGCAGAGTTAATATATGAACAGAAACGGAAACATTAGTAGTTCTTGGAAAAGGTAATTACAATGTAACAAGGAGGCAACACATGTTGAGGACAGAATAACTATGGAAATCCTTTCTCCCAACAGAATAAACTATGTAGAAATAGTTTGGTCTTTGATCAATCAGAAGAGTTTTCTGAAAGAGCAAAGATTTCAAAATCTGTTAGAAAGTTCACAAAACAGATATAATCTGGAAGCTTCCAAAGGTGGTGATGGCAGAAAGGAAATAAAATAGAAAGTGCCTAAATAATAGAGAATGGCTCAAAGTTGATTTCTTAAAGGAAGGATAATTGGTGTGTTAAGGAAAAGAACCCAGTAAGATTGAATGACTTCAAACCAGAGATCTTCCTTGACTCCTCTCTGTCCTTTATATTCAATATCTAATCCAGCAGCAAATCTTGTCTTTAACTTTCAAAGTATAATGCAAATCAGAAACGTTTCTTCCTCACTACTACTTCCCCATCTCAAGCTATCACCCATCTTTCACCTGGACTCCTGTAAAGACCTCTCAAGTGTTCTCTTTACTTCCATTATTCCCATGTCCCCTCACTACAGACTATACTCTAGCCAGCAGCCAAATCTTTATAATGACATCTAGTCACACTTAAAATAAAACCTAAGCTGTTTCTCATAAGCTACATTATTTGGCCCCCACTTCTGTCTCTAAATTTTCTCCTCCCATTCTCTGCCTTGATTTCTCTGGTCCAGGCATGTTGGACTCCCCGATGGTTCTAAGCAAAATCTCAGTTAACTGCTATTTCATGCAACATTCAAACCTGGTCATGTATAGACACTGTTTAATCACTTTTCTTCCTCTACCTAGGGGAATATGCTATTGAATTGAATGACAGGAATTTATATTTTCAAAAAACAACCACAGAATAAACAAAGCAGTACAATCTAAGTATTTCCAGATTCATCTTTAAGATTATAGGAGGAAGCATTTGCTACTCAGGAGACAACTAGATACAGAAAGAGAGAGCCTATGGCTGTGGGCAAGTATGTTCTTTCTGAAGAATAAGATATATTCACTAACACTGCATGTGTGGGAAAGATTAGGGGAGAAATGATGGAAAATGAGAAATGGAGAGAGATGTGTTATAGGTGCCAAAGTGTTTCTCAAAATAGATGTGGCAAGTAGAGGACAAAGGGCCCCAGTCAGAATCCCAAGGCATGGATGGCAAGGATCCCAGAGCCAGTGGGTATCTGCATCAGCACAAATGTTTCCCACATACACCTTTACCACCATGCCCAGAGGTGGTACCTGAAGAAGAAAGATACAGATTCCAACATCTCTGCATCCTTTTCTAACATGTATATTACACAGTGAATATCCCCATGTGTCTTAATTTCCTTGTTGCTAAAGCAAATGCCATGCAATGGTTTGGCTTAAACAATGGAAGTTTACTGGCTCATGGTCTAGAGGCTAGGAGAAATCCAAATATTCTTCCTTCTAAAGACTGGCATTCTGGAGCTGGCTGTGAGTGAGCCTTGGTCCTTGGCTCCTCTGTCACATGGCAATGCACATGGTATCCTCTCCTGGCCTCTTCTGGATTCTGTTGACTTTCAGCTTCTGGCTGCTCCCTCTGTATCTTTCTCACTCTTGAATTTCATTCTGCTTATAAAGGACTCCAGTAATAAGATTAAGACTCATCCTTATTCATTTGGGCCATACCTTAACAGAAGATACCTCATCAAAAGGTTCTACCTATGACGGGTTCACACCCACAGGAATAGATTAAGATAAAAAACATATTTTTCTGGGGTACATAGCTCCAAGTCACCACACCATGGAAACCCTATGAGAAGGTGTGGCCTCCAGGACAGACCACAGAATAATATTAATACTTGATTTTGCTGGGATAGTACATATTTTTAATAAGGAAGAAATTGAAATTGGTTGAACACCAATTAAGTACCAAAGTGCTGAGTTCTATAGTTTATCTCATTGAAATAACCTATTTTATGTTTTTAATGTCAACAGCCATAGTATGTATTAAATATTATTTTGGAAGCAAGCCAAGGAGCCTAAACACTAATAAAAAAATTATTGAGTCCTAAACACCTGCATATGAATGAACTGCTCAAAAGCACAGCAATTACAAATCAGAGGTTGATAATTGTATAAGCAGTCTGAGTAAGTCATACAGGTTTCCACTCATTACCATGGGGAGGTGTTTTGGGTATAAAGGTATGGAGGCAATGGAAGTGATTTGGGACTGGGGATATCACACCATACTGGAAGACAGCTAAATTTCCCAACTATGGTCCAGCTGAACACTTGATTATATTTACTTCTCACTTCCATAGGCCTGAAGTTGGCCTCAGACCTGTGAACAATACACCTTCCTAACCTAGGAGAGTCAGTTCTAAGATAGATTCAACTACCTTGACATGATCCACATTTACAAATACTCACAAATTAACTTACTAAACAGACTTCTAGCCATCCCTTCGTTCTATTTCCATCACATGAACTCCATTGATGACCATGATTTCCACATGGGCTTAGTGACCAGCAAGAAATCTGACTGGGAACATTAGAGTTCCTGATTTGAAGGAAGCCCACTGTCCTAGCCACAAGGTGACTATAATTTTCAAACCTGAGATTATTACATCTCCTGAAAAAGGTAGTAAAACCTTTGAGGATAGGGGTAGATCACTTGAGGGAGAATTAACTGATTCATATAAAGAGGTAATGAAGTTCTACAGGTTAAAAAAAAAAAAATGGTGCTGAACAGAGGGAAAAAAGCAACCTGAAAGCAAATATTTTAAAAATTAAGTGATTTATTCTGGATGGTGGCAGTATGGAAATTGTTATTTTGTTCTCTATATTTCTGTATGTATTAATTTATATATATATATGTCATATATTTTTGTAATTTTTTAAAACTTTTTATATTGAAGTTTATCATTCATACATGAACATCCATAAACAATAAGTGTATAGTGTAAGTTGTGAACTTGCAAAACAAACATAAATATCATTATTTAGGGCTCCCATACATTACCCCACCACCAACACCTTGCATTGTTGTGAAACATTTGTTACATGCTACAAAAGAGCATCATCAAAATATTACTTCTAAGGATAGCCTATATCTTACATTTGGTGTATATTTCCCAAACCACCCAGTTAATGACGTCCTGTATTAGTATTATATACTTGCTATATTTCATGAGAGGATGTTCTCATATTTGTTCTGTTAAATACAGTCCATCTTCCACCACAAGATTCATTGTGTTATACAGTCCATGCTCTGTACAATCCATTCAAAGTGTACACTCAGTGGTTCTCATTTTCATCATAGAGTTGTGCTGTCATCAGCTCAATTTTAGAATGTTTTCATTACTGCAGAAGGAAAAGCCGCATACCCTCTTATAACCCCCTATTGTCCCTAATAATTTCTTTGCCATTGCTGCAAAAGTATTACAATATTACTGTTAACTATAATCCATAAGTTATAGTAGTTGTCATTTTCCCATGTATCACCATATACTTAACACTTTGTAAAGGATGAACATTCTTATTCTATTAACCACAATCTTCATCCACCACCAAAATCACTATGTTATACAGTCCCTTCATTATTCTTTAGCTCCCTTTCAACTGAAATATTACATCCACAGATTATCCATTTCAGCCACAATCACATTTATAAATAAGCAATGATAGTTATACTCACTATAATGTATTACCATCAACTCTATTCATTTACACACCTTTACAATAAAACATTAAAAATTCTACATTCCTTAAGCATCAGCTCCCATTTTCAATCCACATTCAATTGCCTAGTAACCTATACTCTAGAGCAAGGATTCTTAACCAGGAGTTCACAAAGCCCCAACAGGTCCGTGGAAAGATTTCAGGGGGTCCATGAGCTTGAAGTGAAAAAAATCAACTTACTATCTTTATTTTCTCTGAATTCTAACTGAAATCTAGCAATTCCTTCACTTATGAATGTATGCAATAAATTACAGTAGTATTCATTTCATATCACATTACAAGCTATTGCATATCTTGAAAAATCCCTTACGCTCATCCACACTTGAAATTACGGTCATTGTTAGACCCGGCACTAGTTGAGTGTCATAAAACTATCTGCCACTACATCCTAGAAGTGGTCTGTGGTTTTCACCTGACTGGCAAAGGGGTCCATGGAACCAAAAAGGTTAAGAACCCCTGCTCTAGAGTTTACCTATGTGAATTTACTCATTGTTTTCGTTCATATTAGTGAGACCATACAATATTTGTCCTTTTGCGTGTGATTTATTTTATTCAACATAATATCATCAAGATTTCATTTCTTCTGACAGCTGAATAATATTCCATTTATGTATATACTGCAGCCTTTGTGGAAGACAGTTCTGTGGTTCCTCAAGTAACTAAATATAGAACTGCCATATGATCCAGAAACCCCATTACTAGGAATATATTCAGAACAACTGAAAGCAAGGACGTGAACTAACATTTGCACACTAATGTTCGTAGCAGAATTATTCACAATTGCTAAAATATGGAAACAACCCAAGTGTCCATCAACTGATGAGTGGATAAACAAAATGTTTTAACTTATTTTTTTTTTAAGTATTGCAGTTAACATGAAATTTGTGGTGTGCAAAAGTCCAAGGATTAGGTGAATAAAAGCAAGCAAACCAGAGAAATAAGTTAGGACAAACCCTTTAGTAAGAACTCTCTCTCCTAAAGAACAGGAGCCAGGAGGTCCTAACCCAGGTGGACAGGAGACAAGACTGATGAGGCCCACTAGGTAGGGAGCGCGGGGAGGGGATATTACCTAGCCAAAATCCAGCAGGCTCTGATGAAAGGTCACTTTTATCAGAGTGCTCAGGTGAGGTAGACTAGATACGGTAGAGAGGTAGAGGAGACGGAGAGTGAGACACTGGAAGGTACACTAGGTTGGGGAGACAAGCCTAGAGAAAACCAAGAAGTTCATCCAAAGAAAGGAGAAAAATAAAGTGTCTGGAGTATAAAGACCAGTGGCAGGGTGCTCGGAAATAGGGGTAGGACACGGCAGAGAGAGGAAGGTCAGAGTCATATATGAGCTGGGCATTGAGGTCAAGGCTAGGATTCAGTTGGCAAAGAAAGGTGGCCAGAGACAGACCAAGGGAAACAAGCTGGAATGCAGGCTCTGGTCCAGGAACAGGCCTACTATTAACAGGTTTCCAAATTCAGTCAAGTTGTTCCAAACTTGTTGCTTTTGGCCAGGTAGGGGATGTTTATCTATTAGGGGCCAGATGGGGTAAAGAACATAACCCCAGAGAGGTATGTAGAGTGATCCGTTCCCAAAGTAGATAGAGGGCCAGAAATACTGTCCCAAAGGTCTGGGCTGACGTGCGGCAGAACAATGAATCTTCATTACAGGTGTACATAAGTTGTGTTTTCTTTGCTTGGTATCTATTTCTGCTTTAAAACCACATCCAGGAATTTCAACTGTTTCATTAATTTTGTAAACAGTGTATGATCATGAAACTATTTAAATAAAGAATTAAAAAATTTTTGCAAAAGCTATTTAATTTTTTCTATGTCATGTGTGGCCCCTGGACTTTATGTTTACATAAAAAAAGACTGGTAGCAGCAGAGTCCATTTTAATCTTTAACCAGACTGATTTCAAAGAATCAGTGACACTATTCTCAGTTCCTCTGGTTCAGTTATTTTCAACCAGTTACCAACATTTAAATTTATTCAAGCATGCTTGAAAATCAAACACACTGAAAACAATTACCTATATTAATCTGTGAAAATTTTTATTCAGAAGGAAAGTATTTCAATATACCAAATCCCAATGGTACACATTTGCTATGAAAGTGAGTATACAATAATAACTCAAGTGTTTATAAAGCTTTAAAAAAAAAAAATCTCTATAACCAATTTGAAATGTAAGAACTAAACTAAAATATGTTAACTACTTAAGGGAATGGAATGACTACTGAGGACTAAAAAAATGGTGATTGTTCTGCAAGAATCCTCTACTCTTGGTTCAAGCCTATTAACTGAGGTTATCAGAGAATCTTATGTTCTATTTCTGAACAGAAAGCATTACCTATTATTGTCTATGTTCTTACAAAGGCTCTTTAGTACCAAATATTCAAACATGACAGAAAGAAATTAACTTGAAATTCACATTACACTTCAGGAAATAGTTTATATTATGGCTTTTTAGAAATTAATACATATAAATGTACCTTGGTAAGTAAGAAACTTAAAACATTTGCAAAAGTAATACTGCATATGCATACACAGAAGAATTTTTCTTAATGGGCATGTTAAGTGATTTTCCTCACCAGAAAACTGCTATCTTACTTTTAAGACCCTGCTGGGTCTGGAGGGAGCTGGATAAAGACAAAGATAATCAAACCTGGAAAAAATCAGGTTAAGCTCAACAGGGTCTGGGCAGGCAAGGCATGACAATCTCTAACCTTATTCACACACTACTGTTACAGGATTTGATAAATTGTGGGGAGTCACTGAATCCAGGTTTCCCTCTCCGACAGTGTTAGGCTGTATGAGCATGCTCTTCCTATCCACACATACTCTAAAAGAAAGGCAAAAGGGAAAAAGGCTTTCTTACCCTCTCCCTTTAAGCAAATGCAAGCAAAAGGCAGCCCCATGGGCAAAGCAACAGCCCTCAAAACAGGAAGATCTGGTTGTTTATATGAATAAAGCCAGTAAATACAGAGGCATATAAGTTCTCATGCTCTGGGATATGCTATAAAAGAAATAGAAATGTTATTGCTCTCCCTGCTTCCCCCACCCTCTCCCCCCTTTTTTTCCTTGCTGCTAACTGCACATGAGTAAGAACTATTATTCCAAATTGATTCAATTCAGATTTGATATTAAAATAGTAGAATGCAGAATGTCCAACTACTTTTCTGGGTACAAAAAAGGGGAAATTTTGGATATTAATAAAAGTTAATATTTTCTGAGTATGTTTTGCTAGACACATGCTAAACCTGCTGTACTTCACTGACTCCTTGTTTAATGAATTTAATTCTCAAACATGTGCATTATATACATATATATCTACATGCACACTTTAGTATTCCAAACACTTTGTTCTTGATGGAACAGGCCTGAAATTAACAAGGGGCAAATAGGAGTATAAGATCCTGAATCCCGTATCAACACTAAATATGTCTGGACTAAATTAAATTATAAAATAAAATTTTTATTTATGTAATATATGTAAATTGCAAATAAGAGACTTTTTAAATGTGCTAAACTTTATGTTAGAGACTCTTTACACTCCATTCTATTTCTCCAAGCTATGGCATTTTCTTCTTTAAAACACATATATAGACAACAAAACAGCCAGAAGTCTTAATGAGAAGTAGCTATTTCAGAAGTAAAAAGAAATATATGAAATAAATCACCCATTCTTAACATACAAGAGCTCAAATTTCATAACCTGACTATAAATTCAGTGAGTCCTGGACTTCACAGTCCACACCCTGTGTTGTTCACCTCACCAACAAGATCCTGACAGAAGGGATACTTCATCTACCCCTGCTGTCCCATTCTTGTGCAATTAATGTTACACTGTGTTGATTCAGTAACAATGAATCCATGACAACATTATTTTTAATAGTTTTTTTTTCCTTGAGAAATCAGTGTTTACTGTTTCACTCACATTAGACATATTTTTTAAATAAAAATAATTATTTTTAAAGAAGCTTTAGATTACATAAATGTTACATTGAAAATATAGAGGGATTCCCATATACCCCACCCTGTTCCCCTCCCACACTTTCCCCTACTAACAACATTATTTCATTAGTGTGGTATATTTGTTACAATTGATGAAGGAATACTGAAACATTGCTACTAATCATAGTCTATAGTTTATATTATGGCTTATACTTTGCACCACACAATTTTATAGGTTTTAAAAAATGTACAATGGCCTGTATCCGCCATTGCAATATCACGCAGAATAATTTCAATGTCCCCAAAATGCCCCATGTTACACCTGTTCTTCCCTCTCCCTCCCCTCAGAACCTCTGGTGACCACTGCCTTTATATCAATGTTATAAGTTCTTCCATTACTAGAATAATAAGTCTACTTTGGTCCATGGTTGCATTCCTCCCTTATGTTTGCTCATTCCTCAATCTTGAGGATTTGGGGATGGTGATGCCCACTCTGCTTCTGACTGAGAGAGGGCTTAAATCACATTCGATATTTAATTTATTTATGTTAGTTTTATTTCTAGTACATATTTAAAGCATGAAAATAAAGCACAGTAATCCATTAGAATTATCGATTAGGAAATTTATTTGGGGAGCAAATTGTTAATGGGTGTCTACTTGCCCTATATATTACCTACAACAATTCAAATTGTTTTCTATTTGATTCTTAAGAATGGACCCAAATTCTTAAACAGTAAAAAATAATTAACTATAAAATCAGATTTGTTTGTTTTAAAATTTGATTATTTCAGGCTTAACTTAATAGGACTGAGAAATATAAAGAGATCATTTTTTTCCCTCAGCCTTTAAAATTTATGAGAAAAGAATTTCAGATCTACTATATTTAAACTAATTTATGATAGTTTTAAAAATAACAATTACATGATCCAACAATTTACATTTTTAAACTGCAGTAAAATCCAGTTAGCTTGACCATTTTGATAGTTGACCACCTCAGGGGCCAGAGTTCAAGGACTTACCTGCACCCCCATCGGCAGTCCAGAGCTGAGGTACAACAGAGCACATCTCAGTCTAATGAATGGCACAAATCTCAGGCAAAACAACTTCCAGCTGAAATAGCTGTACAAATTTAATAAATAAATACAGTTTGCCATTAAAGCAAAGCTGTAGATACTACACTTCTTTTTGATATGTTTCTCTTGCCTGCTTGCTTACGAAAGTCTTCTAAGACCTTAGCTAATAAGTCCCATGTTACAGTGCATCTCCCAAAATGCAAACATCAGCAAATTAAGTTATTTCAATGTCAAGTGGCCAAAATAATGACATTCTCATTAGTTAGACCTCTATCCTTAAATTTAACCTGCTGAAAAAGAAGCATATAGTTTATGTATTTGCTAAACTGATAAAAAGAGGAAAGAAATGCTAACTTTTTCTTTGTTAGAGAAGTTGTGGGTTTATAGAATAATCAGGCATAAAATACAGAATTCCCATATGCCACCCTATTACTAACACCTTGCTTTGTTACAATTGAATCCACCTCCTCCATTCCTCCAATTACCTTCCAATTGCTTTTCACCATATACTTAACACTATCTAAAGTAACCTAATGAAGTTGTGAACATGGCCTCCTGGCCTATATTAGAAACCCAATGAATACTGAATGGTTAAAATTGACCTAATAAAAGCCTTTTGATTTAAGGATAAGATTTAGGAAATAAGACATTGCTCCTTAATATTGACATTCTTCATTTAACCAAAATTTATCTTGAAGAATTTCAAGGCAAAGAACAAATTAGATTCTACATTGATTCTTAGGAATAGATACCGGTACCCTACAGTCTGCCATCTGCTGTGTTCATGTTTGGGTGAATTTATGCCAGTTAAACTCAAGGAACCTGCTGCAGTCTGGAAAGACATGTGCCTTGCAGATTCAGTGAAAGCTATGCTCTTAAAGAGGTCATGAAATATCTGTTAAATAAAGAGTTATCTTGGAAACAGAAAAGTTAAAACCTATTAAGCTGTTCATTGTTGTCAGCTAGCAGACAAATACAGGGTTTATTGAAACAATGGAGGACAGTCGTCAACTTACTAAGCAAAGGCAAAAGCTATTTTACCTACGTATTTCATATGCCCGCTCTGTTTTGGGGTAGAGGTAAAATTAACCAAACTGTGCAAATATTCTTGATGTTTTATTAAGTGATCCATAAGAGCAGATAATGAGGAAGTGGAAACAATAATGAAATTGAATGTAAACCTGGGAAGTTTGGGGGAGCTTTGAGAATGATACAAACCACTGCCACAAGTTCAGCTTTAAAATTTGCTGCTTCTACTTTGGGAACAGCATGTACTATTTAGGGAGGGGCAAAATCATTTTATTGCCAGATTTTTTTATGCTCTGCTCAATTTAGTTTTCATTGTTTGCATTTGGGGGCTTATTTTGCATCACAAACTCTATTACAGTTAATATGTGAGAACATCTATTAATATTTTTGTCTTTATTAGAGTTTAACTATAAGCTATAATTTAGCTTTAGATGATCTCTTAAAAGCACTGAGTAGGATTTATTTTTACACTCAAATCCTCCTCTTTATATTTCCCCCACACCAGTTTTCAAAGCAACATTAAGTAGTAATTTTTAAAATGTGTCTACACCTAAAATATTGGGAATGCATTGTAAAGAATGAAAAATATAATAATCTTCAAAATGAGCAATTTTTGCTACTGGAGGTTTTGGGAAAAACAAATATTATATTAACTAATCTTCCTTAATTTCATATTTATTATTGATCATGTATATGTAGATTCTTTCATAACATAGTAAAAGTTTAGTCTCATTAAGTACTTAAATATATGCTAAAAAGAAGGCACAAAGAGACAAAATCTACTAGATTTAGCAAAAATTTCTTGAAATAGAGAGCATTTTTCAAAGAAATGCATCATTGTGATTCCCAATTGCTGACAGAAAAGCATTAAATATGTGTTTTTCAAAAAATAATTATTCAATAATTTTTAGTCTCTTGTATAATGAGCACATAGACATAGGCAAATGGACACTGCTAAAGTGGATTCTTAAAGTATTAAAATATAGTTTGATTTAAATTACAATAGCTCAAACATACTGTAGTAGCCAGCCTTCAAGATGGCCCCAAAGATCCCTGCCTCCTGGTTCATCTGACTGGAGTCCCCTCCCACGTTTAAGCATGAGTGGTTGGTATGACCAACAGAATATGGGAGAAGAGATGGTATGTCACTTCCAAGACTCGGTTATCAGAAAAAGTGGTTTCCTTCTTGGTCGTGCTCCTTCTCTCTTGTATCACTCTCTTTGGGGGAAGGCAGCTACTATGTTGAGCAGCTCTATGGAAAGGTCCATGTGCCAAGGAACTGACGCCTTCTGACAACAGGGTAGGTGAGGAACTAAGGCCTCTAGGCGACGACTGCATGAGTAAAACATCTTGGAAACAGAATTTCTAAGGCCAGTCAAGCATTCAGATAACCGTAGCATGGTCAATACAGTGACTACAGCTTAATGAGAAGGCCTGAGCCAGAACCACCAAGCTCAATCACTCCTGTATTCCTGACTCTCAGAAACTTTGTGAGATGATAAAGTCTGTTGTTAAGCTGCTAAATATTTGGATAATTACTTATGCAACAATAGAAAATTAATGCACATATTCACTCATAACCCACCGGTCCCTGTTATTCCATCTTAGTCAGAAGCAAAAGTCAATCAGGTAAATTTGGACTGAAGATTATGGTTAGAAATCAGGTATGCTTTGGACTTTTATGAAGGGCATGAGAGGGTATATAAAAAATATTTAAATTAGTATATCATTCATTTATATACTTGGTGGGAAAGTGTCTTTGCAGTTTTAATGAAAAGTTAATATGCAAAAAGTATATGAAATCTAAAAATGCAATCTAATCTTTGTTGCATAAAGTAGATCAGTGATTGGGAATGGGGCTAGGCAGGACAGGAGCGATTACGTACAGGTAAGAGGAAATCTGATGGATGATGGACACGTTCCCTATCTCAACTGTGCTGTTGATTTTACAGGTATATGCATATTCTGAAATTTATCAAATTGTATGATTTAAGTATGTATTGTTTATTATTCTTCAATTATACTTCAATAAAGCCATGAAAAAAATACTGTCTACTTAATGCGGTCACAACTGCCAAGATTTTCAAACTGCCAAGTCTGAATGATGTTAGACTTTAGTACTTTAGGATCTGGGAGGTTAAGAGACCAATACTTTTACTATATATTACTCAATCCTTAGATCATGGAAATGTTCCCATAGGCTATCATAACACTATATAGAACAATTTGAATCAAGAATACTAAAACAGCCAAATAGAAAATCCTATCAAAATAATAAAAATTTATTGTAGCAGTTTGATATTATTGATGAATTCCAAAAAGAAATATTGGATTATGTTTGTAAATTAGCCTTTTCCTCTGGGCATGATTAAATTATGATTAGGGCTTTGATTGGGCCATGTCAGTAGGATGTTAAGTTCCCGCCCCCTTGGTGGGCAGGGACTCACAGAGAAAACGACATGGCAGAAGAGTTAGTTGGAGTTCTGAGCTGGAGCCTGGGAAGTGAACACACAAGAGCAAAGAGGAATAGAGACGGCTTCTTAGATACAGCAGAAGCCCCGGGGAGAAAGACAGAGGCGTTCACCTGATAGTCCACAGCTGGCCTTGTGGAGATAGCACAGCAGCTGAGCCCAGAGAGAAACAGAGCACCGGGAAGAGAGAAACCCAAGAAGCCTGAACTCTTGGCAGCCATCTTGTCCCAACATGTGGGTATAGACTTTGGTGAGGGAAGTAACTTATGCTTTATAGCCTGGCAACTCTAAGCTTCTACCCCAAATAAATACCCTTTATAAAAGCCAACAGATTTCTGGTATTTTGCATCAGCACCCCTTTGGCTGACTAATACATTTATCATCTAAAATATGTTAAGAAATATGAAGGACAGTTGATTTCATATCCACATGTAATCTTAGTTTCTTTATAGTAATAAGAAAAAGTGAGCACTTCAAAGCAAGGGAACAGATAAATCTGTAACTAATGATTTTTTAAGTCCATGTAAAATTCTCTGACACTTTCTCCTAGAATTCATTGAGGATTCTTGTCAACTTTTCCAGAAATTTCACCTTTATCCTTTAAATTTTAATGGACAAAATTTAAGGTGAGTTTTCTACTCTGGACTCATAACTTTTAGACTGAGGAAAAATAGCCTCGGTCTAAAATAGATGAAATTATTACATTTTTTTAAAGAGCCAAGTGTAATTACTAACTTTATAATAGAATTAGGAAACAATATATAAAATAAATATTATTAAAGACTTTAATTAAAAAAAACACACAAACACCTCCAGTAAAGATTAGGATTAATGAAAGACCACCAGAGAGGTTCTGATAAACCAACATTCTGTCTGGTATAAACTGTCAGAATAGAGTACCATAGCTACAAAACTGTAAGCAGAAATTAAAATGTTTTTATGGGTACATGGTGAAAGAGATAGAGAAGATTCCTAGTCTCTCTCATAAATGCTTTACAAATTTTTTACTTAATGGCTAATTTGCCCAAATTAAATATTTCATACATTCATCAATTAATAATTACTGCAACTATATTGATGTAATTTGGTCATGTTAAAATGAATTTTCCATTTTAATTAAATTAATTAATAAAAATATATTATTTTTCTAAAATTAAATATTAGATAGACAGATAGATAAGCAATTATAGCTGGTAGGTTTATGTAATTTAAATTCTCAAATTTATTTTACATGTTTTCTCTTATAAATTTGATGTTCCTATTATTTGTTTTACTATTTATACATTTATAGTCAAGACATTACTATAAAATAATTTGCTTTCTTAGAGTGACATGCATATACTAATTTCCTTAATTTTAGATTATTATCACTTGGTTATCGGTTATGTATTAAGAGGGTGATTTAAAATAAAAGAAAAAAAGATATATTCTTTGGTTTGTGTTAAACTACAGGGTATGACTAGCCCTGCACATTGATCTATTACTAACTACTCTTAAGATGCTAAGAAAACCAATGGAAAAAAAGGGCTGATGCTACTGATAAGTGAAAATATAAGCTCATTATTGTCAGATCTTTAAATTTTTTAAGCTACAAATCCTGGTTTTTATATAAAATCTTCTAGTTCAAAAATAATTTAAAAAACCCCAAGGGGTTCTAACAAAAAATATTGGGCACTAATACTTTGCATCCTCTGCACAGACCAATGGTGAAAGGCAGAAGCATAAATTTACACCAAATAGAGTAACATTGTTTAAGTCAACCAGAGAGGTACATATAGGGTTGTATTATTCAAAAATGCCAAACATCATTTGCTTTATATATCCACAGCTCTCATGGATATATTTTATTCATGGATACAATTTAGTCTTTCAATTAATGTTCTTCTTTGTTTTTTTATTTTTTATTTTCTCATTTAAAAAAATTCATTGAAGTGTATCATTCACACATGAACATACATAAACAATATGTGTATAGTAAAAGTTTTGAACTTCAAAACCAACATGCATATCATACAGGGCTCCCACACATCACCCCACCACCAACGCTTTGCATTGTTGTGAAACATTTGTTACAAACTAGGGAAGAGTATTGTCAAAATATTACTAACTATAACCCATTATCTTACATTTGGTGTATTTTTCCCACAACCCATCCAATTATTAACACCCGGTATTAGTATTATGTACTTGTTATAGTTCATGAGAGAACGTTCTCATGTTTGTTCTACTAACCAAAGTCCAACTTCCACAACAGGATTCACTATATTATACAGTCCCATGCTTTGTACAATCCATTCAAAGTGTACATTCAATGGCTCTCGTTTTCATCACCGAGTTATGCTGTCATCACCTCAGTCAATTTTAGAACATTGTCATTACTCCAAAATGATGTGATGTGAACATAAACAAAGCCATACTTCATATTTTCTTGTTAGGTGGACAAGAAGAAGAAATATAAATATTTTAAGAGTTTAACTCTGACTTTAATTAAGGATCACATATGTTAGTCTGCTTTTAAAGTTTGTTTCAATTTTCCTTGCACAAGGCTCAATTTATTGATAATTAAAATTTGTTCATTTATTCATTTTATTTTACTTTATTTTTGTATGTTCTTCACAAAAAAAGCTAAAGGACAGAAATTGGTTCTTGTTAGTAGCAGAAGCTCCACCCTCAGAGCTCATTCTAGCCAATGAACTACTTGGATGTATTTTTATTTTTAGGAAGTACCAGGAATATTGAACCCAGGACCTTGTACATGGGAAGCAGGCACTCAATCACTTGAGCTACATCTACTCCCTGGATGTATGCTTAACCATTTTTAGTTCTAGTAATTTTATTAACTCAAGAATAGTTATTGTTTTGATTTCACATGTTTTTTTAAAATTTTAGGACTCAATATAGAATTTAACAACTTTTATTACATTACTTTGTATGACTCACATCTCATATTTTATATTTATAACTGCACTGGGAAAGTATACACATACAAATACTATTTTTATTCTAGTGATTCTTTTTTATTCTATTTTTACAAGAATAATCAATGGGACCTCTAGGACTTGTCAATATTTATAACAAAGCAAGTTTATAGTTAGAAGCTGAGATGTTTTCATTGAAAAGTTTTTTAAAACCAGGAGCTGGCAGACCCCATTTACAACATGGAGTAAAAAGGCAAGTTGTAAAAAGACTTGTGCTATGATAACTAAAAACATCTTTATGATTTATTCCAATAGCTAAAATAATCTTAGGCTATATAAATAAAAATACAGAATCAAGAGCAAAGAAAGGGATCCTTTTCTTTCCCCTGGGGTTAAGGACTAATAACACCTAGAATAGGGTATCAAATATAGGAACCACAGTTTAGGTGTGAGATTGAGCAACTAAAACTGGGTCTAGGAGGCAGCAGCTGGGAAAATAAAGGATTTTGTAGCTGCTTGGAGCATGCATATGGTTTCTCAAATGAGGGCATAAATCTGCTTATGTTTAAGAAAGGAAAATGGTCTGCATCATTCCTGTATTTAGGCTTCCCATATAATATGTGGGCACACACTTAGGACAGGATTTACCTCTTTTACTTATACCAACCATCCGCATACAAAACATAGAAACCTATGTAGTAATTTTAAAACGCTGGCTATTTTTATATGATCAAAAAGGTGAACAAATATTGAAATAGAAAACTGAATCATGTTTATACTTTATAGACTTAGAAGATATATTGACCAAGAAAGTTCTCTTCTATTAAATAAATGAGCAACAAAAAAGTATTCTCTTTAAGAATATATGTTTAAAGGGATATTCTAGATTCTAATACTGAAAACAATGGTCTCTGTACCTGGTCACAGCATTGGTTGCTTCCTCATTCCCCAAATGAGCATTCTCTGTGTCATAAACAAGGAAAGCCTGCCAAGAGATGTCAGTTCATCTAAGCTATCAGCCTCCACAAAACGAGGTTACTCTTCATGGGAAAACAATTAACATTTAAAAAAATGTATATGTTGAGAAAAGACAAAATTAATAAAGACAAATCTTTAAAGCTCAAGAAGTTATGCTGAGCACCGACGCACATTGTTTAAATGTTATTTTTCATGGAAACTTCAAGGACAGATAAGTGGGCTATATGAAATGTTAATTATTCTTAATCTTAGCTGTTGAAATGCTTTAGGTTTGGGTGTGGCGACTCCTTTTGAAAGACTTTTTGGCACTCCAGCATAGACCTGGGCTATAATTTCTTTCCAACATTGGACACACCTTGTTCAAAAGACAAATGACTCATATGAGGCCACAATCCAAGATGTGATATTCAACATTCAACCTGGTAATGCCATCCCAGATGCAGCCCCAGTTTCTACTGTGAGAATAATATCAGATGGAGGATTAAAAACTATGACTCCTATATTTCACTAGAATAAGTTTTGCAGCACTAATAAAAATACAGAGTAAAGAGTGTCAGATAAGGTAATGAGGAGAAAGGCCACAGAAACGTTGTGAAAGGGTGCCAACATCAATAAGTATTAGTCAATATTTGTACCACTTAACAAAAATAAGCCATGCCTACAAGGTGAAAATAGCTGGATAAGAAAGAAGAAAACACAGGTAACTAATGTAAAAGCTGATTAATCAAATCAGTACTACAATGATAAAAAACACCATATGACACATAATATCCAACATCAAATACTTATTCATTTTCATTGAAATAAAGATCAAATAGAGTTATTTCTTCCATCAAACTCCCTAGACATATTTATGCATGTGCTTGCTAAGTATACATTTTGTTTGTTTTTAAACACCTTAACCAGCCACAAGAGATTGTTATATATTGGACTCACTGATTCACTCATTCTTTCAAAAACTTTTGTGAATACTTATGATGTTACATTCTGACGATGCAAATGTGAAAAAAGCTCCTTTTCTGCATTTTATGAGCTCATAGTGCAGTAATGAGGCAGAAACCTGAACCAGTATTTCTGTTTAACAATGAAATAATGCTATCGTAGAGGTATATGGGGATCAGTTTTCTCTTGGAGTTTGCTTTTCCTTCAGATGAAAATTAAAAAGATTTTAATGCTATCCAGTCCTGCTAGACAAAAAAGAAAATGATTCAATAGATCTCATGTATTTTGAAGTTTGATAATGCAATGATCCTTCATGCATATATGACTTTAAAAGAATCCCAGGGTGAGGACAATACCTACACTCAAAATGATGGGATTTTAGGCACAAAAATCAAGAGTGAAAGAAGACTTTCTAGTTTTATTTGCTTATATAACCTCCCTCAAGTCAAAGTACGCAGGCATGTAGGGAACTATTTTGTACCCTAGTCTAATGTCAACCTATGTACTTTTCTAACATCAGTGAAAAAAATTAGTTTCTGTGCCTGGATTGGTTACTTAAAAAAATTGTGGTACAAAATCCTACTATGAATTATAAAAGTAAAGGAAGTAAGGGTTGGCTAGATGAAGGATGGGATAAAGTAGAGTTGAATAATTACAACTCCACTTTAGGTTTTAGTTTCTGGGATTCCACTTTCAAAATTAGAAGCTATTTTTTAAATCGTACCCAAATTCTATTTCCCATCTACTACTTCTTGACCTTACATTAAAGAATAAAACAAACTAAACTCAAATTTTAATGAATTCTTTTAATAAATATGTATTGTGTGCTTACATAGTGATTAAAACAGCCACAGTTCCTGCCCTTAGGGAGTGTATAGTCTCATGAAAGAAATAGAAATAAACAAGTAGCCACAAAATGTCAAGTACTATAGAGGAAAAGAAAATCAAACTGAAGGAATATTGTGTGTTGGGGAGGACAGTGTGTTGAATACAGTGAAACAGAGTGAGAAAGAGGGCCTCTCGGTGAAGGTGATATTTAACCTGATCACTGAAGTGAGAGGAGGAATCTGCAATGCGAAAAGCCAAGGACTAGGGAGACTAGCATTCCAGGCAGAGGCCGCTGCACCTGCAAAAGTTCCGGGGCAGAACACCTTCAGGGAACCAAAGAAAGGCCAGTGTGACTGTAGCACAGGCAGCAAGAGGGAGAGTACAGGGGCCATGGAGAGTAGACTGGAGAGGTGGGCTGGAGCTGGCCAGGTTAAGAAGTGTGAGAAGATGTGAAGAGCAAGCGTTGGTCTAAGAGGAAGCCATTATAGGGTTTTAATAGAGGATGTGCATGGCAAAAGTCATTACTGGCTCCTAAACAGAGAACAAATTGGAAGGGAGTTGGAGGCCTATTTCAGAAGTCACATAAGACACAATGGTGGGTTGGGCAAAAGATAGTAGATGGATTTGGAAAAAAGCAGATGACATCATTTGGAGTCATGGTATAATTTTGAGGAAGTATCACCAAATCTTACTGATAAAGTGGACAAAGTGACTAAGGCGGAGGGAAGGATAAAGAATGCTTCAGAAATTTCACAAATGGTGGCCCCAATAATTGAGATACGAAGACTGTGAGAGGAACAGGTTTGGAGGGGACATTAAAAATTCTGTTTGTACATGTTCTTTGGGATTTCTCTGAGACATCTATGAGGAGATGTCAAGGGACAACAAAGTATACAAAACCAGAATTTCAAAGACACATTCATGGGTCATGAGCATATACATGGTACTTACAGCTATTGCTAATAATGAGATCACTAATGGAGAGTGTGGAGCAATATTTCTACAATTTTAGTATGCAGAAAAATCGCCCTAGGAGATTCTGATTCAGTAGGTTTGTGGTGGGGCCTCTGAATCCGTATTTTTATTAAACTCCCCAGGTTAGACTCATCCCAGTACCATCATGTTAAATACTGCAATAGAGACAAAAAGTGAGCCCAGTAATGAGCCAAGAAACTCTAGCAGTTGGGAGCTGCCAGAAAAGGAGGAGTTTGAGAAACTAGAGCCAGAGACCAAGCAGGAGAGAGTGATCTATGCAATCTGTTTCATCATCAAGGGAAAATAAAAGGTATCTGACTATTAGTTATTCCTAGCAAGAACCTGGTCAAAGAGCTCCTTTGAGCAAGTTCCTATAAAATAGTGCCAAGAAAAGGCTTCCAGAACAATAGGTGGTATGAAGGAATTAATCTTGTTCAATGAATTTGTTGTCACTGTAAGAAAAAAGTGGTGGACAATAGCTGCAATGGCTACTAATACTGCTACATCCAAATCAGGAGCAGGTATCATGGGATTAGAACTAGCCATGTTGAAGTGAGAATGAGATATTGACCAACACACTTCATATTTCTGAGGGCAGGAAATGAGTTACATCACTAGCTTTTCTCCTTCCTGTTACATACAGCTAGCATCAAGATCCTAATATTTATTTAAGCCCTTTAAACAATAGGCTAAGAAAAGTAAAGTCATACAAATCACGAGGCTGATTCATTTCTATCACTTTCTCTCACTGTATATTTTGTTAGCAACTCCTTTCCTAGTACTCCATCTCCAGACTATTCTAACTGCTTTGAATTGACACCATTCAGTCCTTACCTTGTGTCAGACAGAACAAGCTTGTCTCCATTTGATCATGTTCCAATGGCCTGTTACATTTCACCTACACTTATGTAACCAAACCAGTTGATCCATAAAATTATTATATGCTGATGGGCATACTATAACTCACAAATTTTCATTTTTAACAGGAGCTTTCCCAGAGACAAATTTTAATTTAAAGGAGTTAAGCTATTGTTGGGAAATTTCTATATCATCATAGAGAAAATATATTAAATATGGAGAAGATAATTTTAATAATCCTCAATCAACACCCTGCAGATTGCTATCTATTTCACCTGTAAAGTACTAACAGACAGTTTAAGAATATTTAACCACCTGGGAGCAAGCAACCATTTAAAAAGCAGGCAACCAAGAGATTATAAAACGCTTCATAAAGCTGATTTCATGGTATGTGATAGCTGAAGGAAGTCTTGAACAACAAGTACATCTATGAGTCTGCCTTGTGAAAAATCTACACAGAGCCAAAGATTTTTTTTTCAAATAATAAAGCTTAAAGCAGCCCTTAAATGTAGGGTTGCAAATCAAAGACCAGCAGGTATAAGGCAAATAACATAAATGTGTGAAGTAGCCAGCTATAAAATAACATCTGATCCAGAGGTCTATGGCAAGCATTCAAATTCAATTTATGGGAAATCTGTGAGACCACACATACCATGACTGTGGGGCAAACTCAACCCATGGGACATCAGTGTTTATGTCTCCACATCTGTGCTTTGGGATTTGGGAAGCAAAATATGACAACGTGGAGTCTAGTTTTAACAAAAAGTTGAAATTGGTAGTTTGTTGGAGGGGAAAAAAAAATTTTAATAGTGTATAAGTGACTGTTAATATTTGGGAATAAATAACATTTACTTGAGGTTATATTTGAAGAGAACCCGAGGGCGTTGGTACATCAGCAGGACTGAAAGATGGTGGCAGGGGCGGGGGTGGTGGTGGTCATCCTATTCTGCACCCCATCCAACACTGGTGAGATTTCCCTGGTGACCTTGGGAATCTCCGGCAAGTACCCTCAGGGAGCTCTGCCAGCCCAACTCTCCTACTTGGTCAGGTTCCATAAGGCCTGGCTGGATGGGGCCAGAAGAGTTCCTGTGGGAGGGGATACCTGCTTCCTTTTAAGTGGATGTCACCCCGTTAGCTCCTGCAGAACCCAGGGGTACATAAGAAAGAAGGTAGACTTGTCACCAAGATTTTATTCAACTAGAGTGATAAACCAAAGACATTCAACTGTCACTGGCCCCGATATATATATCACTGACATTATCTTTTCATTATTGCACACAAAAACAGCACTGTACCAATGTATTAGTAGCCCTCGAAGGGACCATAATATGAAACAAAAGAGCTCGTCGCTAATTCGAAGACCCAGATGTGTTGAAACCATCATCCTAAAGTCCAAAGAGATTATTTAAAAAAATTTTTTAAAAGATACATTTCATGAAGTGTGTAGGAAAAAACTGATGGAAAAATAGACTGGTTGTCTAAAATAACTGTTCTTATTAGGGCAATTTTGGGCTCCAGGGCTGTAAATGTCTGGAAACATTTTTAGTTGTTACAACTGGGAGAGAAGATGCTACTGCATCCAGTGGGTAGAGGCCAGGTATGCTGCTAAACATCCTGCAATGCACAGGACAGCTCCCCACAATGAAGAATTATCCGGCCCCAATGTCCATGGTTCCAAGGTTGAGAAACCCTAGTATAGGATTGTAAAACATTTATAAAAATCACTTGCTTAATGCCAGTGAGTTTAAAGTGCATGAAAGCGCTTTTATTCTAAGAGTGTGATTTCTAGGTAAATAAGGGATAAAAAAGAGAGATAAGGAAGGCTGCAGTGTGGAATAAGAAATGCTAAGGATTATGGATGAAATAAGGGCTACATAACAGGAAGAAAAGGGACTCATCTGTCATACCACAACCTTTTTGCTCTTTGCACCCTTTCCCCTCTCCCATCTATACCTATAGAAGCAGTATAACTCTTTCCACTTATGAATGTGGAGTTCCAGCTATTACAGCTCACCTCCCCATCCCACAGCTCCATAAGTGGAAGCATGGAGTGCATATGGACACATCTCGCAGCTACCAAAAGCAGGTTAAGAATAATGGCATTGAGTGGGGAACTAGGAAATTAAAGTGCTAGAAGGTGAAATGCTGAAGAAGTAAAAGCAGAGGAGTGGCAGGAGGAGGCAAATACATGCAAATATATTTGAGGGGGGAAAAAAGCTAGCACTATATCAATATTCCTCAGATACATCTAGAAGCTCTGAAAGGGATATATATATCACAGGAATGATCAGTGGGGAAGGGGACCATTAAAATGAAGAACAGTATTTTCTGCAAACCTTCGATTTTGGATTGTATACTTATTGAAATAATAGGAAGAAGAGAAAAACAAAAGAAGATAGAAAAATAGATAGCTATTTAAGAATCAACACACATGTGTTGCCTCTCCAGCACAGAATCCTTTTCAAAGGACTAAAATACTAGGCAGCTAAGCTAAAAGACTGAATCAAGATATGGCCTATCCTTCTGATTGCTAATAATAAATATATAATCTTTAATAAAATATCTCTACCACTAAAGACCTATTAGGGTTCATCTAACATTGTTTTTAAAAAGAATGATAATTCTTCACAGTCATATCTTTGGACGAAATAAATCAAATCAGAGATAACTGAGGCTAACAGCAGTTTTATGGATACTCCCACTAAGATTATTGTCAAAGTCTAAACATTCAAGGTAGAGATTGAAATTTTCTTATTTTACTGCCATTTTGATGCAAAAATTACTATAAAAAATCTATCATAAATTAAAAATATCCAGTCATTAATAATATATAATATGGTTACAGATGTTTTATAAAGTGAGGATTTTGAATACACACTATTTTAAGACCATTGATATAATTTTTGGAATTTTGAAATCACAATTAAATTCATGCTAAAATAATGTATTAGTTATATATTTATTAATGTTATACATTTATTGATTAATAATTTCGAAAAAATATCTGTTTACTTTTGGAAATCGTCTCTCATCTTCCATGAACTTAATTTATATACCCAAATTACTTTAGAAAAAGAAAAAGTATTTGTTTTCTAGCTGTGAAGATGGAACGTGTTGAGCACTTTATCACATCAAAGCAGGTAAGTAGTAACTAAAGTCTGGGCACAGGTAGAGTCTTCTTGTCCAGAAAAACAGTTGTTGGTGGTGTGATTTTTGTTTATTTTTACCTTTTAAAATGGGACATATCACAGAGTAAAGTTTTTAAGAGCCTTTAATTATATATATATATAAGCATGTGTGTAGTGGGAAAAAATAAATTTTGGAATGAAACAGATGTATATAATCTTATATTTATAGCTCCTTCATTTACTAGACAGGAGACTGCCTAATTTTTTTATCTGCACATCTGTAAAATGGGTATTAAAAAGGTAAATACCTGGTTCTCAACAGAGTGCTCAAATGTTATTTCCTTTCCTCCCCTCCAAAATGAATGAAACACACAAAGAAGCTCTGAAAAACTCTGTGAAAACTACTCTCAGAAAGGAGAAAAATCTTTCTTTTAAAATAATTACATTAAAGAAATATGTCAAATTTAACTTAAAAATATACAAATAGTCTAATTTTTGAAGGTGAACATATTAATAGAGAAGCTAATCTCTTTGCATCTATGAGGAAATCTGAAATTTTCTCCCAGATACGAATTTTAGAAGTTCTTCCATTGGCTTAGTCTTTAGTAAAAGTCGGTTTATTTTCAAAAGTTAAAGATGAAAATGTCCCACATTTTATACTTGGTGCCTCTTCCTTCCAATCTCTTATTATGTTCATCATTTCTGTTATTTTTTTTATATTTACTTTCCATAATTTGCATTAATGCTGCAGGAACAACAGGGAACTATTACAAATTCTGAGCATCCCTCAGTATCCAATCTTCATTTTTTGTTGCGATCTGCTAGCCAAAGTCCATCTTCTTGAGTTATCCAATGGGATGAATTTTATGGAAAAATATACAAGATTAAAAAAAACACCTTTCTAAGACTTTTAATAAAGGTTTGTGATTAGCCAAGGCTATTAAATGGTAGCACATTTAATGAGTGCTTAACTAATATTATTAACAATCCAATAATTAGACCCCTTTAGCACAAAAAATGTCAAAGAAACAGGGTCATAATTTCCGGCAACACTGTTTACAGGTTTTTTCTTTTTCCTTCCCCCCTAACTTGATTAAGCCAGAAATAATGAGCAAATGTGAACCCTTTCTGGAACACAGCATTTAATTTCTTTTCAAAAATGATAGAAATACCAAATTGCAACTGCACAGGGGCTATCCAATGGTTTCTTGGCAAGGTGCTGAAATAGAATTCAAGAAATACAGAAAATTCCATCCATTATCAACTATGGATGAGATGTACAGTAAAGCCCTTCTCATTGGTATTTACTCACATGGTCTGATTTTGATAATATGCAGCTGAAAATATTACCCAGAGAGAGTTTCTCCAAAGAGCTAAAGCAGTAGATGTCACAACACTAAGCATTAAAGACAAAATCATGGAGTCTGTAGAGAAGTTATTGATTAGGGATGGACTGATGAGAAAACGTCATTGCTAAAATCTGTCCAATTTTAAATACAAGCATATTTATAAGGGTAAGAGACTACTGAGAAACAGGAAATATGAAATTACTGTGGTATCCTGACATATTCTCTAGAACACTAACATAATGGCGTGGTGGCTGTGTTATGAGTTAGCAACCTGTTTTTCTAAGTTAGTAATTGTAAAATGCTTAGAGAAGATGAGCTAAGAGGTAGCTGCAGGATAGATCTTATTGGTGTCCCCTTCTTATCATGTAACTTTGCTAACAGGAAACTTCCAATGCCTGGAAAGGAAAGCCTCAAATTCCAACTCAAGCTTTCAAGGTCCCCCATAAGCTATTCTGAATCTGTCTTTCCAAGATTTTGCCCCAACACCCTAATTTAAAAACAAGGTATATCAGTCACAATGTTCTACTCTAGGGTTCCTAAAATATGTTCTCTACTTTCCTATATACAAGAGTCACTGATGCCATTTTCTTTACTCACATAATGCATTCTCCCCACAGACAGGCACACTTCAACTTTGATTGTTCAAATTTCATCCATTTGACTAAGGCCTTCAGTAATTTCCAGGAAAGGGGAAAGGGAGCTGCTATATATGACATATTCGTGTATACATGCTGCACAATTATAAACCCAGGAATGTGTATAGTTTAGTGATTAAAAATAAAAAAGAATTTGACATACATGGGTCCAAATTTTAGTCATTCTGCTTAGTAGTTATGGTACCTTGGACAAATTTGATTATATCTGTGAGAATCATTTTACTTGGCTATAAAATGAAGATAATGCCTGCCTATAGCACTATGAAATAAAGGAATATATAAAGTATCCAGAATATAAGAGGAGCTCAAAAAGAATACTATTATTAGCATTATTATCAATACCATTACCTCTCTAAGAATCATAAGGTAAAATGAAAAAACAAAAAATCCTGAAAACTACCTAAAGAATTTATTTTAATTGAATTAAATTTCAAAATTAAGTAAATACTACAGAACATTTGAGAAAATCAAATAATAAAATCAAATAAATCAAGACAACATATTTAAATTGACAAACAAGGGTAAATCTTGGAAGGAAGTGAGAAAAGGCCATTCCTCCTTTGGTAAGGAGAATCAGTGCCTCCGTAGTCAAAATAACTTTATATCACATATTTTAGAAGTTAAAAAAACAACTAACAAAAATCCTGTTTCACTCCCATATGTCATATCTTTTTGTTTTTCTGAATGAATATTGCTTGGTCTTTTCAAATCTCCTTTCAGACTTATAACTTATTTGCTGATCCTTCTCTTACTTTCAAAATGTGTACATGGACCACATTTCAAACGTCTCTGATAAGTGGGATTACTCGTGAGATACCAGGGCATTTCTCTCTTGTGGATCACAAAAGAATTTCCGGAAAGATGGTAGAAGGGGGGCATCTTGGGTTCCCCTCCCCAAGTAGAGAGAAAACCCATGGAAGAGAGGCTGACGTCTCCACCCATCCTTGGCTGGTGTATGCTCCCCTCCCTTCCCTCTGCATGCAGACTGGGAGAACAGGAACAAAAGTCCTGTTTCAAACATGTCTGAGTCTGTGTTTCCACAACACCTTCCCAATGCCTTTCTCAACTTGAAAACTGAAGTAGGCTTAACGAAGGGTGAAGAATTACTTACAAGCAGTTGGTCAATGATTTCTCCTACCATGTGTTCCAGTGTGTCCACAAAAGGAAATTTAATACACAATCAAGTATAGTCAGAGTCCTTACCCTCAAGGACATTATAATCTGAAATACGTAAAAAAGTATAAACAGTGCAACAGAGAATGTGTGACAACTACACAACACTATATACCTAATTTCACACTCATGTTTTTTCTTGTTTTATATCTTTAAAAATCTCCCCAGCATTCCTTAGATTATAATCTTTTTGAGAACAAATCATAAAAACATTGGGGTTTGTTAGCCAGTTGTTTAGTTCTTTAATCTCTCATTAAATTTATAAGTGAGTATAAAATTTATAAATGACTTTTTTCATAATCATCCTCAAAGAAGTGGCATGAAGGTGACCTTCAGAATAAGACCCTAATTAACATTTAGGACAAGACCCGAAATAACTCTTGCGGGAAACATTATATTTTTAAAACTTATACAAAATAGCATTCCAATGCTGTTCTAAACTGCTTACTTTAGTCCTCTAATTCCATCTTAAAATTACGTGATAAGCAATCTGTTCTTCAAGTTGCTTCCTCTTTCATGGCCACCACTGACGCAGACTACAGCTAGAAGAGGGGCCTCAAAGGATTAGGCAGTGTGCATTATACGTAACTTGGCAGCTACTTGTAAACGCCAAAGAGAGTAAATCAAATATCAGTGTCCGATCGCGGAGCTGAATTGCTTCCGCTTTTCCAGTTTCTCACAAAACTGTTTGAATTCAGCTTCCCTTCTCCCTAACAGCAGCCAATTCTGACGGAAGTCTATTCTCTCAGACTTGCTTCTATTTAGGAGAAATTGCTTATTATTGTTGTACTCAAGCCTATTAATAACTTAGGAAAGAGTTGCATATGCTAAATTCTAAACAACATAAATATTTTCCTAAAGTATTTTCAATGCATTTCTTTATACTCTGAATTTCATCTTTACTTCAAGAATATGAATTCAACAGTAAATTCACAAAAATATTATGGAAAATATAAACAGGATGTATTTCCTACAGTTAAACAGTCAGGGTTATCACAATTTCATAGTATATTTTTTCCTGAATTTTCCCCTAGGGTTTACATAAAGGGCATATAAAAAGTAGTATTGAATTGATATTTTTATATAAATACAAGCATTGCAATATAAAAAAATATATTAATTTATACCTTTATAGGTCTTTAGCATATAATTGCAGTAGACTGTATTTGAAATAATATTGAAAAATACACTTTATACCTGACTATATTTTTCTTATTTCTTCACCTTAACTAATAACAAAGGATTCATTGCTGATGTGAGGAATTATTCTTTCAAACAGATTTTTTATCTTAATGCATAATAATGTTCCAGTTTCTAAGAGGCATTAATATAGAACAAAAAACAAAAAAAAACAGAAAACTGAAACCCCACTGACACCTTATACAAAGGAGCCTTCTGAGTTTTCTATGAGCAGTAATATATAACTGGAAGTTTTGGACTTCTCAGATTAGACCAGTTAACACATTTCTAAGAAAATCATTTATGAGACATGAAGATGCATTTATGGAACTAAAATCCTTATCTTGGAGAAATCTATAAGAAATTATTGTGTGCAGTTATTACCCAAACATCTGTTGGGCTCAGATCTGGAGATTGTGCTCCCTTTTTCCTCGGTCTGCAGCGGTGGCAGCTCTCCACTACTCATTACTAACCTTTAAGCAATTGAACCACCCGTGAAGCCAACATAGCGCAATGCCTTCTGTGCCACTAATCCTGCCAGACACAGTCTATTCCACTTCCTTCACTAATTTTAATTATATGTAGATTCTACCTGGTGAACACGTCTCATCTTTCAAGACAGCTTAAGCATTCTCATATTTATATAAAGACTTTGCTGACCTCATCCCTCACCCTGGATAGAATTAATAACTCCCTTTATTATGTTCCCACTGTATGTTCTATCATATGCTTATAACACTCTGCTGTATTCATTTATTTACATGTTTATCCTCATTCTAGTAAACTATAAATTGATTGAGGGTCCAGACTATGTCTTACTTACCTTTATGTCTGCGGTTCCAAGCAAAAAACCTTATATATTACATATGACACTAAATATTTTCTGAATGGGAACACTGAATGATTATTGCATACGAGATAAATTTAAATCGTGCCCCCCAAAAAATTTCAGAAAAGGTCCTCTTCCTCAGGTTACCTAAAGAATAAATAGAATTTTCTGTGACTCTGAATAAAGAATCAAACAAGAGGTGGTATTCAGGTTTGCTTACCCTCATCTGGCTTTTCCATAGTAACACTAGAGCCTTCAACAATAACCCTGACAAGCATTGTCAAAAGAACAATTGCTAATCCTTAGAGTTTAAAGTTGCTCAAGTGTGGGTTGTTTGTACAATATAAAGCTATTTTTTATGGGGTCTCCTGAGTGCCTAATGAGTTTACAGTACTGATGACTGTGAGCTGAGTAAAACACCAGCAACCTAGCTACTCTGGCTTCCTGGGATTAATCTCTTAGACTTTGTGCCTCTGTGGGGTGAAGAAACTGTGTAAATAATGCCTACACAATTATATGTTAGTAATTGTAAATGCTCACACTGCCCTTCTAAAACCAATATTCATTGAATACTTCTCTACATAGATTCAATTCCAAAGAAAATTAACTAACACTTTCATTTTTTATCTGAAGATTTCTAAGTTGCAAAACAGCACTCCTGAAGTGCAAAGATTTTTATATTTTATTTTTTTGTCAGGTGAGGGAATGGGGATGTGATTGTTAAATCTCATTAACCCACTTGTTTTCAAAATACCAGTACCAGGCTTTGTAATGAATGCTTTCAGCTACTCATGGGTTAAAAAGGTTTTGGGGGTGTGGTATTAGATATAATAAACTCAGAAAATAAGAGTGGTTTCATCATAATTATAAGCATGACCTCAACATGATAAGATTGCTCATTATGTCTGCAGTATGTTGTGGTATTACATCTCAGCCCCAATTACCACATTCTACCAACATAACAAAGTATGCCTTATATCCTTATTTTAATGACCCATATTAAATACTTTGGCACTATAGACACTTAATAGTTAATTATTTCTTAGAATTAGTTATTATAATTACTTATTGTCTGCTTAGAGTGACTAAGTTCAATGTTACTACAAAATTTTATTCCCACAATAAGCCCATGGAATATAGAAAGATCATGCTTAGGAAAACATGTTCTCTATCCTTCAGTGGTTGTTTCCTCTCTCACCTCTAATGCTGCTTTTCAATAAGAAGTTACCAAATCTGCTTTAAAAGCCAAATCCTTATCCCCACCCTATGTTTACAAGCTTCAGGAGCCTTAACATTTGCTATCCAACTCACCTGCAGAAGCATCTACCTGAGCCCAATTACCTGAAGCTGGGGTCCAGAAGGCTGCTTTTTCCCCTCTTTCTCATCCCACTTCCCCACCCCACCACATCCTGCAGCCTCGGTTTTCTACTTCTATGGACTTCTGAAGAAGGAGCATTATAACAGAGGCTGTGGGAGCGGCAAGGGTTTTCTTGACGTTTCCAACCAGAAATCAGAATGTGATTTAAAATGAAAAAAATTACAAAGTACAATTAGGATCCACAATAGTCCCAGTCTTATTAAGGGATAAATGGTCTTGGGTGGTTAGTTTGGGATCTTAATTTCCCTTTATAATTACATTTTTTCTGGAAAAACAAAATTTTAATTGGACCTATTTAAATTACAAACTAAGGTTTATAAAGCAATTTGTTTATAAGACATAAACCATTTCAACACCACATTTCTCTAAGAAAATGAATAATCTCTTCAGCTTAATCTCACATTTTTTAAGGAATTGAGAATATAGGAAGTGGTTATTTCCCAAGAAAATAGGGATAGGTTAGTTTTAGACTGTCAAAAAATTATTTAGAAGTGAGCCTACAATTTCCTTTATCCTCACTCTTTCTTTCATTTAATCAGTTTTTATTGAAAATCTAATGTGCACCAAAAAGCTTTTTATGGGTGCTAGAAACACAGGAATGACCAAGACATGTAATTCCTGATTCCTGAACTTACATCCTAAGAGAAGTACAGAGGTGTGTGTGGGAGAATATAATAAATAAACAATATAATTCAGATATTAAGCTGTGATATGAAGTAAATATAAAAGTGATGTGATATTGTAGGGTAAGGGCCTACTCATGGAGGCTGAGCTGAAGTGGTAACAAGTAACCTGAAGGTGAATGACAGATAAACAAATGGATATCGGAATGAGCAAAACACTGGGGGAGGAGCATTCCAGCTAGAGCTTAACTAGAACACAAGACCCAGGACAGGAAAGAACTGGGCATGCTTAAGGAATTGAAAAGAGTCTAGTGTGGTTGGTGCTGACTGCAGAAGGGGAGATGTTAGGAGATGAGGTCAGATAGTAGACAGAGACTGATCCTGAATGGGGTCAGAGGACTAGGTGGAGATTTCCTCTTTTATGTGCAATAGGAAGTTACTGAAGGGTTTTAGGCAGAGAATGGCCTGAGTTAATTCAGACTTTAAAAGGATCACTAGGGCTGCTGAGAAAACAAGAAATATAGAAAGGGACCAGAGTAAAACCATGGAGAAGAGTTTGGAGGCTACTACAGAAGAGAAGTGGCTTAGACAAGCATGATAGTGGTGAAGATTAAGAGAAAGGGACACATTTGGGATATGCTCTGAAGGAAGCAGGGAAAAATGCATTAAATTCCCAAATATGGGTAACTCTATGCATATACTTAAAAAAAAAAGAAAGAAAACCATACTAAAGAGTTTTGAAAGTATGCAAAAAATAGCAAATTTATACTCAGAGGTCAACTTTCATTTAACTTTGATTTCTGTATTCCAGAAAGGGGACGGGCATAAATTTCACTCAGAGGTGAAATCTGGGTTTGCTGTGGAATTTCTCATAGATCTCTCAGAATCGCCTACACATGCCCTCTTCTACAGATGAAATTTGGCCATGACGTGCACTTGGTTTTTAATAAGTGACATGCAAATATTTCAGCTTGGCAATAACATTAATACCCAAAACATAGTGTTTGAAACCAAATCCCTCTCCATCCCTGGCAGCACACAGAGTATATGTTTCTGGAAGTATCCTAATGGGCCCTGCTAGGAAGGCAGATCTAGACTGTACGTAGCAAACAAGCCTATAGGATAAGATGTTTTATTTTTATGACTGTTGTAATTTTGGTCCTCTTATCTTTCGGCAGGTCCCAGATATTTTTAAAACATGGTCTCTTCCGTCAGACACTTAAAGGTTGGGTAGGCAGATACAGCATATAAGATATTCCATTCACGGAGAAAGCAGCTAAATCTCAGGAGATGCAACTTCCTGGGACTTAAATATCTGCAAATTTAAAAATCAATTTTGTAAGGGCTAGTCATTGAAAAGTGTCACAAAAGGAAGCAAGATGTCAGAAAAAGCTAAAAAGGAGATTGAAGAGAGGCCTATTAGAATGATTAGTATATCAGCAGAGTAAATGTTTAAAATGTCTGAAAGAAGACCGTGCTCGTATGCTCCATGGATGGCAGGGAGAAATGCAGAACCACACATTCACCACCGAGAGTTTTGAGGTCTGTGGGCACTGGCTCTGGAGCTCACAGACTAACACATGAGGGAGCTGGGAAAAGTGACATAACCTTTCACTGTCTCAGATTTCTCAAGTGAAATAATAGTAATAATAATAATAATAATAATAATAATAAATACTGGCTACCACACAGAGTGTTGTGTGGATTACATGGAATAATGCATATCAAGTGCTTATCATAATTTTTGTCAGTACTGAATGTTCCACCAAATTAATATCTCTGTATTTTAAAATATATGCTTGAGATTTCAAATGTATGTGTACAAATATGCACAAGTTCAGACTATATATATATATATACACACACATACATGTATTTTTTTAAAATAGGCATATATATTATATATATGCAGTTATTGAGGTTCTAACAATCCAACACAAACAATAAGGACACAAACATTTAGCAAACACCTCATTTGAAAAGTACAAGCAAAGCAAAATTAACAAGTGTTTACAGATAATGTAAACCAACAGAAAAGTCCTATGGGGCAGTAGGGTGAGAGGTGTGGTAGCAGGCTGGATAAAGCCGCCTATTTGGAAAGGGTGAGGCTGAAAATTTGCCACCTCCCTTGCAGCTGATTTAAGAAATCCTCCAGAACAGAAAATGAGGCTCGGGTTCTGCAGAAGCCATTCACAAATGTTAAACTCAGAACAAAATCAGAAGGGCATGCATGTTGCATGGCAGCAGTCATCACCCTGGCCCTCCTTCCCCCGCCTCCCCTACTTGTTCCCCCTCCCCCTCCCCCAGCATTCATGGAGCACCTATTCTATGCCAGGCTGTGTTTCCTGCTTTTTGAACATGACCTATTATCCTCTTTAAAACTCTGCAAGGCAGGTAGTCTTATTATTTTTCCAATGAGAAACCTGCAATTCAGGGATGTTATCACATTTGCCCTTCTAATTCCAAAACTGTGGGGCTTACCCCACACTCTATATTTATAACTTAAAGTTCTGCACAGCTACTCACTAAATATTCGTAAAAACAATTCCTCTCATACACTGATTTTCCCTAATTAGAGACATCAAAGGAAGTATTTTAAAAGTCAAGGATAGCTGACTTTTCTGTGGCTGTATTAGAAGTCTCCAGACTGTTATTTTCTGGTAAAGTCTGGATTTGCCTCACAAATTTTCCTAGTAACAAAAGCCATATTGCAAACAAGATAATGTCACGTAGCCTCATTCAGAATATTACTCACTTTTTCTGTTGCTTTGCTAATTCAGCACTTGGGAAAGTTTGAATTTCCCAGTAGTGTGACCATGATACTATTTTTATATCTCATGCATCCACTTAATCTCAGTTTAGTGAGAACAGTCTATGATTGAGCTGAATTGTGAAAGCTTGCTGAGAAAAGGGAGTTGGATTTTATTATTGAAAGATTTAAGAAAGACAAATTTGATATATAAAGGAAAATGTATACTCAAATAAGAAAGCAAAAATAAAATACATTATTTTTTTTAGAATCCAACACTTTAATCAATATTTAAATTTCACTCCATTTTGAATACCAAAATATTCTTAATTCCTCAAAGCACAATAACATAATAATAACATTTTTGGTGGCAGAGGGATTATCAGATTATTTGATGATAACTAGTTTAAAAAATTTGTCTCATGATTGACTGCAAAGTCACACGAAGTTCAGTAATAATACCAAAAGTGCAAGATCATCACAGAAATTTGCTTTCAAGAAATGGGGGGATAAAAGCTTAAGCTGGAACTCTAATCTTTTCCTAGATACAACACAATTGGGTTAGGCACAGTAGCACATGACTTGCCTTAGGCATAAAAAAAAATTTCAAAGCAATAAAAAATTATAAATAGAAACATGAACCAAAGAGAAGATTTAGTTTCATTTGACTTCTATAGGAAGAAAAGGAAAAATAATTTACCAATAGAGGGGTTGGGGTGGGGAGGGAAGAGATCCGCTCCTTCCGTCTTAGCCCAGAGACTGGCTTTCCCCAGCAAGCCTGCTATGATCAAAGCAGCTGGAGTGTTCTCTCTTCCTGTCCCCCAATTGCCCCCTTTTCTCACTGCCAAACTTCTCTCAGATGTGGTCTGAGACAGCCTCTTTCATTTCCTCCCCACCCATTCACTCCATAACCTTTTATGTCTAATTTTCTTCATCACTCTCCAAGGTTTCCAGGGACTTTGTTCTTGCCGAATTTGAAGACTTCTCTCCCGCTGAAGCCCAATCCTTCCCTTGGAAACCTCTTTTTTCTTTTCTTGTCTTCAAAAATTTTCATTATGTTTTAATTCTCTGCTTCCAATGATCCTCCTCATTCCATAGAGCACATGGGTTTTGGAACCAGAGTCTTGCCTCACTTTCTACCTATAAGGATTAGGGGAGGTAACTGAACCTCTCCAAGTCTCATTTTTTCCATCCATCCGTAAAATGGGAATGATAACAGTACCTACCTCATCTGGTGGCTGTAGGGAATAAATTAGGCAATACATGTAAATCAGCCAGTGTGCCTGGCCTTTTGCAAGCCCTTAATGCATTAGCTATGCACATTCTCTATTCATAGGTTCTCTACATAACCCATCGCAGAGAACCGAGAGGCAAGACCTCCAGTTTTATGTAGATAATATCTAAATCTGTAGCATAAATGTTCTCTTAAAACTTTAAATACCTGATGTCCAAAGCACTTAGCCCTCTCCATCCATTATATCCTCCAGCTTTTCCTATTGAAGTCAGGTGAAACCACCAGTTTTATAGCCACCTTAAAGCCTTTTACCTCATTTAGGGATAGATACAGTAAATGTCATTAATTCTTCATTTGTGAGACAGCATAGCATAAGGGTTAATAGTAAGGATGGAAGCCTGGTTGCTTGGGTTCAAATACCAGTTCCATCACTTACCACTGTGTGACCTTGAGCACGTTTCTTAAACTTTGCCCGGTTTCCTCTTCCGTGTCATAGGAACAATATTGGTACCTATACATCATAAGTCTCTTGGGAGGATTAAATGAGTTAATATTTATAAAGTAACTTGAACCGTGTCTAACATTTAGGAAGTACTATATTAATGTTGATTAAGTAAAATAAAATTTTTTATATCATCTTTTTATTGATTTAAGGAGAAGAGGCGTGAAACAGCAAAACTTTCATAAAGCAAAACAGAGTTTTGTTCTTGTTCTTATTCCTTCCTTTGGATTCTCATTGTCACTATCATTGTCCAAGCTCACAACTCATAATAACCAGATGATGGTAAAAACTGCCCACCTTGCCTCTCTAAATGGATCTCCCTAATTCTAGCCTTTCCTCTGCTTTAATCCGCTTCTCATTTAACCCCTCATTGCCAGATTAATCCTTAAAATACTCCTTTCATCCTGTGACTTTGTGGACTAATCCCATCGGTGACTCAGTGACTCCCCACAGTTCTCAGACATTAGGCAATGGCCTCATCTGAATTCTCAACTATTTCTCTACACATCTCCAGGCCTTACCCAGCTAAACTTGGTCAGGTTTACTCTTACCTTGTGCCTTTATTCTGGTTTTTCTCCCTGCCCAGAAAGTGTCACATTCTAACTCCTCAGATCTTATACATCCTTCACCAACCAGGTCACACTCCACTTCCTCCATGGAGTCCTTTCTGTCTGAGGCCCTCGGCCTCTACAGAAGAGATCTTTTATAGCAAACATGAGGTCACTGTTTTAGATTTATCTTCATGCTACATGTGTGTGCATGTCTTGCCTGGGGTTTCGCATTGCACAGTCTGAATACTATGCATATGGTAGACTCAGCAGAGGTGGAGATGGATGAATGAAGGTCCTGACTGGGATAAGAAGGGTTTATTCCATTTTTGTTGTTGTTGTTGTTGCTGTTATTTTCACCACTGGATGACTGATTGGGCACTTGCAGTCATGAATATGATAATATTTTTGGCCATATTGGTAAGCATACCTAAACTAAGAGTCAAATAATTTAATAAATTCAACTTAAATATATATTTATATCTGTGTGCAGGCTGCTCTTTATTCACTTACACAAAATTAATCTTTATGTGAAGAAAAGATACAGTTAAATAGCTCAGAATTTTTTTTTTTTTTTTTTTTTTTTTTTTTTTTTTACAAAAACTAAAGGCTTTATATGTTCAACACCACTAAAGCAGGAGCACTCATAAGCTTTTTTTAGGAAAAAAATAACTTGGGGGGCGGGGAACTGGCTATAATATCTTTCTAGTGGTTTAAGTCCAGACATAACACTGAGAGCTTCTGCAAAGTGTGAAATGCTATGAGAAAGACTAAAGTAAAAGCAATATCTGCACTCTGAATTGTATATTAATTCATTTGTCTAAAGACCTTTCCCTTTCTAGGTAACCCGAAAATAAGAAAAGAAAGCAGAAAGAAGCAGCTGCATAAACCTTTCCTTAAGACAGAAAGATAAATGATTGTAAGTAATTTGAAAGGCACTGATACTTTAAATGAAGGTAAAAATTTAGTTAATGGGATATGAACACAATTTTTCACAGAAAGGAAAAATAGGTTGCTCATCATAATAATAATAATCTGCAGCAGAAGCAGCAGTCACAACCACCACCAGAGATGTACTTGTATCATAATAAGCTGACCAAATGTCTTAACAAGCAGGAACTGGAGACCCATCCCAGAATTCAGTATCTAAATTTTAACAAGGTACCAACATCGAAGTTCAGGAAACATTTTTTAAATTCATTTACATTAATGCTAACATATAATCATAAATGTTCTAATGAATGATGACCCTTTGTGCTTCTGAGGTTCCCAATCTTCAAAGCAAGATCCAATTTTGAACCTTATACCCAGTAACAAAAGTGGATATAACAAAGGATATTCTGGTTAATAAGTGATAAACCAAACTAATGAAAATTCCATTCTGGTTAATGAACATTTTACAATCTCTTTGTTAATCTGTTCAATTGATAGTTATAAGATTAATAATGAGATTTCAGGTCCTAAATGCACAATGAGTTCTTGAGTCTGCACCATCAGCAAACAATGCAAGTTGCAGGAAGAGAAACAAGGCCCTGTGGTAGCAGAAGGCACCAGCCTGTGCGAGCTCACATATGGTTTTTGGCCTTGGTCAAGTGCAGTCAATGATTCTCAAAGATTCACAAAGATACAAGATGCTCAGAACAAGAATGACATAAATCCAGACTAAAGCAGAGTCTTTTGGCACGGGTGTTTGAGCAGGCTCCTATGTGGGAAACAAGCCAATGCAAAATGATTTATCCTATTTGCTCAGGAAACTAAGCAAAAGACACTAACACCTCAAACAGTGCTAAGGCCCAGAAAATAATCCTCTAAATTTTAAGGCAATTTCCTTTTCCCATCTTGAGGAAAAGGCTTAGGTAACTGAAGCTCCTGCACATCCAGTGGCTCCCAAACTTAAATTTAGTATTTCAATTTTTCAAATTTTCACAATGTCATCTGAATTCGGGCAATATAAGGTTTGTTGGTAAATGTCATCATTTTTAAATACATATTTTCTAGACAAAATTGCCCTTCCGTTTTAGAAAACGTGTTTGAAAGCACATAAACAAACAAAAAACAGAAGGGAAAAAAAACATTATTTCTCCCTTGCTAAATATTATTAATCAGATTAAATGCAGTTTGACCTTATCATCATGTTTTCTATGAGGAAACTTCTGTTCTTTTTTTAGATTTGAAGAATTGCTTTTCCTGACAGAACCTCCAGAACTGAGAACCCTGAACTGCAAACTTGTCCTTTGTCCGAGTTGTTTACCAGTCTTATCAGGGCACACACAGGTGGGCAGTGTGATTCCAAGATAAAAATCCCAAAGATATAATTAGATGTTTTTCTGAGAAATATCGCCCAATGCCATGAAAATTTGTTTGCTGTTTTTCACTTTATACTTGAAGAAACGGTCCCACAATTTTTTGCCATTTAGTCATTTTCTTATAGATAAGTGAGATAAACTGACGTGGCATTGAAGAAAATTACATAGTTTTTTGATAAACAATACTGAAAATACAGATCTTGTCTGAAAACTTCTGTGATATTTCAATAAAAACATTATTCTTTAACAATAACATTCAAAGTTTATCACAGCAAAAATATAATGATGGAAAATAATTTTTAAGCCCCTCAATTTAAATATAAATGATAAGTGATAGAAAGAAACATCCAAAACTAGCGATGTACAAGATTTCTTATGGTACCTCACTGCTACATCTACTTCAATTCTGAACAGAAAAGATAAAAAGAAAAAGGTAGGAAGCCACAAATGTACATATGCTGTATTTCAGGTTAACACTCTCTAGCCCGTGCAAAGAAGTGCTGTGAAAGCACCTTTCAAATTTTCTACTGAACTCCATCTTTGCCAGAGACTGACAACCAGTTTTGCAAAAAAAATCTTCTACTGCCACCTGCTGATCAATTTTTCTCAGAGATGCTAGCCAGCATGGCACACACTCCAGATTACAGCAGAATCATTTGACTTTTAAAGCAGAAACTCTCTCTAGATTCTTTACTATCCTTTCCATTTATAGATAAGAAACTCTGAAGGTAGAGAAGCAGAGCCAAATTTGAGCTATTTTGCCTGACTCCTGACTCACTGGCCTCTATTATACCACACTGCTTGGAAAGTAAGTCAGGACATATCACATTTCCATTCTTCCCTTCTCCACAAAAGCCATTCAACTTGGACTACGTCAGCAATAAAGATTTGAAATAGAAAGGTTTCGGAAGAAGCCTAAAGCTGGGCTCGAAAGCTTTGGGGTGTGTCTTTTCTGTGAAGACCCCAAAGTTTTCACAACTCAAACACTCTACAACAGCTACAGAAAGAAGTTTCACTCACTCAGCCAAAGAATCACAGGCCAAGCCTGAATTTTTGAAGACTTCCCCAGAGGAAATCTAAACTCAACCTAAAACTCATAGAAGATCCCAAATGAGAGACAAAGCTCGACCAAGAATAACCCTATTGGCAAGACTCTGGAGTTACATACATAACTTAAAATTCAGAGAGGGTAGGCCCAAATTCCCGCAGTCAGCTTCATTTCTTTTGTTTGGAAGGACAATTTTTTTAAAAGCCGTTGCTAAAAGGTTTTAGGGAGACAATTATTCCTTTTAGCTTATTGGTATTTTTTTCATCACAGAAAAAGGTAAACCATTTTCAGAAATAGTACTTTTTATCAAAAATATACAAATTCTTCCTGCCAAAAATAAGGTATGAAAATTATATTTTAGTTATTTTGTATCACAGTCATTAATTATATGATTTTTCATGCCACATTGGATCATATATGCCAAAAATAAACCAAAGAACATGGGATTTGACCAATCATTTTCCCCAAAATAATGTTAACCACAATGTGAATCAGAAGGTAAGGCCTCAACATCTAAATCCTGGCTTTTTCTTAATACATCCCTAGACACGGGGAAATTTGTCTGCTAGGACACTGAAGAGTTGTCTGTAATTCTACAATGCTATAATTAAGTCTTGTACAAATTCTGCTGCCAAAAAATCACCAGAGTGGGTGGTGAATACAGCCAAGAAAACTCTAATTATGGAAGGCGGGTTTTCTAAGATCATGCCTACAAGAAGCAAAGGCAAGATCAGACAGCTAAGACAGGTTACCAAGGCAATATAAATAGTCTTGTCAAATTCAATGGAAGCACCTTTTCGGTAACAGCTGTTACCTCTCTTAGTATAAAGATACTTTAAAAATGCAATCTGGTACCCTCTGCCTGGAATCCAGTGCTTAATTCATTCCCTGCAAAAAATGGTTATGAAATTTACACATGTCATTTTCAACTCCTGGGACCAAAAAAAAAAAGGCAACAGAAACCCAAAGCCCCAGCTAGTCTTCTATTTTCTGTTTTAGCTTTTCCACTAACTACTTTTAGAAGTGTTGTTCAGAATTCAGTAAAATGCACTTCAGGATTCTAAAAGAACGTGTACAACACAATGAACTTACACAAATTGAGTATACCCATGTGACCAGCAATCAATCAGGAATTAGAACATTTTCTGCACTCCTTAAGTGCTCTCCCCCCATATCCAGAAAAGGGGGATTTTTATTTTATAGGAAAATATTACAAAGTTCTCTCAATTTAGTGTGTTCTTGCTGCCTACCTCTGTAATCACAGCCTTAAAGTGGAAATGATTTAGCTTTCTCCTCTTTTCCCATGCAAACGTCTCTTCATGCAATGTCCTTCTTTCCCCTTGCCAACTAACCGTGTAAATGCCTAGTCATTCGAGTCCCAACTCAAACATGACTTCCTCTATGAAGACTTCCCTGATCTTCAGGGAAAAATTGTTTCCTCACCTATACTCAGAGTAATTTATAAATAATCTATGTTTATACTTATCACACTGCTTGATTGTTATTTATATGTACATCTATTTTTCTAGACTGTAAGCCCCACTCATGGACCAAAAAGACATTTAGTTTTATCTTTTGTGCCTTAAATTGTGCTCTAAACTGTATGCTTTAAACTGTGTGCTAATGAATGACAGGATCTTTTTCACACCATTTCTTCTACCATAGACACCTGAACAAAATTTCAAGATAAGTTCTACCAAACTATATTAAATGAAGCAAAGAATGTATTCTCTACATGTTTTAAAGTACCTATTATTTTAGTGGTCCTCCATATCAATGATTTATAACATATTTTATTAAAAGAGATTAAATAAAATATTTTAATTTTAGTGTGTACACATAAGCAATATATTTAATATATATGAGTTGACAATATGTGGTTTATGAGAAAGAGCTATTTTCTTGTAAGGTTTAATACTGAGGCACTTCTCTGTCAAAGGAAGCTCGCAAAATACACATTTTGGGCCTGATATTCTCATTCTCTTGTACCACTCTCCTTCCCCAATGCTCCTCTACTACAACTTTACTCATACATTCAGTTCAAAGATTATAAAAAAAGAAACATGAACATCTCATGACGAGTGGAAATGCCAGAGTTCTCCTACCTGTGTACCTAAACCAGCTGCCATCATGTGAGTCAGAAGCTTAGCTGCAAACATGGAGTACTTGGCACAGAAGATATGGGAAAGAATAGCCAGGCAAAGACCTGTAATGACAAAAAAATCCATGTGTGGTTTTACGATCCATGAACAGACAAACAGTATCACACCGAACATCTCTGGGACAACTAAGCACATATGGCCTGCAGCCTGCCTATGAGAAAGGTTCAGGTGCAATTTTAATTTACTCCATTTTGCATAACATAAAAATCTTCATACACATCAATAAGTCCAAAGGATAACTTTACATTTTAAAATATCTACATGTTCACTTCCCTGCTAAAACTAAATCACAAATGGAACAGATTATTTTCACTAAGCATTTGGTTTTCTATGTTTATACTAGTCAAGTTTTACTGTTTAAGAGAAGAACAAAACTCCATTTAATTTTCTAAGAACAGGTGGCTTGGCTAGATAGAGATATTCAGGGAGGTGAATAGAGTTTTTCAAGCATAAAATTGTGAATGGAGCTACCAAACTTCAAGTTCAGTAATTACCCCTTTTTATCTACTAGGAATAGTTATGTAATTACAACAGTGGTAATTATAAATTTTAAAGGCAAGCGTATGCAACCAGGTGCCAAAACCAAGAACAAATGTGTTCTTCCCCCCTGCAATGACTTTTAACCTAAATGTCTACATTTCTGAGTGGTACCAAGAAATGTATTCTTCTCATCTTTAAACCTACTAGATGTCACCTATGTATACTACTTCCAGGGGATGACTGGAGCCCAGCACTAATCCACAAACCTTTGATCTTACAATTCATATCAATTTCTTTTAATGTTAGGTTTGAAAATCTGAGTATATACATATTTTTTAAATATTTCAAGCTTTTAAAAATTTAAATGGGCTGCCTACAGAAAGAAGAAAAAATAATCATTGAAAAGCCATTTGCTGTTTTCACTTAAGCCTTTTTAATTCACTCCCATTCTGGATAGTTATTTTACCCAAGAATTATCAAAACATAACATCAATTGACATATGTATGTTGCTTTGTTATGAACTTTGCATACCATACCTCAATTACTTTTATTAATGTCTCGACACACAGGAGACACATGTATTTAACCATTTGTTTTCTTCCACTATCTTCTCTGATATTATGAAACTGTTACAGAACACATGCTGGCATAAGTGGATTGGGCTTCTGTAAAATGCCCACCACATGTGGTCTTATGGCTCATTTTATGTACAGAAAGGCCTCATGATTCCTTTTGGAAAAAGCTTTCAATCATGCTTTCAGATTTTAATAAGGTAGGTAAAGCTCACGTAGGAAGAGAGGCTTTGTATTAATCAAGGCTTTCAGCCTAGAATTTTGGCCAAGAAATCTGGGGCAATTCATTTTAGGAATGCTGCCATGGGTGTTCTGGGGCAGGTGTAAAGGTACACAGTGTATCTTCAGAAACTGCAGAGACTTGCTTGATTTTGCACCTTTACTTAGTCTATAAATTACTGGAGCTGATGCTCAGCCCTCACTTACGTATGCTTTGAGTTCTCTGGGATGGTCAAAACCAGCTTTTATTGAAGGTTTAAGTGTGTGTGCTGTGTGTGCTCTGTGAATATAATGTACTGACTTTTCATTGTAAGTTTATTGTGGTAGATGATAACAATGTGATACAAAGAGATTATTGTTGGGAAACAGAGAAATATACATGACTTGACTGTTTTCCTAGATCACAAGAAGAGCTTATTCATAAGCATTTCCTTCAATTTGGCAATCCCCATCCTACCTCTGTTTCATGATATAAACTTAATTCATGATATAAACGTGAGCAGCTCAGAAATATTTAATTAATTATATCAAGCTTCAATTAAATTGCTACCATGACATCTAGTGGTGGTGCAAGTTTCAAACCCAGTGGCAGGAAAATGGGCTAGAGCCTATTAGACTACAGCTAAGGTGTGGTGGTTATCTAGATTTGGTTTATACTGAGAGGAGAATACTGTTAAAAGTCTCAAGCAGGCTGTGCTCTAGCCAAGGGATGCTTGTCTTGCCTTGGGCCACATATTGAATACTTGAGATTTAAAGAAATTTAAGTTTAAATTTACTATAGTTACCCAGGCTTCTAAAACACTATATGCTATTTCTTTTATTTTCTTATCTGAAATTGAATAGCTATATTTGGCATACATGATTTAAATTTACAAGTCAAACTTTTATCAAAATGATAGAATAAGTTTAATATAATGAAAATTTGCGAATCACAAAAAACAAAATGTTATAACTATAAACAATATTTTTTAATAAAGTATTAAAATGGTAGGTATTACCTAAAGTTGTACTCATAAATATTTTTTTTAAGAAATTGTTTCCTTGGCAATTATACGGACAAAACAAGCAGCTAACTGAGAATTTTCCTTTACCTTTTTTTCTAGCACTATGTAGATTACAGACTCAGTTGGAAAAGAACAGTTAACTAATTGGCATAAATGACTTTTCTGCAAGATTTAAAACTAATAATGAAGATAAATTACCTTTAATAAGGTGATAATCTTTGATTTAGATAAAAAAAAATTCTGAAGAACTGCTAGATTCTTTTGCTCTATCAAACTCAACTAAAGATCTTAACTATCTATACAATATTTGAATATTTGTATACATGTAAAAACATAAGCAATTTTGCATATCAATATGCATATTTAATAAATACCTCTATTGTTTGACCTCACTTAAGAATGGCATACTTTTCAAATAACAGAAGTCTACCCTTCCACAAATATTTTCCTGGGAAAATGTCTTTATATCTGCCTTCTTGGCAGATAAATTGAAACAAAACCAAACTACCCTTAACTCATTATTGAATTAGTTATTAGCTTTTTAGCTTAGTTTTTTTTTTTTCCCTATTTCACCATCTATTACCAGTTATAACTGTCACCTTTTCTACTTTTTATTCCTCATCTCTGTTGAGTCTCATATTCCTGCAACTGTTCCCTCAGCAAAATGTTACTAATAAGCTGAGGGCAGCAAAACAAAATAGTCAACTCTGAAAAGATTTCTAAGTTGAAAAAAGGTCATTATGATTTGGAAGCACTTTATAGTACACATGTTCTATGTATCAGGGGAAGAATTTATTCTAAAGGGATGCAGCTGCCAAGAGACCAGCCTCCAGATAGCCAGGGTTTTAAATCTGCACTGTCTAATACAATAGCCCCTAGCCACATGTGGCTATTTAAATTTAAATCTGTTAAAATGAAATAAATTATAAATTCTGTTCCTCAGCCATACCAGCCATATTTTAAGAGCTCAATAATTACACATGGCCAATGGCTACCATATTGGGCAGGGTAGAACATTTCCATCATCACAGAAAGCTCTACTGGATATTGCCTGGTCAACACTGTGAGCAACAGCAAGAAGGAATATGTAACATTTCAGAAGAATTTTTTCTTAGCAATAGTTAAAATAAGATAGTTTGGCATTTGAATATGAACTTTATTACATAGCCAGAAGTCCATTTCATTATTGGAGGGTGTCAGAGCAACACTGTATATTCATTCATTTATTTATTCATTCAAAAAATAGTCATTAAAAAACTATGTGTCAAGCCTATATTAGGCATTGGAGACTCAATGTTCAGAAAAATAGATCCTTGCTACTATCCCACTGATTATCGCTGTATCCTTCCATCTTTACCTCTTACCAGAGAGTGACTGCTTTATGCTCAGTTATAGGACATGATTTTGGTCAAAGAGATGTAAGAGGAAACATTCTGGGTGGGTTCAGGAAAGTTGTCATTGCTCTTAAAACAGAATTCAAGTAAATGCTTTTCTCTTGGCAAACGTGAACATTGTTGTGTGCGTGATGCTTGGAGCTGCTAAAACCATCTCAAGACCATGTAAGTATAAGGCTAAGGGGGAAAAAAATCTTTGAGGATAGCAAAGCAAAACAAAACAAAACAAAAAGAACAAAAAGAACTTGGCCTCCTGATGACACCAATGAAGTGATGAATCAATCGTCCTTTGAACTAAATCCCCCTTTGTAAGGCATTTTGAGTTTTCTGTTACTTGCAGCCAAACTCACCCTCAATAAAAGACCTATATATACATAGCTGGAGAAATCCAACTCTTGTGTTCATGTCTGAATTAAAACTAAGCTCTCTGGCTTCTTTATCATCTGCAATTACTCTTCAAACTGTTTCTTTTTCTTTTTTAAAGTTCTTTGATAATTCTTTCTATTCTTCTTGTGAATAACTTCCCATTCGACAGTGAGAAAAAAGCTGCTTTGGTAGAATTCCCTCATAATCATAATGGCTTCTTTAGGACAATGATGACAGTGAACATGAACTTGATATTTTTGGAAGAACTTTACACAACTGTTTAGAAAATATCTTATGGGGGGGGAAGAATTTATTATTATTTATTCATTTATAGCTATTATATTTTCTGCTTATAAGAGAATTGTACATCACAGAAGAATAATTCAAACAATATAGAAATACATAATGTAGAAAGTGAAAGTCCTCAAAAACTAGCATACTCCTCAGAGATAAGTACTGTTGTCAGCTTTTGTTTTTTTAGAAGACACCTTATTTTTAAAAATGATTTTGAAATGAATAGGTGGCATCTAGCAAAGTTATTTTCTTCCGGAAAAACTAACAGAATCTCAGTTTGTAAAACATAAAAGAAACAACTAGAATATTCTTACAGTTTAATAAACCTTGAACAAAAGAATAAATATGCTTCAAAGGGCTTTGGATTGTGTTGATTTACTTGTCCTGTAGGCCATATTATTTAGCAATTTTTAGATGATTATTTCCTGTTATTTACTGTAAAATTAACATTGTGTTTACACATTACACTTAGTTATCTATTTAAGAGTAACTAAAGCCATAATTCATTTAAAAGGAAAAGCTTTAGTTTGACTAAGGTTTTAAAGGTGCCCTGGGTTAAGTTTATTCCTAAATATTTGATTCTTATAGTCACTACTATAAACAGAATTTTTTTCTGATTTCCTCCTAAGATTGTTCATCAGTAGTATATAGAAATGCTTTGATTTTTGCATATTAATCTCATAAGGGGCCACTTTGCCAAATTAGTCTATTAGTTCTAGTAACTGTTTTGTGGATTTTTCAGGATTTTCTAGATATAGGATCATATCATCAAGAAATAGTGAAAGTTTTACTTCTTTTCCTATTTGAGTGCCTAATATTTCTTTATCTAGTCTAATTGCTCTACCTAGACTTCTAGAACAATATTGAATAACAGCAGTGACACTGGGCATCCTTGTCTTGTTCCTGATCTCAGCAGGAAAGTTTTCAGTCTTTCACCGTTGAGTACAATGCTAGCTGTAGGTTTTCCATATATGCACTTTCCCATAGAGAAAGCTATCTACCATTCCTATGTTTTGGGGTATTTTATCAAGAAAGAATGCTGGATTTTGTCAAATGCCTTTTCTGCATCAACAGAGAGGATCATGTGATTTTTCTTCTTCAATTTATCAATGTGGTTTATTATACTAATTGATTTTCTTGTGTTGAACCATCCTTGTATACCTGGAATAAAATTCACTTGACCCTGGTGTATAATTCTTTTAATGTGCTTTTGAATTCAGTTTGCAAGTATTTTGTTGAGGACTTTTGCATCTATATTCATTAGAGACATTGTTCTATAATTTTCTTTCTTTTTTTTTTGTAGTATCTTTATCTGGTCTTGGTATTAGGGTGATGTTGGCGTCATAGAATGAATTTGGTAGCATTCTTTCCTGTTCAATTTTTTGGAAGAGCTTGAGCAAGATTGGTATTAGATCATCTTTGACCGATTGATAGAATTCACCTGTGAAGCTATCTCGTCCTACACTTTTCATCTTGGACCAGATGACGACTGTTTCAATCTCTATACTTTTGACTAGTTTGTTGAAATTTTCTATTTCTTTAGGGTCGGTGTAGGTTGTCCTTGTGTTTGTTGGAATTTCTCCATCTTGTCTACATTGCCTAGTTTTTGGCATACAGCTGTTCATAGAATCCTCTTATGATCTCTCTTATTTCCGCAGGGTCAATTGTAATGTGCCCCCTCTCATTTCTAATTTTATTTATTTGCAACTTTGCTCTTTTTTTCTTGTCAGTCTAGCTAAGGGTCTGTCAATTTTGTTGATCTTCTCAAAGCACTAACTTTTGGTTTAGTTAATGCTCTCTATTGTATTTTTGTTCTTGATTTCATTTATTTCTGCTCTGACCTTTTATATTTCTTTCCTTCAACTTGGTTTGGGACTAGTTTGCTATTCTTTTTCTAGTACCTCCAGTTAGATCTTCAATTTTAGCTCTTTCTTATTTTTTTAATATAAGCATTGAGGGCTATAAATTTCCCTCTTGGCAATGCCTTTATGGTGTCTCATAGGTTTTGATATGTTATGTTCTCATTTTCATTTGTCTTAAAATATTTACTGAATTCTCTTGCAATTTCTTCGACCCACTGATTATTTAAGAATGTGTTGCTTGATCTCCATATATTTATGAATTCTCCCATTTCTGTCCATTATTGATTTCTAACTTCATTCCATTATGATCAGAGAAAGTGTTTTGTATAATTTCAATCTTTTTTAATTTACTGAGACCTCTCTTGTAACCCTACATATGGTCTATCCTGGAGAAGGATCCATAGAACTTGAGAAGAATGTATATCCTGCTGTTTTGGGATATAATGCTCTATAGATGTCTGTTAGGTCCATTTCATTTATCATATTATTCAAACTTTCTGTTTATTTATCCTCTGTCCAGATGTTCTATCCAATACTGAGAGGGGTGTGTTAAAGTCTCCAACTATTATTGTAGAGACATCTATTTCTCCCTTCAAGTTTGCCAGTGTGTACCACATGTTGCTTGGGGCACCCAGGTTACATACATAAATATTTATTACAATTAATTCTTCTTGGTGAATTGCCCCTTTTATTAATATATAATGTTCTTCTTCATCCCTTATAACAGTTTTGCATTTAAAATCTATTTCGTCTGATCTTAGTATCAATACTCTAGCTCTTTTCGGCATGGAATATCTTTTTCCAACTTTCACTTTTAACCCAGTTGTGTCCTTATGTCTGAGGTTACTCTCTTTAGACAGCATATAGATGGCTCATATTTTTTATCAATTCTACCAGTCTATGTCTTTTGATTGAAGGGTTCAAGCCATTAGCATTCAATGTTATTACTATAAAGGCTTTACTTACTTCATCCATCTTATCCTTTGGTTTTCTGTTGTCATATCTTACTATTGTCTGTATTTTTGTCCTTCAATTTACCTTCCTTATAATCTCCATTTCTACACTCTTCTCCAAGTCTCTTGCCCTTGATTTTTTCCTTTCAGGCTGCAGCACTCCCTTTAGTATTTCTTTTAATTCTGGTCTTCTGGTAATATACTCTCTCAGTTTTTATTTGTCTGTAACGACTTTGAACTCACCCTCATTTTTGAAGGACAATTTTGCCAGATACAGAATTCCTGGTTGGCACTTCTTTTCTTTCAGTATCTTAAATACAACATACTATGTATCACAACAATGCAAGGTGTTGATGGAAAGGTGATATATGGGACCCCAGTATGATGTTACACACATTTACTTTGTAAGTTCACAACTTTTACTATACACTAAATGTTTATGTATGTTCATGTATGAATGATATACAGCAACAAAAGTATATTAAATAAAAGAAGAAGAGGGTGGTGAAAAAAATAAATAAATAAATAAATAAATACAACATACTGCTTTCTTCTCGCTTCCATGGTTTCTGATGAGAGGTCAGCACTTAATCTTATTGAGGTTCTCTTGTATGTGATGCTTCCTGTTATCTTGCTTTCAAAATCCTCTTTATCTCTGCTATTTTTCTTTCTCAATACTAGATGTCTTAGAGTAGGTCTATTCAGATTTATTTATTCTGTTTGGGGTGTGTTGTCTTTCTTGGATGGTGATACTTACATCTTTCATAAGGTTTGGAAAGTTTTCAGTCATTATTTTCTCAAATATTCTTTCTGCCCTTTTAAATTCTCTTCTATTTGTGGGACACTGATAACATAAATGTTTGTGCATTTCATGTTGCCTTTCAATTCCCTGACACCCTGTTCCATTTTTTTCCATTCTTTTCTCTTTCTGTTCTCCTATCTTTTCCAGTTTGGATGTTCTGTCATTGCAATCACTAATTCTGTCTTTCAGCAATTCAAATCTGCTGTTACATGCCTCTATGTATTTTTAATCTCAATCATCATATCTTTCAATCCCTTAAATTCTGTTACTTTCCTTTGCAGGCTTTCAATTTTTTATGTTCACTCAGGTCTCCCTAACTTCCTTCATCTCTTTAGTCATATTTTCCTTCAATTATTTGAATTGATTTAGGAGATTTGTGTGATTATCATTGATTAGTTGTCTTAAATCCATCAGGTTTGTTCCTTTGGCTGGGCCATCTATTCCTGTTTCTTAGTATGGCTTGAAATTTTTGCTAATGCCTAGGCATCTGAATATGTTGGTGAATTTCCTCTGATGGTCAATTTCTCTCTCCTGCCTATTGTGTTTTTTTGGTTTTTTGTTTTCACAGCTCTTCTTTGATTTTTGGTTGAACTTATTCTGAGTCTTTAAAATTGCCCAGCTTAAGTTACCAAAATCGGGCCAGGGACTCACTAATGGGGCGCAGATTTTCTTCCAGGATGTGGGGCTGAAGAGAGACCTTAAAGTAGGTTTTCATCTTGTAATTTCTTGTCCAGTAGCAGATGGTACTCGTTGGCAAACATTCCCAGGGAGGTATTTCTTTCAACCTCTGCTTTCCCATGATTTCAGTCTGGCCAAAACTGAGACTCAGAGTGGGCTCTGCTGAAGAGAAACCACTCTCTGCTCTCTGATGCACCCTCCATCTTCCCTGGTAACAGCTGACAGGGAGGAAGATGTCTGTTCCCCTCTCAGTCGACTGCAGTGAGCCAGGGGTTTTATCAAGGTTTAATGTTTTGAGGGTGGGGAAGGGACACTTCCTGACCACCGTGGGGGCTTAATAACTCACATTTGTTGTTTTGGATTCTTTGTCTCTATGTCCCTCAGCCTCCTGGAGGTTGTGCAGCACTGTCCTTGTTTACTGATTCCTTAAAGCAGGTCTTTCCATCAGCTTTCAGCCTTTCTCCATTGTTTGTGAGAGACTTGAGAACTGCCTGTCAACTCCAATGTCATCTTTCCAGAACTCTGTCCACCTAAAGTTATTTTAAGATGTATTTCCCCCAAGGCATCCTTGAGGTGAGTTCCAATGTTAAAACCTAAAGCATATAGTAATACTTTACTTGTCCTCTTGTTCCATCTTTTAACCTTAAGGGATGACCTTAGTTTAATTTTCTGGTATTTGATAAACTGGTGTAAGATTTTCACAGGTATATTTCATCTTTCTAAGCTGAGGATATAAATAAACTTTTTAGACTATGTGCCTATTTCTCACACTTTAATCATTTTAGTTCTATTATACTATAGTAACCAGAGCTGCAAACTAGAACTTGTACAGATAAATTTGTTATACATCCTTGTTTTTTAAAAATAAGGTTTAAATTCCTATCTAATTCTATGTTACCATATTTCATGAAAGGAGTTATACTTGGTGTAGCCTGATCTAAATTTTAAAATATGTATGTAACATATGCAAAATTCTATTTTCCTGGGATACCATCAGAGCAAAAGGTATTCATCCTCCCTTAAAACTGAAATTGAGGCACAAAGACAAGTCTTCTGATCTCCTAATCTATAGAACATTCATGTAAGTAATAATATGTCATGGATAGAGGGGAAAAAATCATTTCTAAATGACCCCAAATCATGAGTAATAAAAGCAGATCCTGAGATTTAGGTACTGATTCTCACACGGACAAATCTTTGTAGCCTTTTCTAGAGTGAGTTGCAGAAAATATATATTTGGTAATGATTCTCCTTGGTAACACCATGTAGTCCTGCTAGTTTTCTATAAAGTCAGGATAATATTCTTTCTTTAGTTTTTAAAATTCTTTGTATTGATGTTCAGTATTTGGAACAAGCATGAAGATTTTTGTATGTCATACCAGCACCTGGATTTTTGAAACATGGAAAATGACATATAGATTTTGTTTCCACTTTGTATCTTTTGGCTTAATTTCATTAGTCTATGAAATTTTTGTGTTTTTAAAATATATTAGCATTAAAGTAAAATATGATGTGTCCATCTGATTTTGGAATTATAAGGATCTAGGAAGATCTATTACACAAGAAGTGTCATCTCTTATGAAAGATATTATTAAGAATAAGAACTTATTAACTTTTGCTATGGAATCTAAATATAGGTTCTGAATTAAGACACATTAAAGAAAATGTATAACTTTATAAAGTGAAACTATATTGAAAAGATTTTAACAATCAGAACACAGAGCAATAATTAATTAATTACTTTCTAATAGATGATTATTAAAGGGACTGTTTGCACACCAAATATAAAAGGCATGCATTCAATGATAATCACACATGAAGACAAAAATACCATTAACATAGAATATCAGAAATTAATATGATTTATCACTCTATTAGGTAGACATAATTATTAATAATATTCTCAGGTGAGGAAACAGAGCTTCAGATAACTAAGTAATTTACTCTAGGTCCCACAACTAGCTAATGGCAGGACCAGAATTTGAACCTAAGTAGTCTGGCTCCAAAGTCCATATTTTTAGCCATTATCCTATACCCAGTTCTCTCCACTGACAGTGTTAATAGAAGCAGTGGTAGAACTACAGAAAGAAAAATCAGGGCACAGGATGGGTGAGAGTGGAGGACATAAATATAGCTTTAAGGAATTCTCAGACTCACAAACATATAATTAATCCAGCAAATGACAATAATCCTGTAATAAGTTTAGTTTATTAGTTATACATTGATACAACTTAAGTGCCGAGAAAAGGGGCCCAGATGCAAAAGGTAAAAGAAATTGTTAACATGGTAGTTGGCATATTTAAAGTTCCTAAGTTATAAAATACAAATCAATTCATAGGGAAAGTTTTATTTTTTTGAAAATGCAAAATATTTTTCATGTATTATATCACATAACCCTGACAGTCTTACTCCAGAACCTGCCCTCCAAGCCACAGTGCTCTGAAATGCATCCTTCCCTATTACCCTGCTTCCATCTCCCACCATGTTTTATCCTCCTTATGAGTTGGAAGTAAGTCTTTTTCTTCACTGTATCCTCAGTACAAAGCTGACCTTCCATAATATTTGTTTCAAGAATTAATGAATAGTGTGATGGAAAAATGCATTTTCTCCCAGTTGTGATAAATCACAATAAAAGTTTGCATCTTACATATATAAAAGGACTGTGGCAAAACTGATTTTCATTCTCATAAATTTAAAATTATTGACTCAAAAATACTGCAACTGACCTGAGATACATATAAATCCAGAAGAGAAAAAGGCTTCATTGTATGAAGACAAGTTGTCAGTCTGAGCGTAGAGAGCGTACAAAGACATGTGAGAACAGGCACATTCCACGTAGTCTGAAGAGTCCTCAACCACTTTGCAAAACTGACTGTCAAACAACCAGCTAGGACAAAAACACAATAGTCACTATTCCTCTTTCGTCAATACCTAATGTACTGAGATAGCTTTTAGAAGAAAAAAATAAGTTGTTGAGCTTAAGTGTTCTTTACTCAAGCCTTGCACAGATCACGTTTTCAAGAACACTGTAGGGAGTATCTTGTCCAGGACATGACACAACAGATCCCACAAGACACCTTAAGAAGCAGCCTAAATATCAACCAAACCTGCTAGAGCATCCCAGGTAAAGAAGAAGCTGGTCCTCTCAACACAGAAGAACCAGATTCTTTCTAATCTAAAGCAAACACAGCCTAAGGTCTTCAACAGAAGCATTCTTCTCTACCATTAGAAAAATCCCTAAAGATCTACATAGCCATTATATGTGTAATGTTCACCCTTCCTCATTTTTCATGATTCGTCAGACTTTGAACCACTTTCCTAGGCTTTTTTGTACTTTGGAACCATTTACCTTATATGTACCAGGGTCCTTCCATGTGTTCCCATCTATAAGATCCAGCTAATATGGCATAAAGGCTTTGTCATAATTACAGCAAATACAGTCTCACATGTCAAGACTTCTGAGCATTGTTCAGTGACTACTGGTTGATGGTCATCTCTTTAGTGCCTCGTGATTCCCTTACTTTACTAAGAACATAAAACTTATTAATCCAAATGTCAGATTCCAGCTTGGAACATTAGTTATTAATGAAATATTGAGGATTAAAGAGTATTTGTGTATTGGGTTTAAGGCTGGTCATAAGGCATTAGGAATTTCCACTGAAATTTATTTTTTCACAAAAAGGGAGACTCACCGGCATTTGGGTATTTTGGAGGGCAGTTGTTTACCCAGCTAAGCTGTTAAACCAATTTAGAATTTTAGTCTGTGTGGCTGAAATTCAGTAATAAACAGAATCTAGTGCCTGAATCCAAAACCTAGACCAATTTGGCCAGCACCGCCTAATCCTGCAGTATTGACTGAGCTCTGAGTGATAACTGCTCAGGAACTTGGGGTCAAGGAGATTGAAGGAAAGAATCACTCTCTTCTTCCAATTCCTGTGCATGGCTTTAATCCCAAAATGTACTCCAAGCCATAAATGGACTTAGAGTTACAAATCCCTGTTCATCCTTCTAAATACAGAGTATCAGCTCCAGAACCACAAGCTCAGCTGGGAGGGAAAAAAAGAATGAATCTCCTTTCCTGCCCTACAAATTAACTGAAAACTTCAGGAGAGTTATCTGAATTTCATAGAACCCATGCTACCTCTCATGAAAGTAATAATCATAAAGAAATAAACAATGTGGGACACACATTTAAATCGTGTGACTGCATGTGTCCCCTGAACAATGCTAGACCATTTTCCATGCTGTTCCCTCTTATTTATGGTAAATATTTTTCTCCAATGAAATGGCTCACTTGAGGCCATCATTTATGCTCAGTACAAGAACTTGGGCTCAGTGGTACTGGTAAGGGGAAGAACTAAATTATGATTTTAAAAATTACTACTAAGTACCTTGCAGCAGCCTGATTCCAAAGGAGACACAGAGACGTCCGAGGAACAATTCCAGGCTGTGCTGCATAAATCCTGTAGCGAACCTCATTGTTGTCAGTCAGAGGTTGTGAACTCTGACCTTCCACACTCAAAGATAAAACCTATAATGTCACAATGAAAAGAAAAATTGGTGATAATTTAAAATTAGTGTTATGACTGCATCTACCACTCTCAACTTGACTTTGTTTTCCTAGTCCCTGCAGTTACTTATTTACTGCCCCAATTATTAGTCAGCTTATTTATGAATGCAGGAGTCTGACTGGTTTTCCATGGCAGACATTTTACCTCCACGTCAATTACTCGGCAGTCTTCAGCTGAGAACCTTCATTTTGACTACTGACTGATTCATCATGAGATACATTACACAATATTATATTAATTTTTACTTTCCCCACTCTTACATATGTTTGGCTCAATAAAACATGAAGGAAACACTTTCAACAATTTTTTTAAACTAAACATTCTACAAGTAGTTCAGAAAGATGGAACATGTTTCAAGATTAGTTCACCATGTATAGCACTTACCAGAAATCTGTTCATTCTGAGGTGTATGTCTGCTGAGTTTAAAGTCAGGTTCCAACTATATAATTCTTTAAATGATAGCTTACCTTATTTTTCAGGGCAAGAAGACTGTTTTCAGTTATAAACCACTGCTGGCTGCTATACTCTGTAAACTGGACAAATTTACATGTACTTTTCCCAGTCATTGCTTCTGAATCAGGGACATCCAATAACTTCTCAGGTATTTGAATATAATCACCTTCCTTTCCTTCAAACTTGTGCCAATTGATTTGTTGAGGATACCAGTGAAGAGCCAGTATTGACAAATATGGACAACTGTCAAGGATGGTTTTGCTTCTAAAACAGAAAAGCAAAAACTCTGCTAAAATGGCACGTATATGCATACATGTGCCCACCCATATTTGTTAAAATACCTTACATTGGGGCTCCTTTTTCTACATATAACAATGACTCTATTAACCAAGAAGCATTAAACGAAATGTGCTTTCAGTTTTTTTATCATTAATTGTCATGCTTTTTACATGAAACTTTCTGCATCCTCTTGCCCAATCCTCTTTGTAGCCTAAAACATGAATTTTTGAAAGCTGTTTTAAGGATATCAGATACAATTTGTGGCTGTAAAATGCCCTTTTCTAGGTTGACCACATCAACATTGATTAGAATAGGCTGAAGAGAGGTGTCACCCCTTTCTAACCCACCAGAGCACTACCAATCTAAACATGGGACTGATAAGAAAAACAGCCCTGTACCATGATCTTCATTCATTTAACAATTGTTTTAAAGACCTCCTAGGCATAAGACCATGTGCTTAGAAAAGTTGCTTCCAAACCTCACTATGTGTTAAAATCACTTTGAAGCTTATTAAAAAATACAGGTTTCAAGATCACATCCTGACTTACTTCATGAGAATTCTTGCCCAGGAGCAGGTACAGGGTGGTCTAGTAGTCTGTATTTTTTTTGTCTGGGAACTCATCATGTTTGAGAATAGTGAAGAGATACAAAGATGAATCAGAGTTGAAACCTGACTGAAAAACTTTAGAGAGTGTTAGGTAAGAATTACACATTAAAAGTTAAAAGTTATATGGGCCATGATGTAAAGACCAAGACTGCAGATCTCAATTATACCTTGTCAAGACCCCTTACCTGGGATATGGAGCAGAGAATTTTAAATGGAAGGGCTAACTTCTTCCTCTAGGTATCCCGCCTCCCTTAAAAAGTCTTATCCGTAACTCTATCAGTTGGCTCAGTGACTTCAGATGTCTATATCTAACCAGCCATTCATCCAGGGCTCCAAGCCTCCCATTAAGACACCTCAATCTGTGTGGGCCACAGGCACTGCCACATCTGCTTGTCAAAAGTTCAGCTCTAATCTCCTCGCCCAGCCTCTTCACTCGCACACATCTTCACTAGCAACTCTCAGCATAAACGCACATAAACTTCACCACATCTTCACCAGCAACTCTCAGCATAAATGCTGCCATGACAGATACCAACTGGGCCCCGTGTGGATGAGATTAGCAAACATGAGACAGGGCTACACACCCCTTCTGTACTTCCCAAGAACTGATCGCAGTCAGTTCCATCATGAACTCTACTACCTTAGCAAACTGAGACCAACACCACGTGCACAGTGATCTGACCCAACCTTGACATGAGTGTGCCACCTCCTGGCCCTCTTACTTGCTGATACTCAAGTTCTCCCTGACACCTTAACCTCTTATATCCAAGCCCTTCCACTGAACTCATCTTGAGTAAGCCCACAATCATCCTTACACTGAGGGTGAACCAGGGGCGGGAACCACTTTAACATGTACATTAACACCACTACCAACCCTTGGTGTCACTTGACATTGCTATTGGATAGCTTCCAAGTGGTTGTTCCAGACACCATCATTCTCCTCAATCTCTCTGCTCAACTATCAAAGCTTTCATTCTTGGCAGAGTCCCCAAATACTGCCTAAGTCAATGTATAAATAACGTATTTCAGAATGATCAATGTATTCAGAGTTTTCTGAGTAAGAAAATAGTCTTGATCTCTCTCTTACTTCCTATGTTAAATTTGTCACTAAGATGTTAATTTTACCACCTAATCATTTTCAAAGTACCACTATTTCTTTGCTCCACTGTTCCTGCCTTACTTTCAGCCCTCATCTTCTCTTGCCTAAATAATTATACCCTATGTAGTCTTCCTATCTCTTGCTTCACCCTATTCTCTAACCTTTAACACATACTCTTATAGGATGTTTCTAAGATCATAAGTCTAATTTTTTTTCAAACACGCACAAACATACACATTCCTTACCTAGCTTAAAAGCCTTTCCTGATAGTCCTGCATGCTAAAGCCTTTAAGGTATTGAAGTCCAATCTCTAAATTATAGAATATAAACCCTTTTGGTCTATACTCCTGCTCCCTTTCTTGCTTCTCCACCACTCTACCATCCTATTGTTAAGAAACTGATGACCCCCTCAAATACACCATGCCATTCTTTGCCTATTTGCTATCACACATGTTGTTTCCTCTTCCTGGACAAAGGAAAGGTAAGGCTATGGAAAGGCATTCACGGCAGAGAACATATTGCTTTGCTCCTTCATTCTATTCATTTATTTACACCATAACCATTGAGTATCCACTATGTACCAGACACTGTTCTAGACCCTGAGAATACACTGGGCAACAAGTCAGACAAGGCCACTCACCTTGTACATCTTATACATTGTTGATCTCTCACAAGGCTTTTGAATGCATATTTATGAAAACCAACATTCAGAGCAGGACACATGGTCCCTCTCTAAGCCAGCTTTGATATTCTGGCAATCTTGGAGAAACAATTGGAAAAGAATGGGGTTAAGGGAACTCAAAGCTATAAACCATTTGATTTCCTTGATCAACATAGTTGAACATAGTTCAAGAGGGGAAAATAATAGAGGGTGTTTCTTGAATACACACGTGCACGCACACACACACACTTATAAACTGTGGCCTCAGTGCAAACTTACTTCAAGTAAAGAACTGACCCATTTCACAAGTCTCTGGAGACATTAGAGACAGTCGTTAAAAATGGAGGAACAGAACTGCTAATCATTGGCCTCAGATGGACATTTTGGAACAGTAGTAAGGACTGGAGAAGGAGCCTCCTGAAAGGGCATGCAGGGTTTTTATGATTCTTTGTTGATGCTCCTCCTTGAGGAAACTTTTAATCTCCAGGATGCATTCATCAAGGGTAAAAGAACACAGTATAAGGGGATGGTGATTCTGCACCTTAACCCTGACCGAGGATGAGGCACTTTGGCACATGGGATTGGGGGTGGAGATTTTGCTACAATTAAAGTGGTTACAATCTCTTCTGACCACTTGGCATGGTGAGCAGTAGAGGACGTGAAGTCAAGCAGGCCTGGGATTGAGTCCAAATCTCACCATGGACTAATCATGTGACCCTTGACAGGTAGTGTAAGGTTTCTGTCTCAAGTTTGCAAATCTATAAACAACAATAATAAAGCCCTAATCCTAATCATGAATGACTACCTAAAAAAGTCATTGTAAGGATAAAATTATATATATATATATATAGGCAAGAATTAAGTTGAACCATATCAAATTGCCAATATTGCACATTTTTTGAACTACAAAAAAGGCAGTTTCACATGGTTTGATTTAATACATCAGAACTATTGTAGAGATACAGTTGTCAGTTAACATTATATGTATATATTTTTTTATTCCTTGTTCTTTCTTGTAACTGTTTTATATCTGAATTATCTCTTTAAACTTCACGTGTTTTGTGACCTAAGCACTAATGTTCAAAGTATTACAAATCCAACTGATTTTTAATTAATCTGTTAGAGTTTCATAAAGGGTCCCCTAAATAAAGAGAAGATTTAAATTATTACACCAGATTTTTAAAATGTATTTTTCCAAATGTCTCTGAATTTCAGTGTCACTGAAACATTTACTTAAGACAGCATTCATTAAAGGAATAAATAATAAACTTTATGAAGATTTAGATAACATTCTTAATTTGACACTTTACATTAAATAATAACCACTGCTTTTAAAATAGCATTTATTAGTCTGTGAAAATTGGGGTGAAATTTCAATTTACAACCATGTTTTAGTATCAGATATTTTTATATTTAATCAAAAAATTTTTTTAAAAAACAGCAAAATCAGAGGAATATGTTATTGACAGTATAAATTTATTTTTCTTGATGTAGCTGGTATGTTTTCTTCAAATAATTAGCCTCATATTGTCCAATAGGTACAATATATTCATTGTATAATTCTTAATTACATCATCTAGATGTCATTTTGCTTTTCATATTGCTTTGCAAACATACTGCTGTTCTATTAAAAGATACTTACTTTTCACCAGGAGAGCCACATGTAACTCCAGTCAGCAGAGAATAGGCAAAATTCTCAGTCACTTCAGAAAAGTGACTGAATCCCCTTGTGTCCTTGCGCTTTGGGTTAATAAGAGCACAGAGAATTTCATAGAAAAGATTTCGGCTTTCAACACTGAATGCTTGATTTTTTCCTTCAGTGGTTATCTGAAAAAAATCCAAGTACGAACATATATCATCCTCTAAAACAAACCTCTTAAATTATATGCATTATCTAATATGTATTCTTCACTAGCAGTTATTAAAATTAACAAAATAAAAATGAACCTGTAAAGGATTTAAGAATTTAAAAGAATATTGGTATCAAAATCATATCCATTTGTACTAAAAAGGCATAAATAACTATTTACAAAAGAAAGGTATAATCACAAAAATATTTTCTACTTACTCATTAGATAAAGCCCAAGTTGGTTGCATGGAACACTTAATTTTAACCACAATAATTAATATCAAAAATCAAAATTAATCCCATTTTACATTCACCCCAAAATTCTTTTTCTTTTAGCCAACAACAAAGAAAAGAATATTTGTCAATAACAGACACATGATTATTCTTGACTCTCTTTTTCAGTCAACAGAAGCTACTGTATATCACTAAATTTCTAAAACATCAAAAGAGAAATCCTTCCAACCAAGCGAGGTCAAGAGTTCCTGGTACTCTTGTCCTTATCAGTAGATATGGCTCCTCCTACCTTAAAAGAAATGGATTATTTGTTGTTGGGGAAACAAGGGCAGTAGGAGAAAGGAAAAATAGCATTCATGATTTATTTCTTCCTTGCCAGGAAGATGTAGACCAAATTTTTTCTGTTGGCTAAGCTTGAGTGTAAAGTGTTATTTGATAACATTCTTATATTGTAGTCCCTATTAATTCTACAATATCCAAATTCATTATGATTTACTGTGTCCCACCCACCAACACATATGATCACTCTCTTTCTAACTTGCATGTACTTTTATTAATGAATTTATGACAACCTTGAAATCAATTGTTTCTCCTACTAGATGAGCTCTTTGAGGAAGTGGCCCATGTTGCCCATATTTTCTGTAAGTCCGTAATCTAGTACAGTGCCAAACTCATATCAGAACTCAATATCTGAATTTATAAGAGTAGCCTTCTATAAGACAGTAAGGAGGAATGAAAAATAATCCACAGGGTAAATATGATTCTTAACAGTAAAAAAAATTATAATGAAGCAATAAACAGCCCACTGGATACTTAAACAAACTGAATGTGTTAAATGGAAAATAAGCTCAAGAAAACTCCAAGAACTCAGAGAAAAGATAACAAACAAGTAGGACAAAAACCATAAAGTCCAATATGCATATAAAAGATCAGGTAGAAGAAAAAAATAACATAGCTCCTTGGTAAACTAAAGAAATACTCATGTCTGAAAATGCAGAGACTGCTTTTTTACTTTTAGGAAAAGTAATACCATCAGATGTATCTTGCTGATTTTTTAACATTATTTAAAGAGTTAAAAACAAATATATTCCTACCATAAACCAGACAGGAAAAAATTACTAACAGAGAAACAAAGATTCCATTTGACATCAGACTTCTCTACAAATGAAATGCCAGAAGTCAGCCTAGCAATATGAGCATAGTTTTTAGGATTAAAGGTTGTGATCCAAGAATTCTAGAGCTACCCAACCGTTCATTCCTATTTAAAAGCAAAAGAAAGTTTCCATGAGTAAAGCACCCACAAATAAACAAAAAAGCCATTTACATAGTACTGGTTTGTATGGGCACTGTTCTAGCACATCATATTAAGTTTTCTAATCCTCACAACACTCTTGTGAGGAAGGCACTATTGTTACCTTTGTTTTGTTTCCAGATAAGGACACTGAGACAGACAGAGGACTGATTTGTCTGAGGGCACAGAGTTGCTCAGGACAGCTTGCACTGTCTCAACTCCCTGCACATGCTCACCCTCAAATAACATCACAGATTAACCCAACTGGAGGACAAATCAGTCAAATTTATTGCAAGCATGAAATATAAAAGCAACCAGTAAAATACAGAGTTAAGTCTAAATTATTGTTGATGTGGTTATAACAGAAGTCAATTCCTAAAATATAAGATTTATAATATATAAAATATATACAACAGAAAGAAATAGTCTGGCTCTAAAAGGCCATTTTACAACAACAAAGAACCCAGAAAATTCTAAAAATTGGCTTAAAAATAAGGAGAATACCTGTATCGACCATGGGGAAAAAATGAAAAAGTTGTCATGTTAGAGGAAAGGAAAAATGAGACCTTTCAGAGGGGAAGTCTATCAAACTTTCACAGAATAAATACTACTTGAGCCCTTTCAAATATTCCAGAGCACAGAATTAGAGGCAACGCTTTCTGACTCATGTTTTACCAAGCTTAAATAATTCTGAAACCAAGACTGACAAAATTAAAAGTTAGCATATCAAATCCATCAGGATTGTAAAAGACAGATATTATTATTAAGGTAACCAACAGCTTTTAAAATAATTTTCATTGCACCATGCCTGGGCAAATCAGGGAATAAAAATATTATGTCATAGTAAAATATTGCCCAAACCCATAGCTGGATATTATCCAAAAAACCTTTATACAGTTAGTTACTAAAAACTGTTGCTCCTTTTAACACAAACTTTTAAGTAGTCACTTCAAGTATGTGTAATAATAATATCCAAGATTTAATGAAACCTTACTATAAAGAAATATTTTTTTATAGAGCAGATTCTATTTGAAAGATCTTAGATTCTCTGGTGGAAAATGAAACTTAAACATATGAAACAATTTTACTTAAAATATAAGACCTTCTAAAATGAAGTTCTATCCAGTACTTAGAAGTTATGTACTCCTGAATTTGAAGATATCTTAGAGTATATTAATTATATATGTCAAATACGTAAGGTTGCCATAAAAGTACAGTTCATCCAATTAAATCTAAATTACAGATGAGCAAAAATAATTTTTTGTATAAGTGTGTCCCAAATAATGCATACAAATTAAGATATTTTTAATTTACAATATTTAGGATATATGTATACTGAAAAAATTACTCATTGAGTATTTGAAATTCAAACAGCTGGGCATCTGTATATGTTTTTATATATTGCTAAGTCTGGCAACCCTATCTGTATGCAACTATTTCCATTTTCAGTGCTGTTTCATTATTCTCTTGTTCTCATTATAAATATATATAAAACCTAAAATATAATTATGGAATAATAAAAGCCAGTTACCCAAATCTTCAGATTTCAGTGCTGATGTACGTACCCCAACATAGCATGAATCCTGTATCCCAACACAGCATGTTCTTAATCTTAGTCTGCATTCTTGAGGGTGTGAACCCATTGTAATTAGGACCTCTTAAAGATGTTATTTTTAGTTAAGGTGAGGCCTATCTTGAATGAGGGTGGGTCTTAATCCATATTACTGTAGGTTTTATAAAGAGAAGAGACTGGAAGCCAGAAGTTGGAGAAGATCACAGGGAGAGGCCAGAAGTCAGTGGAAACCAGAAGAGCAGACACAAGGAGAGAGAAATGCCAGGTGACAGGAAGAAGACATTCAAGCCAAGGAGCCCCAAAATTTGCCTCATATGCTAGTCTTTAGGGAGAAAACATCATCTTGCCAACACCTTGATTTTAAACTTCTTCTGGCCTTAAAACCATGAGACAATAAATGCTCATTGTTTAAGACAAACTAGTTTGTGGTATTTGTGATAGCAGCTCTGACAAACTAAGATAATGTACATACAAAAATGGCATTTGAGAAGACAATGTGCCATAAAACTTTTCAAAAAATTTAGTGACAATAACCTGATTTGAAAATGAGAGCAAAGAAGGCTCCAGTTGGACGAGAGCCACTGAGTGTATACTTTGGATGGATTATACAAGGCAGGGGACCATATAACACAGTGAACCCCATGGTGAATGACAGACTGTGGATAACATTACAAATATAAGAACGTTCTCCCATGAACTTTAGCAAATATACGATACTAATACATGGCATTAATAATAGGATGGTTTATGGGAAAAAATACACCAAATATAAGTTGTGGACTATAGATAAGAGTAATATCATGACAATGTTCTTTCATTATTTGTAACAAGTGTGTCACAATAATGTAAGGTGTTGGTGGTGGGGCAATGTATGGGAATCTTGTGTGGTATGCATGATTGTTTGGCAAACTTACAACTTCTCAAATGAAAAAAAAAGGCTTCAGTTGGAATATAATAATAATCATTTTCTTTTGAGAATTCAAATGATGTTTCTCTTTGATTTTGTAATATTTTATAACATTTAAAATTATTTCCTTCCCCTAATAAACTCCAGGTTATTTATTTCAGATAAACAATTTTAATATATGAGAAAAATTGTACAGTTTGCCAATAGCTACTCAAAAAGAAGTTAACTACATTTTCCCATAGGAGCTGCTTTCATAATTCAGTTTCATTATTCATAATAGAACCAATGAAAACAGTCAAGATGTACTACTTGACAACTCTACTTAAATAAGTGTTGATTCTCAAACATAGACAGCCCTCTTAAATACTTACTGAGAAAAAAAAGTAGCAGAATTTCCTTTTATCTTCTCTAAATCTTACAAAACGAGGTTTCCTTTTCTACTGTAAAATGTAGTTACCATACAGTCTGGGCCCCATACCTAATTATCATTGTCCTATGACATTTTATCCTTAGAAATTTTAAGTAACAATATTTTCTGGGGGTGAGTTCTTATTTTTAGAACTTCCTATGCACAAAATAACAGTCACTTCTCTTTACAAGTTTTACAATCTATTTGGCAAAGCCTCCTCTCTTTGGCTCTATACTTTATAATTTTATTTTCTTCCCTCAGGCATTACATTTTTAAGAAATGCCGTAGGAAGTAAAATAGGCATGAATATCTGAAAACCAAGTAACCCATTTAAGTATTTAAAGGTCACTATATATATAGAGTGCATTATTTATAAATTTATATATATGTACCAAGAACTTTTTATACTTGTATGTAACTATGTTGAAAAGAAATGTATGATAAGAAAGCCCAACAGAAATCCCCACAGGAGTCTTTTCCTCTAGCGATTATTCTTTTAGATATCTTCCTTCCTTTATCATTCTTAGGATTTTACATCTTCATTTAATTCCATCATTTGCAGATGGTCTAAGTCTGTACCAAACTGAAGGCCTGAAATCATGTGGTCTCCTTTTCTATGAAAATTTTTACTGCACAGGAGGAACAGTGAACAGAGAGCATAAGCTTCTGTTCCATGGCATTTAAGCTAGAAAGAAAAATCTAGTCTAAGTCCTCCTTTTCATAGGTTCAAAACTAAGGTAAAAACCCCAAAGTTAATCAGCCAGTTTCTGTAAAACCAAAGAAGTTGTGGTTTCTGCCATCTGGTGCTTCTTTTCAGACACGGGCTGTCTGTCCTTACTGCAGTGAGCACGGCAGGACACGGTTACTCACTGTTCTCTGAGTTAAAGACAGGTTTCCAAGCAGGCTTCAGTTACATCCAAGCAAAAGTACAGTGTCAGAGACTATGAACCCCATTCTTACCTTCAGAAATGTAATTCTATCACAATTCCATTCTAACTGAGAGTATAACTGACTGTGAAACTGGTGGGTTTTATTTTGTTTCATTTTAATTTATGAAACTTTGAGAAGTTCACTGCTTACACGTGGAAGGTCCGCTTACCTTGTCTATTAACTGCAGCACAGCGCTGAGCTGCTCGTCTGTGCTCTCCATGGCCACTTTCAGGTTAATGCTGTGGAGCACCCTGTTGAGAATGTCCTCATCCAGGGGCTGGTGCAGCTGATCCGCGAGCCCCCAAATGGCCTGCGAATCTGAGTCAGAGACGAGAGTGACGTTGGCAGTGCCATACACTTTATCAATTCCCGCACCACCTTTTGGGTCAAAAAGCACAATCTGGAATCGTTTAGGAAATGGACTTAAAGATCCTGCCTCTGGAGTTAGGATGATATCTAATACGGAGTTTCTCTGTCCAGGTTCAAAGACCAATGTGCCTTCGGTTCTTGCAAAATCCTTTCCAGAAATAGCTGGAGATATGAGTATACGGCCAATTGTTTCAGCACTCCTCAACTCCTAGAAATTAAAAAAAAAAAAAAAAAAAAAAAAAAACATTTAAGGGAAAGTACACTTCTGACTGTCCTAAGCAAGATGTAATTTCTTGAACAAATCCCATTTCCCTTAAACAAATTGATGGGTAATAACAACACTACTATTAAAGCATGGGGTTTTGGTTTTCTAATCTCCTGGGATTAACACACATCACACTGTGACGAGGTTAGGAAAGATAACTGCCTTTAGGAGAGAACAACAAAGAAATGACAGTCCAAGGTCAGAGAACACACCAAGAAAAAAATTAGAAATGTCTTATGCCTTCTTAGAGAATTTCTCCATTTGTGAATAAAACAAAAGTTGTGCTTTAAATAATACATACCACAAAATACAAGTATTGAGGAAAAGAGGCAATATTTATATTTTCATTCTCACCTAGGAATTTTGGGGGGGCATTGAGAGGGAATAGGGAAGAGGCAAAGAGGAAGAATGAGGAAGTAGAAGAAATTGGCTTCTTTTTATTTATACGTAGATACAGAAAATAAGCTCCTAGAAATACATACCTCTAGATTTCTTCAAATTATGGTTATTATAAAAGCAATTTTGGAAACTGAAGTATGAACACATAAGACAAGGAAGACTCAAAGAAATGTGCATTTATTTACTATTGAGCCAACAAATATTGAACTCCTAGTTTGAACCAGGTGGCAGAGTGGGGTGAATAGCAGAATACCTACACTTACAGAACCTACTATTCTAATGAAAGATTTATACAGTATAAGGACTTCAGGTAATTTTACATGATGGTAGTCCTATGAAGAAAAATTAAACTGGGTAAGGGGATGCAGGGTGATGGTAAGGGAACTATTTTAAATAAGGCTGGTGAGAGAAGGTCTTAATGTGATATCTGAGCAGAGACGTCAGTGAAGTAAGGGAACGGACCATGTGTAGATCTGGGGGGAAATATTCTAGGCTAAGGAAACAGCCATTCTAAAGCCTATGAGATGGAAACCATCTTGGAAAGTCAGACAAAGAACCAGAAGTCCAGTGTGACTGGAAAAAGGAGGACAGTGGTAGAAGCTGAGGTTAGAGAGATGGAAAGAGGTCAAATCACGTAGGCCCATTATTCTAAGTGTGACAGAAAAACACTGGAGGATTTAAGCAAGTGAATGAAACCTTTCATTTTATATTTAATGACTGTTTTGGCTATTGTGTACAGTTAGGGTAAAGCAGGGGATAAGCATGGAGGCAGGGAGAAGAGATAGGTGGCTTTGCATTATCTCATGCAAAAATATAATGATAGCTTGGAATAGAGTCGTATGAGTGGGAAGAGTCCACTCCATTCAGATGGAAAATATTTGTAAAGCAGAGTCAGTAGGACTTTCTGATGAACTGGATGTTGGGTGGGGAGGAAGAGAAGAAAGTTTGGTTTGCTTGAGCAACCAGGGAAAATATTAAGGGGAGAAATCAACTGTTATTTATTTCCATATTAAGTCTGAGGTGCCTTATAGACATTCTAATAAAGATGTCAAGTAGTAATGTGAACTATGGTCCATGCTTAATGGCAAAGCCCCAGGATGTGTTTACCAATTGCAATTAATGTGCTACACTAATGAAGGATGTTTATGTGGGAGGTTGTGGGAGGTGTGGGAGGTAGGGCGTATGGGAATTCCTATATTTTTTGTGTAACATTTATGGAATCTAAGTATCTTTTAAAAAAATAAAAATAAATAAAAAATTTTTAAAAAGATGTCAAGTAAGAGCAATCAAACTTGTAAGTCTGGATGAAGGGAGATGATGAGGCAAGAGATGAAAATTTAGGAGTCATCGGTTACAGATGATATTTAAACAAACAGGTCTGGCTGATCTGGCCCTGGGGCATGAGTCTTGGTGAACTCCAACATTTATTGGTCAAAAAGAGATGAGATAGGTGACGGAAAGGAGCTGTCAGTGAGGTAAGAGGAAAAGCAAGAAAATGTGGTATTCCAGAATCCTAAGGGGAGAGGAGTATGTTCAGAAAGGAGGAAGAGATTACTTGTGTCAAAAACTAAAATATGAGAGAAGGTTAGGGCTTTTAAGAGCATCTTCAGTGCAATGGTTGAACAAAAGCCTTACTGAGAGGATTTAAACAGAATGGTGTTATATTACCAACCCTAGGGCAGAGTAGATAGCCTAAATTACCCTTAATTGAAATGACTAAAATGTTGGATAAAATATCAAAAACCACATTGCTCAGTTGCAAAGAAAGAGAGGAACCCATGGGGGCCAATATAAGAATAGCGACTTCAGTAGTAAGTGGGCATCAAAGTTTTCACCCTAAGCATTTCCACTGAACCCTAGTGATCTGGATCTTCTGCTTTAATGACGAGAGGCATGCCATGCAGTAGATAAAACCTAGATCCTGTCCAAGTCTCATTAGAGAGCCCTGAGTCAAGGGCTTCAATCTCAGAAAAGGAACAAATGCTATTCATCACAGTGAAGAAAACAATGAGAAAACATTCCTGTTTCAACCTCATTTCAGAGTAAAAGAGAATTATAATTTCCCTTGAGAATTTTTAAAGGCAGACTGGCCTTCATACAGGTTTACAGTCCAAACTCACACCACCTGACACAGTCAGAAAAATTTTAAGCAGAGAATTTAATTTAAAGTAGTCCCATGTCACCTGATGCAAGCAAAAGCTTTGGAAAAGCACTACTTAATTCAGCCTAAAGAAATTTCCACAGATAAAATCCCCAAAGAAAATAAGCAGTTCCTACAATAAAAATTGACAACCTAGCAAGGAACCATGGGTGACAGGAAGGAAAAAAATCAGACTCAGGTCTGCAAACAATTCACATCTATAAAATAGCCATGTTTAATATAGTTAAAGTAAAAGAGAAGAAACTGAAAAACATGAGTAATGAAAAATAGGTAAACAAGTCACTTTGAAAACAAAATTCCCAGAAATTAAAATATTAAAATATCTGAATTTAAAAATTAAATGGATGCATTAGAGATTGAATTAGAGATAACTGAGGGGAAATTAGTGTCTTAGAAAAACAGTACTGAACAAATTATTGAGCACAGAGATTTTAAAAAATTAAATGTAAAAGAAATCAAGAGATATGAAGGATAAATTGAGAAATTTCAACATATACCTAAATCATCATTCTTGAAGGAAATAAGATATGGTGGAGAAGAGGCAATATTTGAAAAGACCTTGGCTAAGAATTTTCAAGATTCATTGAAAGTAATCTCAGAAAAAGGAAGCCCAAAAAAATCCCTCACAAAATAAATTCAAAGAGAAATAGGCCTAGATAATACAGAATATATTTTGTTAAAAGAAGATCTTGAAAGGAGCAAGAGAGAAGAAACCAATGACCTACACAGAAATAATGATTAGCTTAACTTTTGCTACTCATGGGTGGCAATGAATGCCCAAAGAAGTGAAGATATGACTTCAATGCAATGAAAGAACATAACTGTCAATCTAAACTTTATATCTAGTGAATCAACCATTAAAAAGCAAAGGCAGAATAAGAAAGAATACTAAAACTAAAAGCTAATTGATTCTCACTAAAGGAAATTCTAAAGTATATATTTCACACAAAAGGAATATACCCAATAGACGGAAATATAAGATGCAAGAAGAATGGTGAGCAAAAATATTGGTACATATGTGTATGAATCTAAGCAAACATTGGCTGTATAAAGCAATAATAAAAATATCTAATTTGTGGGGATTAGAAAACAGACAAAACAAAAATACTGGATGATTAAAGATGGAAAGGAAGGTAATGATCACAGTTAAAGCATGTTTAAGATCCATAAGTTATCCAGGAAGGTAAATAAATTGTTTGGCATAGACGTTATAACTTTAGAATGCTGTCAAAATAGCTAGGTTAACCAATAAAAGAAGCAGTTACTAACAAAACGATGATGTTGGGCAACCCCCATCCCAAAAAACAGAGAGTGTCTACAATTGCAAGCAAAACAGCTCCTTCCATTTGCTGCATAAGATCTAAACCCCTCTCAATCTGAGGCAGAACAAGCATCACCATCTGCAAATCCTCAAGGTTTAGGAATAAACAAACATAAGGGGGGAATGCAACCATGGACAAAGTAAACTTATTAGGATTATTGTAAAGGGAAAACATGTAACTTTGTATACTCTCGTAGTGGCTACCAGAGGTTCTGCAGGAAGGGTAGGTGGAGCATGGGGCATTTTTAGGGTATTGGAATTAAGGGCAAACCACAATGTAAACTATAGACCTTGGTCAGGAGCAATGCCTCAACATTTATTCATCACTTGTAACAAATGAACCACACAATTGTAAGATGTTATAAATAGGGTAAGGTTTGGGAGGGGCAGGTACATGGGAATCTCTTATACTTTCGATGTAACTTTTCTGTAATTTAAAACCTCTTTCAAAATAAAGTTTATTATATTTAAAAAAGAAGCAGATAGAGCATGTAACCTGTAAATTAATAAAGAAGAACATGGATGAGAAAAAAAAAACTACTCAATCAATGCACTTATTAAACAGAGTGTGTCAGTTATGAGCCAGGCATTACTCTAGGTATAAAACTATTAAACAAAAACCCTTGCCCTCAAAACAAAAGAAAGCAAGAAAAGAGGAAAGTACACACACAAAAATCCCTATTCATAATTCAAAAGAATGCAAGAAAAAAAGAAAAACAAGAAACAAAAAAAAACCCAGAAATCATTAAAAGATATGAGAAATAAATCCAAACATGTCAATAATTTCAATCAATAGGAATGGAATAGATACAGCAATTTAAAAATGAATACTGCCAGACTGAATAAAAAAATATAATCCAGCTATATATATGTATCTATATATTGCATCATGTATCATGTATACACATGAGGATATAGAAAAGTTGAAAATCAAATGGTGAAAAAAGATACATGAGGGAAATACTAACCAAAGGAAAGCTCACATACCTGTAGTAATATCAAAGTATATTTTTAGTTAAAAGACTTTTTATGAGATAAAAAGATCATTACCTAATGAGAAAAATTCAATTTTTCCAGAACATATAACAATTTTAAACATGTATCCTCCTAATAACAAAATATATAGAGCTGAAATTTAATAGAATATAGAGAATCAATTGATAATGACACTACCAAATTGACCTCCTTTTGAGTATCTACTGGAACAAGCTGACGCACCAACCTCCCACATCTCTAAGGCTATAGAAGAATTACAGTGTTTATCAGTCTTTTTCATGACATGGAATTCAGAGAAATGATTTACTTTTTTTTTTTTTGGTATTGGAGTCAGGGATTTAACCCAGGACCTTGTATGTGGGAAGCCAGCGCTCAACCAGTGAGCCACATCAGCTCCCCCGAGTTGGTTATTCCATTGTTTGCTTGTTGTTTGTCTTGTTTTGTTTTTATGAGGCACCGGGAACTGAACCTGGGACCTCCCCCGTGGAAGCAGGCGCCTAACCACTTGAGCCATGTCAGCTCCCCAGAAATGATTTTATTTGCATGATGCAGTGGGGTAAATGGCCCTGAAAGCTGACTCCATCTCAGCACACCTTTACCCCACATGGGAAGTAAAGTTCACAAAGAATAATCAAAACATTGTACCCAACAGCCACGAAATATGCATTCTTTTGAGGGAGGGGGAAAAGCATTTACAAAAACTGACCGTGCACTAGGTTATAAAAGATAACCTCAAAAAAAAAAAAAAGTGTGACATAATTAAATTACAAAGCTAAATAATCCTGCCACAATTCAATTTAGATAGAAATCAATAAAAAAGAATAACTAAATTCTCAATATATTTAAGAAATATGAAAATATGTTTCTAAAAACTTTTGAGTCATAGAAAAAAGTCACAATGGATATTATAAAATATTTTAATTTAATTATAATACATTAAAATGTATACAATGCTGCTGAAGCTAATAGGGATATTTATAGACTTCAATCCTCACATTAGGAAAAAAAGCTCAACGTTAATGTGACAAGCAGTAAACTGAGATGACAGAAAAGAAGAGCTGCTCTTTACAAAGACAACAAAATACAGAAATATTTGCAAAGTTAATGAAAGAAAGAAGTTGAAGTATGAGAGAAAACAAGGAATGAAAAGGGAACATAATTTCAGATGCTACAGGGATTAAACAAATAATAAGAATTTATGGCAGTTAATTTTAAAGCTTAGATGATATGAAAAAATCCTAGAAAAATACAATGAATCAAACTCATGAATAGAAAATCTGAATAATCCTATAACTATGAAAGAAATTGAATCAGTAGTTAAAAATCTTCCCATAAGAAATCCCCAAGAGCATATAAAAGATGTTCACTTACAAGTAAACAAAGATATGCAAATGACAACCACTATCAGTTACCATTTCACACCAACCAAATTGGCATGTATTAAAAAGTAAAACAATAAAAAGTGTTGTTAAGATATAGAATAATAGATATTCTCATCCACTGATTAAAGGAAGTTAAATTGGTACAACTACTTTGGAAAAAAGTTTGCCAGTATCTAGCAAAGTTGGGTATGCACATATCCAACAACACAACACTTTCTTCTTCCATAGCTATAGCTCTATTCCCTAGAGAAAGTCTTCCACCTGGGCACTGAGAGATATGTATGTAAGAGAATATGTATAACAGCATTTTTTTTTTATTTTAACAACTAAAATAGAAACAACTCAAAAGTCTATTGACTTTAAAATAGATAAAGTATCCATTGGAATGATATATAGCAGTGAAAGTGAAACAACTACAACTACACACATTATTTCTCAAAAACATACTACTGAGTAAAAAAGTATGCCACAGAATAATACAATTGGAATAAGCTCACTTGCATAAATTGCAAAACAGGTAACCTAAGCAACATATTCTTTAGAAATAGATGAATGAAAGGTTAAACTATAAATTAAATAAAGGGAATAATTAAACATGAAATCGAGTATAGAGGTTACCCTGAAAGATGGGGAGAATCAAGGAAACAGTGAGATGACATCAGAGATGGTGGCTAGTTCTAAGATTCTGGTAAAGTTGGATTTCTTAAGCTAGGGGTGATGATTTTATTGCTATTCTTTAAACTCCATATATACATTTTCACCACCATTTTCTAGTATGATTTATTTCACAATTCAAATATTTAAAATAAGTTCCATTTATAAAAGGAAAGAAAGTCAATAGAGCTTTTTAGAAAGGAGAAAAAGAAGGCAAAAAAGGAATCAAAAGGAAGAAAGAGAGAGAGAATAAGAGAAAATAGAACAGCCAAATGTTCTTGTGTTTTTGAAAAACATATAAGAAATACAAATAATAAGTAATATGTAATTTAAAAGAGACAACAAAAATCCATATAGAAATAGTCTTTAAATAGAATAGGTAATATAAGAATAAGAAGGAGAAGTATATCCTTTTTGAAGTGGTGTACTGTGGGCTACTACACACATATGCAAATGAAGGCATTTGGAATGTTTTAAATTTTGTTTAACTATAGGTCTATTTAATTCAAAGATAACTGGAATAGATGTTTTTTTTAATCTCAAGTGTTAAGGATCAGAAATTCCTTCCTAAGTCTATGTCATATATACTTTGATATAAAGGAATTTATCTAAGACTACAGTGCTTATGTATGAACATGGGAATGCTGGCCTACCAAAAGGTATGTATGCTATAACCTCTGATTTAACTGTCTTATTAAAAGCTATTTAAAGTAAAATAAAAATCAATATTGTAGTAACAGAATGGCAATTTGGTCTATAATTAATTTCTCATCTTTGCCATCTACCGGAAAAGAGAATAATGTGTCTTTGTCTTCTAGTAAGATCTTTAGCATTTGGAGGGACAAAAATGCATAAGAAATGAAGCAACAGAGAAAAACATAAAACTGCCAGAAGGAACAAAATTTTTTAGTTAAATCTTTTATTTTGAGATAATTGTAGATTCACATATAGTTGTAAGAAATAATAAAGAGGAGTCATGTATACTCTTTACCAATATACCCCAGGGGTAACGTCTTGCAAAACAATAGCATAATATCATAACCAGGATATTGGCATTGATACAGTCAAGATACAGAATATTTTGATCACCACAAGGATCCCTAATGTCCTTTTATAGCCACCCCACATCCCCCTCCCATACCCCAATCCCTTTTTAATCCCTTGGAATCACTATTCTCTTCTCCATTTCTATAATTTTGTAATTTCAAGGATGTTATACAAAGTGTTAATAATAGGAGGGCTACCTAGGAACACTATTTTCTGCATGATTTTTCTGTAAATCTACAACTCTAATTAAAAAAGAAGAAAGCAATTTAAAAAGTAAAGAAAATAATATCATGTGAATGAAATGAAATACTATATATCCTTTTGGGACTTTCACACAGCATAATTCTCTGGAGATTACTCTAGGTCTTTGTATCAATATTTAGTTCCCTTTATTACTGAAGCATAGATATAGCACAGTTTGTTTAACCATTCACCCATTGAAGTACATCTGGGTTGTTTCCAGTTTGGGGCTATTATGAAGATTCTATAAACATTGGTATGCAGGTTTTTGTGTGAAGATAAACATTCATTTCTCTGGAATAAATGCCCTGGAGTACAATTGCTGAGTCATATGATAGCTGCATGTTTAATTTTTTAAGCTATCTAAATGTTTTCCAGAGGCTTTGGACCATTTTAATAAATGTCAATAAATAAATATATTTCAATTACCATGATATCATCAGAAAACAATGTATCAATTATTCTTTGTTTTACATATTAATAAATATTACATGCTTACCTGGGTACCAAAGTTTACAGACATCATTAGTGCTGTCCCAGAATCTCTAACCACCTGCAAACTGATTAAAGTGGTCTTCTTATGAGCCACTGCTAGTCGAGAACCCACAGAAAAATATATGAGGCTTCGAGGTTCATCACTCTGCAAGACTTTAATCTTGGCAAATCTGGCACTCTTGTTTATTGCTGCTCCAGTAGTTACTTCATAAAGTTCCACAAAAAAATGCATTTCAACTTGGGGAATCTGAAAAATAATAAAAAAGAAAAGTGGGGGTGGGGGGGAACTATGATTAATATACTTCTATTTTTAAATAACGATGATATTAACAAATATTTATATACATAGTTACCGAAAAAAATATTCATCTAGAAATACATTCTGTATCATTATAGTATCAAATTTTTAGGTTAAATTACCATGGTATTTGTTTTTTCTGTCTCTCCCTAAGAAACACATTTACATTCTCTAGGTGAATTTCTTACGAGAAAATCGATGTTAGTAAACCACCTATGTGTACTTCAATAAACAAAAAGGTAAAATACAGTATATTTGTACAGTAAAATATTAGTTAGTAGCTAAAAGGAATAAAGCCATTCGATATTTTTCATCTCAAAAACGTAAGTGAAAAAAATCAAGTTGCATAATGATATGTACAGTATGATACCATAAATGTAAAATTAAAAATGACACAGGGAAGCGGCTGTGGCTCAATCAGTAGGGCTCCCGTTTACCATAAGGGCGGTCCCGGGTTCGATTCCCGGGGCCTCCTGGTGAAGGCAAGCCCGCCCGCACGGCGTGGTTAGCTGACCCAGCGAGCACAAGCAGCAAGGGGGGGATAAATAAATAAATAAATAAAATCTTAAAAAAAAAAAAAAAATACTATATTGAAAAAAAAAAAAAAAATGACACAAAGCATACTATGCATTGTTAATGGATACCTATTTACAAAAAGAGTTTTTAAAACCATCATGATAGCAGTTGTACCAGGTGGAAGGACTGGGGAGAGAATGGAGTAGGGTGGACATATAAAATAACCCTGGGGATAAGGAAAAAAGGGATCTTCAACTCTGTTTGTAAGGCTCTATTGTTAGTTCTTTTATGTGTAAAGGATTTAAAATAAATATGACCAAATATTGCTAATAGTCAATTCTGTAAGTTTTTGTATTTTTCTAAATTTCCCAAAATTCAAATAAGGCTAAATTCAGTCTTGCTGGTTATCATCTGCTCAAGTGTTACCTTGGTTCTTTCTCAATAATCTCAAAAAAAATTTTTTTATAAAGCCCAAAGTCAATTTTATACTATACTGTTAATCACCTGTTTTTACTAATGATTCCTTGGTACAGAATAATCTAAAAATCTTAGCAGTATTGATAGTATTCCTGGCTTCACCCAAAGAAGCAAAGCTGATGTATTTTTTAACTGCATAATGCATTATCTAATTTGATATAATGAATCATCTTTATCCATCATCAAGGGCTTTATATATCAATTGTTCTGTGATCATTTTAATGATAATCATCATGTCATGGAATAATACAACAAACCCTTTAGTATTATCCAAGAATAAGTTATATCTTAGTCATACAGTAAATGGATTTTAATCTCCATTTGTTGTCTGAAGAAATGTGGTTAGCTTTCCTATGGCACATATCATTCTTTACTTTTACTGATCAAATGTCACTAAATAATGAAATAGAGAGATAACTGTTTTCTTCCTGCTTTTGAGAAACTAAATTTAACAAATACAATAAACTAAAACACTCAGAAAGTATGGGTAAGCATATTCAAAAGCTATTACTCCCTAATGGCCAGGTGAACTTGAATTCACAATAGTTCATTTTAACTAAGTATTTCAGCATAATACATTTCCAACAGAGACTCTTTATTTTCCAGTAAAAATTCCTTCTCATTGTGATGATGATGAGAACATCACTTATAACCACTTACAGTCAAAAGAATATGTTAAAATCTAAGTAAAGAACCTTCTAAAATTGAACAGTGTACAGATGGATGCCAACACATAATTAGACTAGAGACAAAAGGAATTTTCAGTCTTATAAAGAAATACTCTGTTCAAACAATATGCCTAAACTATATTGGGAAATCAAGACTCACAGATCATGTCTGATCCTCTATAGGTTTGTAACATAACTGGAGACCTCACTAGAACCCATTTTATGTATAGCTGCCAGCAAGTTATTTCCCTAGCTAGACCAAAAGCCCTTCAGGATGATCTTTTGCCCTCTCTAGCATAAAATATTTTACCTGTGCCCAAAGCTCTCAGAAGCAAAAAACCAAAGTAATAATAATAAACAACATCTTACTTATTTAGTATTTTAAAAAATATTTGGCACAATTTGTTGAGTTTAAATAAATTTTTTGGGTTAAGAGCATACTTCCTAAATTAATTATCAGCTTTGTACACTTTGCTAATATAGAACTATAAATAAAGCAGCAAGAGAAGGGGAATGAACTGAAATTCAAGAGGCTGGAGTTCTCATCTTGGCCCAGTAATTGACTAGGTCAAATTACTTAAATTCTTTGTATCTTGAAAATGAAAGTATTGGGTAACAATAGAGATGATCATTAGAGAGATAAGACAGATTTAGACCCAAGGTCTGGAAACTGTCTGGAGTTTAGGAGAGTCCACCATTAATCTGTGCTGTGATTCCGTGGGTGAGTTGATAGTGATTTCCACTGGCGATGTCGAAGTCCTTGAATTTCCTCAAACTCTAGTCCCTTCCATTCTAAATAACAGTAATCCCAGCCATCTTTATAAAAAGCCAACTCCTTCCCTAGAACTGTGCTAACAACCTCCCCTTCATTATCTCATTTAACCGGCTTAACAGCCCTATTAACTCCATTTCACCTGGGAGGTTCAGGAGGGTTAAGCAACTTGTCCAGTGTAATTAGTGGCAGAGCTAACAATAGAACCCAGGTCTTTACTGACATCAGAGTCCAAACTCTTAACCACTACATGGCCTCCAGGAATAAATTCAGTATAATTGAAGCCATTTCTTTGATAAAAATGAAGAGGATGGTTCTTGGGTCAAAAGTTGGAATAGCTGTACTGCTCTGCTTGTACTTCCAAATAATCTCTCAAAGGCCACTACAGAAGAACACTGTTGTGCAGTCAATCTTGCTTACATCTTTAGGTCTTAGTTTATCAAATATAAAAAGAAGGATTTGAACTAGATGAGTAATAAGGTCCTGTCAAGCCATAAAATTTCAGATGTCAGAATACATATTAAAAGCTCACAGGGTGGGGCGGCAAGATGGCGTTGGTGTAGGAGGGCGCACACTGCAAGCTCCCAGAGCAAGGCGGATTGGGGACGGGGTCCTGCCCGGGGGTCTGTGCTGTGCACGCGTGGAGTGAGAGGCTTGGGACATCTATCTGCGCGGATCGGCAGCGTGGACCAAACGGGGGAGATTCGTGAGTTTTGAGGCTGCCGGTGGGGGTTGGCACAGGCGGCTAAGCCCCGCGGTTACGGAAAAAAAAAATAAAACGGCCATTTGGAGCCGCGGGAGCGGGGCGAAAAAGTTTTATTTTCTGGGGAGCTGGCTGCCTGGCGCCCCTTGGACCTTGTGTGAACAGAGCAAACGAGCTAGTCAGCACCCGGTGAACCGGAGGGGGGATTTTGGTCGGGGAACGCAGCTGATTTCCCTAGCCACCCAGGGATAAGACCCGGGCCGCTGCGGTGCCAGGAGGAAGGGACACTTCCCAAAATAGGGAGGGTTCGGTTGGAAGACAGGGAAGGGTATTTTATATTTTTAGACATCGATCTGGCTGCCTGCACCGCCCCATAGCTTTGGGGAGCAGATAAGCCGAACTGAAGCAGCACCAGGCTGAGAGCAGACGCGAATCTGCACTCAAACTGATTTACTGACCAGCCCGGTGACGCTGGAGCTCGGCGCCAAAAGGGGCGGAATCCGCCATCTTTAGCACTCCTCACTGACTAACATCAGAGTTTCAGCTAACCTGGGGAGTCCGGAAAGTGGGACGTGCTTGATTAATTTCCACGGGCCCAGCTAGGGTCCCTTCCGTAGGGGGTTGGTCTAGAAGAGGAATTATTTTGGGTCCTGCATTTGGCTAAAAAAAAAAAAAGTGAGGTCACCTCAACAATTGAAAAATAGATTCTTTTTAATTTAGTTTAATGGCTAAAAGCTGCTTCAGGACCTGCATATAGAACCCTGTGGGGAAATTCATTGATAAACACAAGTAGGCAGGAAGGATCCACGTGGACCCTAGGGGAATCATTGACCCCCCTTAGCTCTGTTTGACTGCTTGCCTGTGTGGATCTTTGGAATCTCTCTGTTACTTTCTGGTCTATTGCTATTATTCCCATTTTCCTCCCCCCTTCCTTTTTCCTTTTATTATTTTTTTTTTAATAGGTGCTGCCAGCTGGTCGCTTCTTTGCTGGGCTTCTTATTCAGTAATTTCCCACTCTCTGTATATACTGATTCTGTATTACAAACTATCGCTTATCCTTCCTGCATCTTTCTGCCTTCTGTTTTCTGTTGTGGCTCTTAGAGACAACATTTTTTCATAGGCCCACAACTTAAGGGTGTCAATTTCTATCACATCTATTTTGTTTTCTTCTTCTTTTTTCTTTTTTTTTTTTTTTATTAGTATTAACTTTTTCCTTTCAGACCTTTCTCTACTATTTCTCTACCTCCTCATAATTATAGCCTTCTAAATCACTATATATATATATATTCCTCCATTTGTTTTCCCACTCCATTATAGGAACTCCATATTTTATCCTAGTACGCTACACTGCCTACACAAGTTAAATATTCATCTCATTAAGTCTCATTTTGCCCCTCTTCTAACTTTTATCAACATTTCTATTATCCTTCTGCCTTCCTTACATCTTTTGATTCCTCTGGCCCTAACCTTTTGCCTTCAAGGGAACATAGAAAGAAGTAAGGAAATAAAATAAGAAGAAAAACTGCCAAAGAGAAAACTTAACTCACACGCAGAACCAACAGCTAAATAAAATTCTAGAGCATAGAGAAAAGCTAATCAACTGAACAAACCCATCAAGATAATATGATGACCAGAGGGCAACAGAAAA